>OX421458.1:27874017-27919017 GCA_949126865.1 Montipora capitata | reverse complement strand
TCATACTCTTAAGAAGGTAAAGAATTTAGGGAGATTTCCAACAAAGAAATGAAAACGGTAGGTCCCCGACGACTTAGTTTTTCAGATAATTTTCAAAAACTGAAATTTACAGGGCCTTTTTGTGGACCTGGCGTGTTGCCAAGATAACGGATATGACGTCATAAGTCCCCTTAAAGTATTAGCCAACAATAGAGTTGGAAACTGAGACATTTGTAGTTTGCCTATACTATGAAAATATCCTTCTTAGGTATCTTTCATCGTTTCACAAACACTATCGCAACGAAAATCCTTTTCGAGCCGCCTTAAAGAGCTTTACTCACCCACTTTACTTTGCACGCCTTTGTCGTTGTTGTTATCCGGGAATTTGGGAGTGTCCACTTCCATATATGGGCGAGTATCGTTTGAGCTATTTCCGCACTCGCTAGAAACTTATGACAATTTTGTCAGGGAAATAAAAAAAAAACACTTCGAAGATGCTCGAGGAGGATTATCCTGTGAAATTAAACAAATGGATTTCGATCAGAAAAACAGCAGAATACCTTGCCATTTCGAGCGCTTTTCTATGAAGCGTGGATCTACGTCCCCAGTGAATTTCAAGAGGGAAATGCAGTTTCTATGCGTGGTGCTCATTTAGTTGTCTGGACTTTTCACTGGACCCCAATTAATAAGCAAGCAACCCTGAACCCATATTTATTTTATACCCAAGCAGTTCGCAATGGAAACAGCAAGGCGAGATTAGATGAAATGCTCTCATTCTACTTCCTCAGAATTTCTTCCTTTTCAAGTTTACCATTTCTTCAAATGGGTGTTGAATCCAACAACAATTTCTTCTTCCTCTAAATAAATACAAGCTGACATTCTGGCCTCTATAGTTTTCAACTTTTCCAGACCAAGAATCAAAATGTCACACACAAGCTTGCTTCCACAAAACGCAGTTTTTATTATCAGCGAGAAAATGAAATAAACAGCAATGGATAAAGCCTTTTTACTGATTATAATAGAGATCAGTATTCAAATGTTGCCGAAGACTTGCCTTGCCTCTGTTCAGTGCCGCCAGCCTGAACGGAAGACACGCACAACAATATTTGAACAGAATCATCGATCCGAAGGTGGATTCGCAGTTCGTGGTTCCTTACATTGTAGTCCAAGAATTTATTTTCCGTTTTCCAGGAATGATAATACTTTAATTCGGATCGTTCCAGCCGTTAAGCGAGGAATTCCCAATTTCAGTACTCTTCGCTGCCATCCTCATAGCATATGGTTAAACAACGATTCCGTTTCCACTCGGTTACGTGCTACGCAAGAGCAAGTCATACACAAATAATCATAGAAACTGAAATTGTAATAAACATAGCTTATTTTCCGTTGGAAAACAGAATTATATAGCCCACATGATGTTCGATCGAAAAAGATTACTTTACACAGTCTTAGAATTCCGGTCGGTGTAAAACGCAGACGCAGACCTGGGGTAAAACGCAGACTGGGGTTATAATTTAACTGTTGAAAAAGCCCAAACGCATTAGTAATGCTAACAGTTGAGCCTAAATATTGTTTTAGGCCTAAGGTTAGCATTTCTAAGGGGTTTGGGCTTTTTCAACAGTACATCTACAACCTCAGTCTGCATTTTACCCCTGGTCTGCAGTCTGCAGTCTGCGTTTTACACTGACCGCATAGAATTCAGAGTTTCGGGGGTTCTGAAAAAGGCGATTGAAGTAATGTTGGCCGCAATGTAAAAGTGGGTGAGTAAGGCTGTTTAAGGGCCCACAGACGGATTTTTCGCGCGTTGCTAAGAAGGTGAAATGTTACTTCCGATGACTGAAGTCATCATATCGTGAGCTGACCAGAAAACCCACTCACAATCAAAAATCACCTCACGAACAGTTGTTTGCATCGAAGGTTTTTCCCGCCCCTCCTTGCGCTCGTTCTCAGATCAACTGCGCATGCGTAAACGGACTTCCGGTTTTAGAAAAAGCTAAATTTCCGGCGGTCTTTAAATTGAATTAACTTTTTTAAAATAAATATATTTATATGGCACGTTTCACCCCCAAATACAGAATATAGCTAAGCCTTGATTTTTTCAAATCATCATCTTTTTTTGAAAATGTTATGGGTATTTCAGTATCGTTTATCTCTTTATAAAAAGAACATTTTTCAAAATGAAAAGAAAAGCATGCTTGGCTGGATGCAAAAACGAATAAAAATTATCAAACCACTGATTAAATATCCAAATTGTGTAGCACGTTTTAGAGTCTTCTTTTATTGGTCACGTGACCATGGGCGTGGCATGATGACGTCATATTTAGGGTCATTGGTTTACAAAGGTTGCAAACTGACCAAAATAATGCCAAATTCTCTCAAATTACAGAACCATTTCATCCTTAGTAACGCACCCCAAAAAGCATGTCAGTAGGCCCTTAATTAAGCACCGGTGTTTTTGAGACGCGGACGGCAACCGGAAGTGAGCTGTTTTCCCTGTTAACTTGTCTTCACACAACCACATTTACATTGCTAAGTATCTTTTCTCCATTAGAGATGATTAGTATAAAAATCTGGGAGACACCACTGTCCTGGCATGCGAAATGTTCACTTCCGGTTGCCGTCCGTATTAGCGTATGACAACGAACTTTGCTTTGATATCAGTGATGAAGGCTTAAGCATTAGCCGAAACGTCTGTTGAAAAATATCAAGAGTCAGTGTCAAACCTTTTCCCATAGAACTTGTGAGGGAATGTACGTTGGGACAATTGTAATTATTCAAGAGACGTGGCCGAAATCCAAAATGGTTGTAAGAGACAGAGACTATTAAAAAGAGGTACTCACTGTGCAGATGTTACTAGAATGTGTGACAAGTGAAGAAGAACATTCGCTGCCCGCTAGGTCCAACACGTATCTGAAAAATAGAGCGAATAACAGGATTCGTTTCAAGATATTGTTCCGACGAAGTGTCAAGAGAAATACTTTACATTTTGATGTTGGCATTTCCCAATAGAGGGGTAAGATTTCATTGCTTAAACTACTGGCAAGAAGAAGCAAGACCAGTGTGAGTATTTTAAAGTGCATTAATCAAAGCTAGTGAAAACAAAAACTGTACTTACGGTTTGTATGGCAATTACTGTCGTTGATGTCTATAGACTGGTTTTTAAGTGAATACGGCTAAAAAAATGAAAATAAAAAAGACTGACTGTAAAACGTGATAAAGTATCGTTATTGAACTCTACGAGTAATTTAAGGACGCAGAACTTATTAAAAACATACTTAAGCTTTGGAGATCCTGAACAGCAACGTCTCTTTGTTGCAAGGCTTCGTGCAAATTTCTTAGAAGCTGTAAACTGTGATTATAGATCTATTAGTAATTTTGTATTTCGAGCATGGTATCGTAAATTTCTGATGATCTAGGGCGAAATACTACGTTAGTTATAGCAGTGAGTTGGTTGAGGTTACTTATATCTGTATCTACGTAGTTGAGCTTCGAATGCGGGGATCTGATTAGGGTGTTCTGAGCGCTTGATACACCTGTATATTAACAGGTGAAGAAAAGGCGCAGTTTTTGAAAGCAGAGAAAATGTGGGTAAGTCATGCTATGCTTTTGGATTGGTTTAAAATGAAAGCGCATCATTCGTAGGGGTTCATTTGTTGTAACAATTGGAATGTTTGAGTGGAAAATGGCTGAAAGAAAATGCTTTGAAAAAAAAAAACAAATACTCACTGGGTGGATGTGAACCGGAGAAGGGCATAGGTGTCTTGTGAGAATAAGAAGTACCTGATAATTAATCAGTTGAATAAGATTCATCAAGGCTGTTTGCGGATGAATAGTGGCACAGAAGTACTCATAGTTTGATGTTGGCAGTCTGCAACACAGTGGGCGTAGGGTTTGAAATTTGTTTTGCAAAGTGACCTAAGCTGGGTGATAGAAAAAAAAAAGACGTGTTCAGTTGAATATTACATATGGGATTTATCGAGGCTAATGTAGACAAAAAGGGTAATTACAGTTACCGTGGCAATAACAAGCGTTTTAGTTGTCCATGTACTGGTTCTAAAGTGAATACGGGTTAAAAGTTGAAAACAAAACAGGTTTGACAATATTAAAACACGATAGAGTATTATTCATTATCAAACTGTAGTGTTTTAGAGCACGTTAAATAAACAATTGTGTAAGGTAATTAGAAATTGCTTTAAATCGGTTTAGCATTGTTTCATTTTTGTTACAACGAACGACATCGGAAAGGGAAAATGCCTGAAAATGGATTGAATAAGGAGACCCTTTTAAGGATATTTTCTAGATGTTGAGAGCTTACAGCTGTGTTAGCAATCTCCAAAAAAAGGAGTACAATTGAAAATTTCTTGTTATAAGCCTCCAGGTTCAGGTGAAAAGAAGGAAATTCAGTGTAAATATGATAGGGGGTATTTATTTAATTAAGGCTAGTGTAAACCAGAAAGAGAACTTACGGTTTCCATGGCAATTACTGGCATTTCAGTTGTCCATATACTGGTTTATGGATGATATGAGTGAAAGATGCTAAAAGTTAAATAAACATGACTGGTAGCATTAATATGGAAAATGTTTGGCTCTTTCAACTTATCGACTTAACGAGTACAAATATTTCCCGATGTTGTACATATGGTCTATACTGTTTTACCAATTGAATGTACAGTTGCAAAAATCTCTCTTTTTTTTTACCAAGCGCGTCTGGTGAAAATTGCATGGAAATTTTGTAATATAATGAGTGATTCTTCTTACAGGATGAGGAGTCTTTTGCTCCGAGTTCAACAGGTCCTAATTTTTCTGCAAGATAAAAATGTTCCAAATGGATTACATACCTCATAACAAAATGAACCATATTGTTAAGCATTTGGTTCGCTCCTAAAAAGGTGAGGGGGTGGTTAATACGTTTCAAATCAGGAAAGTGAAGGTCTTTTTGGTACCAATTAGCTGGTTCTACTTCAGGGGTCGGAGGTGAGAAACAAACAAATTAAATAGCAAATTAAATGAAATTCTTTGTTCTTGTTATAGTCCAGTCATGATTCTTAAGTCATAGAGCAGTCCGAGAAAGGGAACATCAAGCCAATTCTATGGGGGAGGGTTTACACAATGACCTTATGAAAACAATGGTTTATATACAAGAGTGAATTAGGTAAGAGGGTTGATCTATCAATTTGCGGTGATGCCCCAGCACAGTCACAAACGGATTTATTTTTTAGATACACTTTGCGCGCGAAACAAACGAAGGGCTACCAATTTTGACCAATCAGAAGAAGCCATGTCACGCGTGACTGCTTCTGTCGTGTTTTTTTCAGGGAGATGACAGTTGATTTTTACGGGAACGGGTTTTCTAGAAATAGACTATTTGTGACTGTGCTGGGGAGCCCAATCATGCCAAAACAACAATCTATCTAAATTACTCCTGGTTTAACGATAGAGGCTGTAGTGAAGGACGAAATAGCAAGAGAAATACACGATCTCATAAAGTCTGTTGACAAGGACAATTTTAGAAGGAGAGGAGTAAATTGCAAGATTGTCATGATGATTACGACAAGAACGAAAGGGACTCGTTGAGGGGAGGGGAGGGGAGGGGAGCACTCAAGAATACGAACCTTGGACAAAATAAGTAACAAATTTGCACAGAAGATTTATTTACTATGTTGTATTTGCTTTTCTGGCTGTAAATAACTTGGGATGTTTTAAAGCGACGAAATCCTTTAAAATCGCATCGCACGGAGCAGTGAGCGGTGCGTGCTCCTAGCAGGGCCGTACGGCTTTTTCGGGACCTGCTAACGCTAATGCGTACGGCCATCATACGGGGATTTTCCCCAACAGTTTTACAATGAAAGCCCACGCGGGACCGCAAGGGCCATATGATAATGGATGTTATGATTTGTCATGTGTCCGCCTACCCTATTTGCATTTGTCGTTTCATTCGCTTGCCTAATGATGGAAACATCGACCAAGACATTGCAATTATATGGAGTTTCCTAACGCTTTTTATAAAGATGGAATTTAACTAAATGCTACGCACCACACCTAAAAGAAAGTATAAAAATATCTGGATTTGAAGTAGTTGAAACGAGTGCCTAACAAAAGTTTTAAGTCAAGGTCTTGGGGTGCTTTTGATAAATTACACCTACGGAGCTGCTCCACGTTATCCAAGGATTTGGTTTGCATGTTCGAACCCATAGCGATAAGGACCATACTTTTTGTGTTTGCAAGTTTCCCTGTAGATGATAGAGAACTAAAAAGTGAATGAGGGACATGAATTGTGTCGACGAAAAATGTGATAAGCTTGTACACTTTTAATCGATTACAAGAAGTAACACTTTGACTTTGGAGTCACAACTTGCATCTCGTCCGATGTTTAAGAAACGAGATGAAACGCGGTTTTTTAAAGGAAATTTGACGATGACTGCAAAATCCAAATCATTCACTCACTCACCCAAGTAGTGCGGAAAGTAGTTGTTTCCTAGTTTGCAAAGTGTAACGACAATATACATGTTTGTTAGCTGCATCTGTTATGGATGAAATTCGAATAAATTCTAGTCGAAAACCCTATCAGAAATTTGGAAAGTAGAATTTTGGAACCTTCTAAACAAGTAATTTGGTTGCCAAGATTTAAGGGCTATTTTTTAGCCATTTTAGGCAACGGAATATGTGAAGGCATAAAATATAGCCTGGCATAAATAAGAAAAACTCGACCCTTCCGCCGGAGAATTCACTCAACGAGAGCTAATTCTCAAGAGGAATGCACCACAAAACAGAACAAGCGCCCCCTTAAGTGTGAAAACTTTGTGCACCGCGCACTTTTTTTTTTTTTTTTCACGCTCATACTTCACCTTTAATTTGGTCCGTCTTTTAATTTGTCTTCTCAAAAAGTCATCCTTTTGTCTGCTACAAAGCGTCATATTAGTCAAGATCACTTCTTCTTCCAGCAACGATAACTTGATAAACTTCCTCAGCAAAGGCAACAAACCGTTTGCCCGAAGGCGAAGTGATGAGTCTCCAAATTGGGTTCCATTTATTTGGTTCAGGAAGGTTCCTGATTGGCTGGTACGCGTGCATTACAATGCCTAATCGAAGTGATAACAAAGTGTGCCAAATGTAACCTTATCTTTACAACATCTACATGAGAAAAACCTCACTGGTGTGATATCGCCGTGAAAATCACTGCTATTGTTGCTAATTTGGCGTCCTCTGGAAATTTACTCGGCTAACTGCAAAGTCCGTGTAGAAGTCAAACGTGAAATTATCAAGTGCACGGATTTCGTGAAAAACACTGAGATTGCAAGAAGAAGTATTTATTATATAAACTGTTGTTCTTAGGCCATCGTAGCTTGATTAAAAATAACACAAACAACCGTGATAAACATTGTATTCCAACGCATTTTTTATATAAAACTTGACGTTTCGCATGCTAGTCAACATATATTTTCAAACGTGACCGTTACAAGTTTTGAAAACTGTATATATATATATATATAATATATATATATATATATATATATATATATATATATATATATATATATATATATATATATATATATATATATATATATATATATATATATATATATGTGTGTGTGTGTATAGAATGAAGAACTGGAAATCCAACGATGTAGTCACGAGCCAGTACGAAATACTGACTGATCCATTTTGAATGAAAAACAAATATGCCGTGGCACCTAGACTGATCATGAGAAAAATGATCTGCAGCAGTACGTGTCTAGACATAATGAGGAGTAATAGCTAAAACAGCAACAACTTCTCACTACTAATATTGGCAGTAAGGGAAGGCTTTAGCTCTTGAATGAACAAAGTCTCTTTAATTTTGCAGTGAAAGTCAGTTTTTCCGGACGCTAAAATGTCAAAATGATCCCATTTAATGTCGTGACCAGTGGTTTTCACATGATCAGCAATGGCTGATGAATGGTCACAAATTCTTTTTTACGGTGTTGATTTTACTCCGTTCAACTCGTTGGATAGAACCACGTTTTCTGCACATCGCGCAGTCATCGCTTTTCGTGATTCGTTTTCAATTGAGCGTCGTAAAACAAATATCAACAAGTAACTACTTCGAACAACCACAGCAGATGCAAACATATGAGGGAAAAGCTATTTGCCTGTGCTTGTAATTTATGATAATTTTTTTCATAAATTATCATAAATGATAAATTTAAATGAGAAATTTAATTTCTTTAACACTAAAAGATCTTCCAGTTCACAGACATTCGTTGTAAGAAAAGAGGATTTTTTAAAGTGCACAGTACCCCTGAAATGTTTTCCACTTAAAGAAAATATTACTGCACATCTATTGACAAACTGTCTGCCTCCTCTTTAAAGCGAGTCTACGCGTGAAGTCTTTGTGATGGTAATTAGCTCTACTTTACAATGAATGAAAACTAATTTTCATAAGAAAAACTTCACACTTGGATTCGCTTTGAAGTGGAGGCATACATGAACTCCATTCCTTACTTGACATCACAAACTACACGTAATTAATTTTGAAGGCACAAAGACAAAGCTCTTGGTTGGAAATGAACAAAACTTTCGTTTTTATTCCTTACAAGGTAAGAGACAACGGACGATTTTACAAAAATAAAAAATGCCGATTTAGCCCAGAAGTTAGAGTGTTTATAAGGGAAACATTTCTAAGTTTTGTACACTTTTTTAAAAAAAATCAATGGTACAAGATGCTCGCGATTATTGTACATAAAAGGAAATATTTTTCAAAATTTTACCGCCGCATACCGAAGCATTTGAATCTGCAGAAGTTAACAGAAAAAAGCGCATTCAACTGTACCGCACATTCTGTGAAATAAGCAACAGCGCATGTCAGTCACTTTAGCAGTAAACGGCATGATTATTCCCGGGATGGGGGGTGGGGGTGGGGTGGCGTAGGGGGGGGTGGGGGTGGCGTAGGGGGGTGGGGGTAGGGAGTGAAGGGTACAATAGCTGAAACAACCCAATCCTTTACTAAAATGCTAACCTTGACATATTTACCCAGCAGAGTTCAGTGATGTGCATCGATTAAGAACTAAGGAAATGATATTACTTCCTTTTCGGAGAATAAAAGGAAGCTGTTGAATGTCAAGTTCAGCTTTGCTGATAATTGCAGAACATCGTTATCTGTCTGCGTACCTGCCAGAGTTAAAGTATTTCCTTTCACTAAAGAAATTGCAAACATGCTTATATGATGCCAGCACATTTTACCTGATGAGTTCTTCTTAAAGGGCCACCGACAACCACAAGTCTTTGCGGGCGTGCAAGCTATCTGCGCCATTTTCTGTAATACAGAAACTAGTATTTCTTGGAAAAGTCAAATTCTATCGCCTCACATCGTCGTGTTTTGGATGCCCAGTAGCTTCAAACTTTGTTAATATTTTCCTTAATGTTTAAATATTGTATTTTTGGCGTTATTTGGGTGTTGCGTTCGTGTTAAAAGCGAAATGAAAACTGTGAAGAAAGGTCGTCCGCCGAGGAAGGAAAAGCGCCATGTTATTTGGCTCACTACTTCAACCTTAAGATTATGGAACGAAAGGAGGAAGGCGTTTGGATTAAAAAACAAATCGAACAGCGAATTCGCAGAAGTTCTTCTTCACGGGATGTTTCTGAAGCGAACCGGCCGATTCGATTGGCCGGATAATAACAACAACAAAGGCGCGCAAAGGACACTGGTTGTCGGTGGCCCTTTAAGTTCGCGCTTCTCTCTTCGCAGTTGTTCACTTCCTTGATCTTGCAGATTGATCAGGACTTCAAGATTTCCGCCAAAGTTCCAAACGCTGTTAAAGGTAAGTAGAACTCCACCAGCAAGAACCTCTTCATGAGCAAATTGAAAGCCTGTTCAGTGATACAATTGATTACTCTTCTCCAACAAAAGTACCCACAGTGTCGTTTGTAAAAAATCAAAATACTTTTTGTCAAAGATTTAAACAAATGTTAAAAACAGACCTAACTGTAAACGATAGCAAAGTTTCGGTGTTACAGTTTATGGCAATTTTATTCCCGGCTCGTTGATAAATCAAGACTGCATGATTGCCATCTGCCAGATCTTTAATCGATATTGGGACCAAAAAACAGAATACACAAAGAACTAGAGAAAGTAGCTTATGATAAATTAAACAAGTTGCAGGCTTCGGTCGTTCCGTCAACATTCTAGTCAAGAATAAGTTAAGTATAAAATATTCAGATAAAAATATACCAGAAAGCATGAGTTTCAAAGAGCTGAGACCTATGATTTGATTCAGTCTGGACTTGTACTAGTTTTCGGACTTTATTGGAAACCAACAAATTTTTCCTCGAGTAGTAAGTGATTTATACGAGGTAAATTTGAATTACACCAAGAATGAATAATGGTGGAAATTACTTCATGCTTCAAGAATTATTACATGCGCATTGATCTAAAACGCAGAATAACTTAACATCGTTTACCGTTTTTTTTTTTTTTTCATATCAATTTTTTACTTTCCTTCCTTCTTCATACTTTGTCTTTCGTCTGATTTTCAATCTTTCGTGCCGCCTTTAGTAAAGAAGTTTATGAAAAAGCCGTAAAATAAATCAAACCCATACAAACTGGCTTCCGCTTAATGATCACATGGTACAAAATCCGCCATGCTGGAGGGCAAGCTCATTATTATTCCACCACTGGGACATTAAAACAAAGGCAAGACAAGCTTGACTGGTTCAGGTCTCTTTGTTTTAATGTCCCAGTGGGGAAATAATAATGAGCTTGCCCTCCAGCATGGCGGATTTTGTACCATGTGATCGTTAGTTGCAAAAGGCCTATTATCAGCAACATTAAGACTTTAAGCATTTAACTGTGATTATAGAGTGGTTTAGATCAGTGATAAACAGATATTTGGGTGAACAAAGCAAGAAATTGATAGCAACATATTTCGATTTTAAAAACTCTCAAATAGAATTTTAGTAGTCAGCATACATATAAAATGCGGAAAGACTTCAACAAGAGATAGAGAGAAAAAGTCCAACATGCCAGGCGCGTAGCGTTCTATACGCATATACGCACGTGCGTACTTGACGTGACCAGAAAATTTTGAATTTTTTAGCAATTGTTTCTATTTTTTTAACATTTTACTTGTACGCAACCAAGATTTCGTGATGAAAGCACCACTTTGATTAAATTCTAAAAACTAAAACACAAGCTATACCATGTTCTAACTTAGTTTTGCATTGTACTTTTTTTTGCTCCAACAATGCAGTGTTGTTTGGCCAGCGTGCAACAAAAAGGCGAGGTTGCAAAGGAGCGACGTTCCAAGAACGTTCTTGACACAGGAGCGACGTTCCGAGAACATTCTTGACAATTCCAGTCACGATAGCACAACCAAAACAATGTTTTGTCTGCGCCAAGTTTGCTCAAAATAAGGGCAAGACGCTTTGTTCTTTGCTTGTATTCACACAACTATTTCGACAAGAAATAAAGAACGCAGTATTTTTCGCTCAGTTTACTTAGGTTTCTAGATCATATGTACTTGTGCGTACTTGAAAAAATGACCACACTACGCGCCTGCATGCATCTGCTCGGTAAATGTCAAGCGCATCGAGCCTCTTCTGTCCAAAAGCAAATAAGTAGTAATAAGGAAATAATATTATTATTTCTTGCTTCCTTTTCCTAGAATATACGGAAGTTAAATGTCAAGTTGAGCTTGACCGAACACCGTTATCTGTTTGCCTCAGTGCATGGAACTAAAAAGTTCTTTTTAAAAAGCAGTAGCAAAAATGCTTATTTCATGAAAGCGTATTCTACCTGAACGTTTACATATAACAGACTTTCCTGTCCAAACTTGAACTGAGAAGCCTTGCACCCTAAACTGAGTGACGTCGTTTAGGGTAAATGCTTTAACCTCGATCTCAGGTGAGTAGCTCTTGTTGCGTACCGGTACTTCCTTAAAGGGGTTAGGTCACGCAATTTTAGGCAATTTCAGCACTCATCGAATGGTCATAGAATTAACGAAAATATCAAAACAACTGTTCAAAACTATTTCAAAGCTATCTCGCTGACCAGCATAGTCTGCAAAATTCTCGAACACATCATCTGCTCCAACATCATGGCCCACGTTGACGCCAACAATATATTGTCTGATCGCCAACATGCATTCAGGAAATCACATAGTTGTACAACACAGTTATGCCACGTGATTAATGACTGGGCGTTTAATATAGATCGTGGGTTTCAAACGGATGCCTTTATAATTGATTTTGCCAAGGCTTTTGACAAAGTGCCGCACGAGAGACTCAAGTCGAAATTGTTTAGCTACGGCATCAGCGGGCGTACCCTTTCATGGATAGACTCCTTCCTCTGTCAACGAAGACAGCGAGTGGTCGTCAACGGGTCTGTTTCTGAAAGGTCATGTGTTACATCTGGTGTACCCCAGGGAACAGGTGTACCCCAGGGAACAGTCCTAGGGCCCATTCTCTTCAATCTGTTCATTAATGATATCGTGGAGGTTGTAAGCCCAGGTACAGAGATTCGTCTCTTCGCCGATGATTGCATCTGCTACAGGAAAGTGAGCTCCATAGTAGACCGCGAGATCTTGCAGCTAGACATCGATCGGCTGGCTGTGTGGGCTGATACCTGGTTGATGGACTTTTCCCCGTCGAAATGTAAAACCATGCGGGTCTCCACAAAGACACGTAACAACATCCCGTACCTGTACCACCTCAAGGGTGCAGCCCTTGATTCTGTAAAGGAAGTAAAGTATTTAGGCATAACCATCACTCACAACCTTCGCTGGAATAAGCACGTCGCTGACGTCACCCGTAAGGCCAATCAAATCTTGGGCTTGCTGAGGAGAAACCTGTATTTCTGCGATCAAAATACTAAGGAGGCAGCTTATGTAGGCCTTGTACGACCCATCCTGGAGTACGCCAGCGCCATCTGGGACCCTCCAACTCAAAACCTAATCCAGGAACTCGAGAACGTCCAGCGTCGGGCTGTGCGGTTTGTTACATCAGATTATTTTAATTATGAAGAGGGAACAATTACACGTCACCTATTGAAACTGGGCTGGAAACCCCTAAGAGACCGCAGAGATGCAGCCACCTTATGTCTTTTCAACCAAGGACTTAACCAACTGGCGAACATTCCAACAAAGAATCTATCCCAACCCTCAAGACAGTCCCGCCATATGCATAATAACCACTTTAACGTTCCTTTCGTTAGAATTTAGTTTCTTGCCTAGAGCAATTATGCTGTGGAATAGATTACCTTCTTTTGCAGTAAATTCTAATTTAGACATCGCGGCTTTCGAGGTCCTAGTCAAGAAAATGTAATTCTCATGCGCTGTGCACATATATACAAATTTGTAGGTTGCACTTATCATTAAAGTGAAAGTGAAAGTGAAAGAACTCGCACAAAACACAGGGAAGCCAAGAAGGGACATGGATGGACAAAACTGGAGAGGATTGAAATGGATTGAATTTGAGTAACTGAAATTTGAAAAACGTCGGCCCACCTTTTTTCAAAAATTTATATCAGTGTATATCAAAATGTCATTTACACAGCTGGAAAATCATTCTCAGTTGTTATGTCGCCGTGATTTTTTTTGCAAATGAAAGACTCTTGCTCTGCCAATTTGGCGTTTAGAGCTCATAATTAACAAAATTAAACAAATTTACCTAAAATAGCGTGACCTAGCCCCTTTAATCGTGCAGATCGAACGTGACTTCAAGGTAGGAACTCCTTTACATAAAATTCCTAGAACTAGACGACGCCCAGCAAGTTCCGTTTTTGAGCAAATTAAAAATCTATTAATACAATTGATTACGCTGCGCCGACGAAAGTAGCCGCAGTGTTGTTTGTAAAAACTTAAAATACTTTTTTGTCAAAACTTTAAACACTGCAAATGTTTGGTGGATCGTCGATTTCGCAAATGTTAAGAGCAGACCAAACTGAAATTGAAATGAAAGTAAATTTGGTGGAAGTTTAAAAGGAATTATCGTACCTGACTCGTAAGTAGTGTTGCAAGACTGATTGCAATCTGCCAGATATTTAGTCGACGTTAGGACTGAAAACAGAATACAAAAAGACTTGGAAAAGGTAGGGTAAGATAAACAAGTCGCGGACTTCGTTCTGTTTACATTCCAGCCGAGGCTTTGCATGCTGAAGATTTTATACTTAGCTTCACCTTGGCAAGGTGAAGCTAAGTATAAAATCTTCAGGTTAAAATCTGCCGAAAAAGTGCGAAGTTCAAAAAACTGATAGCTACGATTTGTTTCCTGCACTTGTGCTAGTTTTAACGATCTTTTTCGAAACCGACGAAGTAAAGGAGGTAAATTTGAATTACTTTAGACTGTAAGTAATGCGCTTTCAAAACCATTCAAGTATGGACACCAGTTTATTTTCCAAGACTGAACTGAAATTATTACACGCGTCTTGATCTAAGACGCAGAATAACCTAACATCGTCTACTGTTCTTTTTTTCTTTTTTCCTATCAGTTCTTTAGTCGACTTTAGAACTGAAAAACAGAATACAATAAGACCTGAAAAAGATATGGTATGTTAAACAAGTTGCGGACTTCGTTCTGTTTACATTCCAGCCAAGGCTTTGCATGAACAAGGTGAAGCTAAGTATCAAATCTTCAAGTTAAAATCTGCCGAAAAAGTGCGAAGTTCAAAGAAGTGATAGCTACGATTTGTTTTCTGGACTTGTGCTAGTTTTAACGATCTTCTACGAAACCAACGAAGTCGTCGACAAGTTGTACGTCAATCAGTTCTATGAGGTAAATTTGAATTACTTCTAGACTGTCCGCCGTTAAATGCGCTTTCAAAACCGTTCAAGTATGGACATCAGTCTATGTTCCAAGAATGAAACGAAATTATTACACCCGTCTTGATCTAAGACGAAGTATAACCTAAAATCGTCTACTGTTCTTTTTCTTTTTTCATATCATTTTTTTACTTTCCTTCCTCGCTATCTTTCGTCTGATTTTCTATATTCGAATTCCGTACCACATTTAGTTCATTTTAAACCCCAAGTCTCTAACACATTATCAACATCCATATGTAAGACGTAAAGAGAACTTGACCTGATTTTGATGAATTTCAAGTAAATAGTCACTATAGGTTGAAATTCTGTTGACAGTCTCGATAAGATTCACTTTCTGTTTTATTGGAATTAATGCGTGGAAAATGAGAGATATATATTTAAACGGTTTTAGATTCAAATGCCAGCTCTCTTTTCTTGAAGGCAAAATCGCAGGACTTATCGCCGCAAAAAAGTTGAAGATGCGTCATACGATGCTTGAAACAGATAACCTCTTACTAACCGAACGCGAGGGCCAATTTCCCTGTACGGTTCCGAGCAAGTGAGGTTAGTAAGTTGTTTCATATATGGCATCGTACCTTTGAAAGATCGGACTCTTCCAGCTTCGTGAATGTTCGTAATCTTCTTTTTTGAACGGTAACCTTTTTACATGTAAAATAACTTTTCGCTTTCTATAATCGTACTGTTGTGAATAAATTCCGTTTTCGTATTTTTTTTTTTTTTTCGTTTTGCTCAACTTGAATTTCCCGGAAGAGAGAAAATATATGGAAATGCACCGTTTCCACGGTAACGGTCCGTGCTGTAAAATTCCGACCGAAAACCAACCAATCAGAGTGCTCCAATTAGCCTGACTATTGCTTGCCACTTAATATAAAATGTATAAAATTCTCTTATCTTCTCTTGTAGACAAACTGAAGCACACAAATTAAAATGGCAGCACTTATTGGGAAACGAGTTGGAATAAAAGAGACGGGGACCAACGTCACAGTGGCAGAGAACCCAAAAGCCAAACTGATGTACTACCTCGGCTGCGTGGCAAGTGTTCTTCAGCTTGACAATCCAAATTTGAACAGGCTGAGGGACCATGAACGTTACTATTCCCTTAGTGACGTAGAAATCGACGCCTTGTTGGTACTGGTCCTCCTTTTCAGCCCAGATGAGCTGATTGGAAAAGTATTCTTCCACAGGGAAGACTGTGCCGGAAGCAACAACCAATTCTATGAATTGAGTTCTGTTACTCACATGTTAGCTGTGTCAGATAACGTTCTGATTGGAGGAGAAAGGAAGAGAGTTGCCAAAATCATGTTTTTTCGGAGATGCTGGATGGAAAAAAACTACTTTTCACCCATGATGTCATTTGAGAATCGTCTGCAAAGACTGGCACGTGGTCAACCAGGCAGAGCTCCATCTCCCCCGAGACTGCTACCTCCACCAAGACCGTACTCTCCTCCATCTTCATGTGCTTGTAATATATTGTAGGAACACTAATTTGATATCTTTTAGACAGACGTTCCCGGG
The DNA here is from genome assembly GCA_949126865.1 of Montipora capitata. Lineage (NCBI taxonomy): Eukaryota > Metazoa > Cnidaria > Anthozoa > Scleractinia > Acroporidae > Montipora > Montipora capitata. Next base: position 27,902,728 of record OX421458.1, on the reverse strand, counting down.
TGTTGTGGTTGTCCTCTGTGAGTGTGTCCTTTCCAGCAGAAGTGGCCGGCTTGGCAGTGATCTCAAGGCTTGTGGTGTATGAGGCCACCTAAGCAGAAACAGCCGTAAGTCAAAAGGACTTTGCCAAGTGCTGAGACATGTAGATGTAGATGTAGATGAAGTCACAGCCGTTAAACTCGCACATATTGTTCTTGTTTCCCTGACGGGGATTTCTGACTTGTAAATTCGCTATTCTGTCAGTCCATAATTGGTAGATTCATAGCGATATTTTCAATTTAATCAAAGCAGTTGACTGATGTCAGAAACAGTAGTCAAAGCAGAAACCATGTAATTCCGGCGTTCAATACGACTATTATTTGTACGAACACATATAAATTCGTAAAATGTTTTCCATGTAACGTTTTAACAGCTTGAGCAATTGCAATTGAAAACCCAGGCCAGAACGGGATGCATATTGTCACATTTCACGTTATGTTCCGTATTTCATACATTCTAAATTCAGGTTGTATTTTCTGTACTTTGTGATCAGTGCATAATTGCTTGATGACTGCATTTGCAAGTAATCAACGCAGATTAGTATTTAGACAGCATCGTCAGACTAAATAACGATCTAGGTTGCACGTTCAGTGCATAATCAATTGATTATAATATTTTCGACGCAGTTTATATATGACAGAAAGCTCATACAGGGTTGGTGTGATCCGCCTCGAGTAAAACATTTTATACACAACTTGGGTTTTTTTTAATCAAAGCATTTAGTCGAAGTGATCAAGCGAGAATCAAAGGCTTTTCTGAAGTCAACAAAACATGTTTGTACTTTTTACTAATGACAATAAACAGGGTGTAAACATTTTTCCAATTGTGCGTGTGCAAATATCCCAGCATACTCTTTTGCAGTTCTCCAGTGCATGCCATGTGAAAGACAATTAACAATTATCTCGCGAAATCGCGCGGAATATCGCCTGATACTTAGCCGACGAGGCCGTAGGCCGAGTTAGCTAAAATCAGGCGATATTCCGCACGACTGAGTGGGATAACTGTTTTATTATTCAACACATTGATAACAAAGCACAATTTTCTACGTTTGTTGGCTGGAAAAACTACCACATTTCTCCGCGACACACAAAATTACGTATATCGCAGGATATTCGTTGAGTACGTACCACGAATATTGAGCGCGCTATGACCATATTTGGACATTGTCACAATGTGTTGAATAATAATAATAATCATTATTCATCATTTAAATACTCGGGAAAGAAATCCTATTACTTTTTTTACGTCAGACCGTACAAAAATATCAACGCTTTGATCCTCTCTGATTTATTTAAATTTATCTTAAGGAACGGGTTTTTTTTCCTTGACGCTGGGATAGTTTTGTTTTGATTGACTTTTACAACAGGGGACGCGCTGAATCTCCCAATTGGGAGTCGTTCTGTTGGATACAGACTTCCCTTGATCAGCTCGCCATTGCCTATCAAATTTTAGCTGAAAAAGAGAGTGTAAGTACTGCACTTGTTGCCAGCGTGCAGTAATTCCTGACCAGCGTGCAATGAATAAATTATTTTGCAGAATAGTAATAAATCTGCACAGTATGGCTCGCCGGATTACATTATTATTGAAGAGTTCGCTCGCGTTGAGTAGGACCGACCCTCAGAGCAGAAACGTGAACTGACATTCCAGAACATTCGTAGTGGGATCGACGAATCTCGGAGTATTTCTGTTCGTAGGTATTCCGAAAGGGAATTTGGAAATCATCAATAGAGATAATAGATATTTCAAGCATTTCAGAAATACATCTTCAATTACTATGAACTGGTTAAGACCTCCTTGGTGGACAAACGCACCGAAGATCTTTCAACTTAACTCAGTTTCTCCCACAACAATTTCAGTTATAACCAAAGGTACTTGGTAAAAATCCCACAACACACCTCTCTTACTCCCCAAAATTTGAACAATCATTGTTTGCAATTTCTCTTGGGACATGATGATTTCCCATAAGAAATCGAAAGCAGTGCCTATACATTTTTTTTTTTTTTTTTTTTTTGGGGGGGGGGGGGTTGGGGAGGTAAAAGAGGTGTATTATGGGATTTGAGAAAGTGGAGAATCTTTGCATTTTTTACGAAATGAAAACGTGACAAACATCACCAACTGACTACGTCTCTGACCTCGGTCTCATGTTCCTTTCACTTTTAAGGTAATAACAAGCGTTTTAGTTGTCCGTGTACTGGTTCTAAAGTGAATACGGGTTAAAAGTTGAAAACAAAACAGGTTTGACACCATTAAAACACGATAGAGTATCATTCATCATCAAACTGTAGTGTTTTAGAGCACGTTAAATAAACAATTGTGTAAGGTAATTAGAAATTGCTTTAAATCGGTTTAGCATTGTATCATTTTTGTTACAACGAACGATATCGGAAAGGGAAAATGCCTGAAAATGGATTGAATAAGGAGCCCCTTTTAAGGATATTTTCTAGATGTTGAGAGCTTACAGTTGTGTTAGCAATCTCCAAAAAAAGGAGTACAATTGAAAATTTCTTGTAAGAAGCCTCCAGGTTCAGGTGAAAAGAAGGAAATTTGGTGTAAATATGATAGGAGATATTTATTTAATTAAGGCTAGTGTAAACCAGAAAGAGAACTTACGGTTTCCATGGCAATTACTGGCATTTCAGTTGTCCATATACTGGTTTATGGATGAGTGAAAAATGCTAAAAGTTAAATAAACATGACTGGTAGCATTAATATGGAAAATGTTTGGCTCTTTCAACTTATCGACTTATTTAACATAAAAAAACGCGGAAAACGAGTACAAATATTTCCCGATGTTGTACATATGGTCTATACTGTTTACCAATTGAATGTACAGTTGCAGAAATGTCTTCTTTTTTTTTTTAACCAAGCGCGTCTGGTGAAAATTGTATGGAAATTTTGTAATATAATGAGTGATTCTTCTTACGGGATGAAGAGTCTTTTGCTCCGAGTTCGACAAGTCCTAATTTTTCTGCAAGATAAAAATGTTCCAAATGGATTACATACCTCATAACATAGCATTTGGTTCGCTCCTAAAAAGGTGAGAGGGTGGTTATAATACGTTTCAAATCAGGAAAGTGAAAGTCTTTTTGGTACCAATTAGCTGGTTCTACTTCAGGGGTCGGAGGTGAGAAACAAACAAATCAGAATAGCAAATTAAATGAAATTCTTTGTTCTTGTTATAGACGTCCAGTCATGATTCTTAAGTCATAGAGCGGTCAGAGAAAGGGAACATCAAGCCAATTTCTATGGGGGAGCGTTTACACAATGACCTTATGAAAACAATGGTTTATATACAAGAGTGAATTAGGTAAGAGTGTTGATCTATCAATTTGCGGTGATGCCCCAACACAGTCACAAATGGATTTATTTTTTAGATACACTTTGCGCGCTAAACAAACGAAGGGCCACCAATTTTGACCAATCAGAAGAAGCCATGTCACGCGTGACTGCTTCTGTCGTGTTTTTTTCAGGGACATGACAGTTGAGTTTTGCAGGAACGGGTTTTCTTGAAATAGACTATTTGTGACTGTGCTGGGGAGCCCAATCATGCCAAAACAACAATCTTATCTAATTTACTCCTGGTTTAACGATAGAGGCTGTAGTGAAGGACGAAACAGCAAGAGAAATACACGACCTCATAAAGTCTGTTGACAAGGACAATTTTAAAAGGAGAGGAGTAAATTGCAAGGTTGTCATGATGATTACGACAAGCACGAAAGGGACTCGTTGAGGGGAGGGGAGGGGAAGGGAGGGAAAATAGAGATGGACTCAAGACACCGGGGAGGGGAGGGCAAAGTGAAATGTCCTAAGGTAATTCAGGGGGCGTGGTGACTGGGTAGGGTCTCATGCGTTAATATGTACTTATTGACTGAGTGGGAGGGCCGAACGGCAAAATATTTGGCCCGAGGTCATGGCGCACAGCACTCAAAAATACGAAGCTTGGACAAAATAAGTAACAAAAATTTGCACAGAAGATTTATTTTCTATGTTGTTTGCATTTGCTTTTCTGGCTGTAAATAACTTGGGATGTTTTAAAGCGACGAAATCCTTTAAAATCGCATCGCACGGAGCAGTGAGCGGTGCGTGCTCCTAGCAGGGCCGTACGGCTTTTTCGGGACCTGCTAGCGCTAATGCGTACGGCCATCATACGGGGATTTTCCCCAACAGTTTTACAATGAAAGCCCACGCGGGACCGTAAGGGCCATATGATAATGGATGTTATGATTTGTCATGTGTCCGCCTACCCTATTTGCATTTGTCGTTTCATTCGCTTGCCTAATGAAGGAAACTTCGACCAAGACATTGCAATTATATGGAATTTCCTAACGCTTTTTATAAAGATGGAATTTAACTAAATGTTACGCACCACACCTAAAAGAAAGTATAAAAATATCTGGATTTGAAGTAGTTGAAACGAGTGCCTAACAAAAGTTTTAAGTCAAGGTCTTGGGGTGCTTTTGATAAATTACACCTACGGAGCTGCTCCACGTTATCCAAGGATTTGGTTTGCATGTTCGAACCCATAGCGATAAGGACCAGACTTTTTGTGTTTGCAAGTTTCCCTGTAGATGATAGAGAACTAAAAAGTGAATGAGGGACATGAATTGTGTCAACGAAAAATGTGATAAGCTTGTACACTTTTAATCGATTACAAGAAGTAACACTTTGACTTTGGAGTCACAACTTGCATCTCGTCCGATGTTTAAGAAACGAGATGAAACGCGGTTTTTTTAAGGAAATTTGACGATGACTGCAAAATCCAAATCATTCACTCACTCACAAAAGTAGTGCGGAAAGTAGTTGTTTCCTAGTTTGCAAAGTGTAACGACAATATACACGTTTGTTAGCTGCATCTGTCATGGATGAAATTCAAATAAATTCTAGTCGAAAACCCTATCAGAAATTTGGAAAGTAGAAATTTGGAACCTTCTAAAGAAGTAATTTGGTTGCCAAGATTTAAGGGCTATTTTTTAGCCATTTTAGGCAACGAAATATGTGAAGGCATAAAATATAGCCTGGCACTCGACCCTTCCGCCGCAGAATTCACTCAACGAGAGCTAATTCTCAAGAGGAATGCACCACAAAACAGAACAAGCGCCCCCTTAAGTGTGAAAACTTTGTGCACCGCGCACTTTTTTTTTTTTTTTTTCACGCTCATACTTCACCTTTAATTTGGTCCGTCTTTTAATTTGTCTTCTCAAAAAGTCATCCTTTTGTCTGCTACAAAGCGTCATATTAGTCAAGATCACTTCTTCTTCCAGCAACGATAACTTGATAAACTTCCTCAGCAAAGGCAACAAACCGTTTGCCCGAAGGCGAAGTGATGAGTCTCCAAATTGGGTTTCGATTTATTTGGTTCAGGAAGGTTCCTGATTGGCTGGTACGCGTGCATTACAATGCCTAATCGAAGTGATAACAAAGTGTGCCACATGTAACCTTATCTTTACAACATCTACATGAGAAAAACCTCACTGGTGTGATATCGCCGTGAAAATCACTGCTATTGTTGCTAATTTGGCGTCCTCTGGAAATTTACTCGTCTAACTGCAAAGTCCGTGTAGAAGTCAAACGTGAAATTATCAAGTGCACGGATTTCGTGAAGAACACTGAGATTTCAAGAAGAAGTATTTATTATATAAACTGTTGTTCTTAGGCCATCGTATCTTGATTAAAAATAACACAAACAGCGGTGATAAACATTGTATTCCAACGTATTTTTTATATAAAACTTGACGTTTCGCATGCTAGTCAACATACATTTTCAAAAGTGACCGTAACAAGTTTTGAAAACTATGTATATATATTATATATATATATATATATATATATATATATAACTAACTGCAGACAGTACTGTTTCGGCCTCATCAGTGCAGTGCTGATGTCTAGGATGGAGGTTAAGCTATAAAGCCACCCCAGATGTCCCACACATGTGGTACATCCAAGTCATGCCAGAGTGCTCAAACTAGCGAGCTAGTGAGCATGCGCAATTGCTAGCGGCAATGACTCATCCTAGTAGAATGCTCAATTTGAACATGAAAGCAAAAGCTTTGTAATGCCAAAGAGCTATATCTAACTGCAGACAGTACTGTTTCGGCCTTCTGGGCCTCATCAGTGCAGTGCTGATGTGTACAGTGCTCATCAGTGCATGTGCAGTGCAGTGCTGATGTTTATATATATATATATATATATATATATATATCGTAAACATTAGAGGTCTGGCACCTAGACTGATCATGAGAAAAATGATCTGCATCAGTACGTGTCTAGACATAATGAGGAGTAATAGCTAAAACAGCAACAACTTCTCACTACTAATATTGGCATTAAGGGAAGGCTTTAGCTATTGAATGAACCAAGTCTCTTTAATTTTGCAGTGAAAGTCAGTTTTTCCGGACGCTAAAATGTCAAAATGATCCCATTTAATGTCGTGACCAGTGGTTTTCACATGATCAGCAATGGCTGATGAATGGTCACAAATTCTTTTTTACGGTGTTGAATTTACTCTGTTCAACTCGTTGGATAGAACCACGTTTTCTGCACATCGCGCCGTCATCGCTTTTCGTGATTCGTTTTCAATTGAGCGTCGTAAAACAAATATCAACAAGTAACTACTTCGAACAACCACAGCAGATGCAAACATATGAGGGAAAAGCTATTTGCCTGTGCTTGTAATTTATGATAATTGTTTCAGAAATTATCATAAATGATAAATTTAAATGAGAAATTTAATTTCTTTAACACTAAAAGATCTTCCAGTTCACAGACATTCGTTGTAAGAAAAGAGGATTTTTTAAAGTGCACAGTACCCCTGAAATGTTTTCCACTTAAAGAAAATATTACTGCACATCTATTGACAAACTGTCTGCCTCCTCATCAAAGCGAGTCTACGCGTGAAGTCTTTGTGATGGTAATTAGCTCTACTTTACAATGAATGAAAACTAATTTTCATAAGAAAAACTTCACACTTGGATTCGCTTTGAAGTGGAGGCATACATGAACTCCATTCCTTACTTTACATCACAAACTACACGTAATTAATTTTGAAGGCACAAAGACAAAGCTCTTGGTTGGAAATGAACAAAACTTTCGTTTTTATTCCTTACAATGTAAGATACAACGGACGATTTTACAAAAATAAAAAATGCCGATTTAGCCCAGAAGTTAGAGTGTTTATAAGGGAAACATTTGTAAGTTTTATACACTTTTAAAAAAAAATCAATGGTACAAGATGCTCGCGATTATTGTACATAAAAGGAAATATCTTTCAAAATTACCGCCGCATACCGAAGCATTTGAATCTGCAGAAGTCAACAGAAAAAAGCGCATTCAACTGTACTGCACATTCTGTGAAATAAGCAACAGCGCATGTCAGTCACTTTAGCAGTAAACGGCATGATTATTCCCGGGATGGGGGGTGGGGGTGGGGTGGCGTAGGGGGGTGGGTGTGGCGTAGGGGGGTGGGGGTAGGGAGTGAAGGGTACAATAGCTGAAACAACCCAATCCTTTACTAAAATGCTAAACGTGACATATATACCCGGCAGAGTTCAGTGATGTGCATCGATTAAGAACTAAGGAAATGATATTACTTCCTTTTCGGAGAATAAAAGGAAGCTGTTGAATGTCAAGTTCAGCTTTGCTGATAATTGCAAAACATCGTTATCTGTCTGCGTACCTGCCAGAGTTAAAGTATTTCCTTTCACTAAAGAAATAGCAAACATGCTTATATGATGCCAGCACATTTTACCTGATGAGTTCTTCTTAAAGGGCCACCGACAACCACAAGTCTTTGCGGGCGTGCAAGCTATCGGCGCCATTTTCTGTAATACAGAAACTAGTATTTCTTGAAAAGTCAAATTCCATCGTCTCACATCGTCGTGTTTTGGATGCCCAGTAGCTTCAAACTTTGTTAATATTTTCCTTAATGTTTAAATATTGTATTTTTGGCGTTATTTGGGTGTTGTGTTCGTGTTAAAAGCGAAATGAAAACTGTGAAGAAAGGTCGTCCGCCGAGGAAGGAAAAGCGCCATGTTATTTGGCTCACTTCTTCAACCTTAAGATTATGGAACGAAAGGAGGAAGGCGTTTGGATTAAAAAACAAATCGAACAGCGAATTCGCAGAAGTTCTTCTTCACAGGATGTTTCTGAAGCGAACCGGCCGATTCGATTGGCCGGATAATAACAACAACAAAGGCGCGCAAAGGACACTGGTTGTCGGTGGCCCTTTAAGTTCGCGCTTCTCTCTTCGCAGTTGTTCACTTCCTTGATCTTGCAGATTGATCAGGACTTCAAGATTTCCGCCAAAGTTCCAAACGCTGTTAAAGGTAAGTACTCCTTTACATGAAATTAGTAGAACTCTACCAGCAAGAACCTCTTCATGAGCAAATTGAAAGCCTGTTCAGTGATACAATTGATTACTCTTCTCCACCAAAAGTACTCGCAGTGTCGTTTGTAAAAAATTGAGATACTTTTTGTCAAAGATTTAAACACTTGCAAATGTTAAAAACAGACCTAACTGTAAACGATAGCAAACTTTCGGTGTTACAGTTTATGGCAATTTTATTCCCGGCTCGTTGATAAATCAAGACTGCATGATTGCCATCTGCCAGATCTTTAATCGATATTGGGACCAAAAAACAGAATACACAAAGAACTAGAGAAAGTAGCTTATGATAAATTAAACAAGTTGCAGGCTTCGGTCGTTCCGTTAACATTCTAGTCAAGAATAAGTTAAGTATAAAATATTCAGATAAAAATATACCAGAAAGCATGAATTTCAAACAGCTGAGACCTACGATTTGTTTCAGTCTGGACTTGTACTAGTTTTCGGACTTTATTGGAAACCAACAAATTTTTCCTCGAGTAGTAAGTGATTTATACGAGGTAAATTTGAATTGCACCAAGAATGAATAATGGTGGAAATTACTTCATGTTTCAAGAATTATTACATGCGCATTGATCTAAAACGCAGAATAACCTAACATCGTCTACCGTTCTTTTTTTTTTTTGTCATATCAATTTTTTACTTTCCTTCCTTCTTCATACTTTGTCTTTCGTCTGATTTTCAATCTTTCGTGCCGCCTTTAGTAAAGAAGTTTATGAAAAAGCCGTAAAGTAAATCAAACTCATACAAACTGGCTTCCGCTTAACTCAGTTTCACTTTAAATAGGCCTTTTGCAACTAATGATCACATGGTACAAAATCCGCCATGCTGGAGGGCAAGCTCATTATTATTCCCCCCCACTGAGACATTAAAACAAAGGCAAGTCAAGCTTGACTGGTTCAGGTCTCTTTGTTTTAATGTCTCAGTTGGGGAATAATAATGAGCTTGCCCTCCAGCATGGCGGATTTTGTACCATGTGATCGTTAGTTGCAAAAGGCCTATTATCAGCAACATTAAGACTTAAAGCATTTAACTGTGATTATAGAGTGGTTTAGATCAGTGATAAACAGATATTTGGGTGAACAAAGCAAGAAATTGATAGCAACATATTTCGATTTTAAAAACCCTCAAATAGAATTTTAGTAGTCAGCATACATATAAAATGCGGAAAGACTTCAACAAGAGATAGAGAGAAAAAGTCCAACATGCATCTGCTCGGTAAATGTCAAGCGCATCGAGCCTCTTCTGTCCAAGAGCAAATAAGTACTAATAAGGAAATAATATTATTATTTCTTGCTTTCTTTTCCTAGAATATACGGAAGTTAAATGTCAAGTTGAGCTTGACCGAACACCGTTATCTGTGCCTCAGTGCAGGGAATTAAAAAGTTCTTTTTAAAAAGCAGTAGCAAAAATGCTTATTTCATGAAAGCGTATTCTACCTGAACGTTTACATATAACAGACTTTCCTGTCCAAACTTGAACTGAGAAGCCATGCACCCTAAACTGAGTGACGTCGTTTAGGGTAAATGCTTTAACCTCGATCTCAGGTGAGTAGCTCTTGTTGAGTAACCGTACTTCCTTAAAGGGGTTAGGTCACGCAATTTTAGGCAATTTCAGCACTCATCGAATGGTCATAGAATTAACTAAAATATCAAAACAACTGTTCAAAACTATTTCAAAGCTATCTCGCTGACCAGCATAGCCTGCAAAATTCTCGAACACATCATCTGCTCCAACATCATGGCCCACGTTGACGCCAACAATATATTGTCTGATCGCCAACATGCATTCAGGAAATCACATAGTTGTACGACACAGTTATGCCACGTGATTAATGACTGGGCGTTTAATATAGATCGTGGGTTTCAAACGGATGCCTTTATAATTGATTTTGCCAAGGCTTTTGACAAAGTGCCGCACGAGAGACTCAAGTCGAAATTGTTTAGCTACGGCATCAGCGGGCGTACCCTTTCTTGGATAGACTCCTTCCTCTGTCAACGAAGACAGCGAGTGGTCGTCAATGGGTCTATTTCTGAATGGTCACGTGTTACATCTGGTGTACCCCAGGGAACAGTCCTAGGGCCCATTCTCTTCAATCTGTTCATTAATGATATCGTGGAGGTTGTAAGCCCAGGTACAGAGATTCGTCTCTTCGCTGATGATTGCATCTGCTACAGGAAAGTGAGCTCCATAGTAGACCGCGAGATCTTGCAGCTAGACATCGATCGGCTGGCTGTGTGGGCTGATACCTGGTTGATGGACTTTTCCCCGTCGAAATGTAAAACCATGCGGGTCTCCACAAAGACACGTAACAACATCCCGTACCTGTACCACCTCAAGGGTGCAGCCCTTGATTCTGTAAAGGAAGTAAAGTATTTAGGCATAACCATCACTCACAACCTTCGCTGGAATAAGCACGTCGCTGACGTCACCCGTAAGGCCAATCAAATCTTGGGCTTGCTGAGGAGAAACCTGTATTTCTGCGATCAAAATACTAAGGAGGCAGCTTATGTAGGCCTTGTACGACCCATCCTGGAGTACGCCAGCGCCATCTGGGACCCTCCAACTCAAAACCTAATCCAGGAACTCGAGAACGTCCAGCGTCGGGCTGTGCGGTTTGTTACATCAGATTATTTTAATTATGAAGAGGGAACAATTACACGTCACCTATTGAAACTGGGCTGGAAACCCCTAAGAGACCGCAGAGATGCAGCCACCTTATGTCTTTTCAACCAAGGACTTAACCAACTGGCGAACATTCCAACAAAGAATCTATCCCAACCCTCAAGACTGTCCCGCCATATGCATAATAACCACTTTAACGTTCCTTTCGTTAGAACCAATATTTTCAAATTTAGTTTCTTGCCTAGAGCAATTAGGCTGTGGAATAGATTACCTTCTTTTGCGGCAAATTCTAATTTAGACATCGCGGCTTTCGAGGTCCTAGTCAAGAAAATGTAATTCTCATGCGCTGTGCACATATATATACAAATTTGTAGGTTGCACTTATCATTAAAGTGAAAGTGAAAGTGAAAGAACTCGCACAAAACACAGGGAAGCCAAGAAGGGACATGGATGGACAAAACTGGAGAGGATTGAAATGGATTGAATTTGAGTAAATTTGAAAAACGTCGGCCCACCTTTTTTCAAATTTATATCAGTGTATATCAAAATGTCATTTACACAGCTGGAAAATCATTCTCAGTTGTTATGTCGCCGTGATTTTTTTTGCAAATGAAAGACTCTTGCTCTGCCAATTTGGCGTTTAGAGCTCATAATTAACAAAATTAAACAAATTTACCTAAAATAGCGTGACCTAGCCCCTTTAATCTTGCAGATCGAAAGTGACTTCAAGGTAGGTACTCCTTTACATGAAATTCCTAGAACTAGACGACGCCCAGCAAGTTCCGTTTTTGAGCAAATTAAAAATCTATTAATACAATTGATTAGACTGCTCCGCCGAAAGTAGCCGCAGTGTCGTTTGTAAAAACTTAAAATACTTTTTTGTCAAAACTTTAAACACTGCAAATGTTTGGTGGATCGTCGATTTCGCAAATGTTAAGAGCAGACCAAACTGAAATTGAAATGAAAGTAAATTTGGTGGAAGTTTAAAAGGAATTATCGTACCTGACTCGTAAGTAGTGTTGCAAGACTGATTGCAATCTGCCAGATATTTAGTCGACGTTAGGACTGAAAACAGAATACAAAAAGACTTGGAAAAGGTAAGGTATGATAAACAAGTCGCGGACTTCGTTCTGTTTACATTCCAGCCGAGGCTTTGCATGCTGAAGATTTTATACTTAGCTTCACCTTGGCAAGGTGAAGCTAAGTATAAAATCTTCAGGTTAAAATCTGCCGAAAAAGTGCGAAGTTCAAAAAACTGATAGCTACGATTTGTTTCCTGCACTTGTGCTAGTTTTAACGATCTTTTTCGAAACCGACGAAGTAAAGGAGGTAAATTTGAATTACTTTAGACTGTAAGTAATGCGCTTTCAAAACCATTCAAGTATGGACACCAGTTTATTTTCCAAGACTGAACTGAAATTATTACACGCGTCTTGATCTAAGACGCAGAATAACCTAACATCGTCTACTGTTCTTTTTTTCTTTTTTCCTATCAGTTCTTTAGTCGACTTTAGAACTGAAAAACAGAATACAATAAGACCTGAAAAAGATATGGTATGTTAAACAAGTTGCGGACTTCGTTCTGTTTACATTCCAGCCAAGGCTTTGCATGAACAAGGTGAAGCTAAGTATCAAATCTTCAAGTTAAAATCTGCCGAAAAAGTGCGAAGTTCAAAGAAGTGATAGCTACGATTTGTTTTCTGGACTTGTACTAGTTTTAACGATCTTCTACGAAACCAACGAAGTCGTCGACAAGTTGTACGTCAATCAGTTCTATGAGGTAAATTTGAATTACTTCTGGACTGTCCGTATTAAATGCGCTTTCAAAACCGTTCAAGTATGGACATCAGTCTATGTTCCAAGAATGAAACGAAATTATTACACGCGTCTTGATCTAAGACGAAGTATAACCTAAAATCGTCTACTGTTCTTTTTCTTTTTTCATATCAATTTTTTACTTTCCTTCCTCGCTACCTTTCGCCTGATTTTCTATTCCGTACCACATTTAGCTCATTTTAAACCTTAAGTCTCTAACACATTATCAACATCCATATGTAAGACGTAAAGAGAACTTGACCTGATTTTGATGAATTTCAAGTAAATAGTCACTATAGGTTGAAATTCTGTTGACAGTCTCGATAAGATTCACTTTCTGTTTTATTGGAATTAACGCGTGGAAAATGAGAGATATATATATTTAAACGGTTTTAGATTCAAATGCCAGCTCTCTTTTCTTGAAGGCAAAATCGCATGACTTATCGCCGCAAAAGAGTTGAAGATGCGTCATACGATGCTTGAAACAGATAACCTCTTACTAACCGAACGCGAGGGCCAATTTCCCTGTACGGTTCCGAGCAAGTGAGGTTAGTAAGTTGTTTCATATATGGCATCGTACCTTTGAAAGATCGGACTCTTCCAGCTTCGTGAATGTTCGTAATCTTCTTTTTTGAACGGTAACCTTTTTACATGTAAAATTACTTTTCGCTTTCTATAATCGTACTGTTGTGAATAAATTCCGTTGTCGCATTTTTTTTTTTTCGTTTTGCTCAACTTGAATTTCCCGGAAGAGAGAAAATATATGGAAATGCACCCTTTCCACGGTAACGGTCCGTGCTGTAAAATTCCGACCGAAAACCAACCAATCAGAGTGCTCCAATTAGCCTGACTATTGCTTGCCACTTAATATAAAATGTATAAAATTCTCTTATCTTCTCTTGTAGACAAACTGAAGCACACAAATTAAAATGGCAACACTTATTGGGAAACAAGTTGGAATAAAAAAGACGGGGACCAACGTCACAGTGGCAGAGAACCCAAAAGCCAAACTGATGTACTACCTCAACTGCGTGGCAAGTGTTCTTCAGCTTGACAATCCAAATTTGAACAGGCTGAAGGACCATGAACGTTACTATTTCCTTAGCGACGTTGAAATCGACGCCTTGTTGACACTGGTACTACTTTTCAGCCCGGATGAGCTGATTGGAAAAGTATTCTTCCACAGGGAAGACTGTGCCGGAAGCAACAACCAATTCTATGAATTGAGTTCTGTTACTCACATGTTAGCTGTGTCAGATAACGTTCTGATTGGAGGAGAAAGGAAGAGAGTTGCCAAAATCATGTTTTTTCGGAGATGCTGGATGGAAAACCACTACTTTTCACCCATGAGGTCATTTGAGAATCGTCTGCAAAGACTGGCACGTGGTCTACCAGGCAGAGCTCCATCTCCCCCGAGACTGCGAACTCCACCAATACGGTACTCTCCTCCATCTTCATCTACTTGTAATATATTGTAGGAACGCTAATTTGATATCTTTCAGACAGACGTTCCCGGGTGTTGTGGTTGTCCTCTGTGATCTGTGAGTGTGTTCTTTCCAGCAGAAGTGGCCGGCTTGGCAGTGATGGCTTGGCTTGTGGTGTATGAGGCCACCTAAGCAAAAACAGCCGTAAGTCAAAAGGACTTTGCCGTAAATGTAGATGAAGATGAAGTCACAGCAGTTAAACTCGCACATATTGTTCTTGTTTCCCTGACGGTGATTTCTGACTTGTAAATTTGCTATTCTGTCAGTCCATAATTGGTAGATTCATAGCGATATTTTCAATTAATCAAAGCAGTTGACTGATTTCAGAAACAGTAGTAAAAGCAGAAACCATGTAATTCGTTCAATACGACTATTATTTGTACGAACACATACAAATTCGTAAAATGTTTTCTATATAACGTTTTAACAGCTTGAGCAATTGCAATTGAAAACCCAGGCCAGAACGGGATGCATACCCGGGGGGGACTCCCATATGAAACAGACGGGGATGGTCGTCGGAAATTTTGAATTTAACCCCTAAAGGAGACCATCTGGGCGTGGCTCAAGCTTTTTGTTACCCCTAAAGGAGACCAATCTGGGCGTGGCTTAAGCAAATTTTGACCCCTAAAAGAGACCGCTAAAAAACACACAAATACGACATGCAATGAATTTTAATGATATAAAGACATAATCATCGAATGCTTTTATCCAAAAGTATGTCATAAATCTCAAGTTCTTCAATTCAATTCTGTGTTTCTTCGCGGAACCCTAAACGAGACCTTGGCGGCTTAAAATATTGGCGCTTTTCCCGAACACCCTAAGCGAGACCAAAATCCAAAATTTACACCCCTAAGCGAGACGACGAGCTGTTTCATATGGGAGTCCCCTCCTCCGTGGATGCATATTGTTACATTGCACGTTAATATTCCGTATTTCATATATTCTAAGTTCAGGATGTATTTTCTGTACTTTATGATCAGTGCATAATTGCGTGATGACTGTATTTGCAAGCAATCAACGCAGATTAGTGTTTTTAGACAGCATCGTCAGACTGAATAACGATCTAGGTTGCACGTTCAGTGCATAATCAATTGATTCAGTAATATTTTCGACGCAGTCATGATATGACAGAAAGCTCATACAGGGTTAAAATTGGTGTGATCCGCCTCGAGTAAAACATTTTATACACAACTTGGGTTTTTTTTTAATGAAAGCATTTAGTCGAAGTGATCAAGCGAGAATCAAAGGCTTTTCTGAAGTCAACAAAACATGTTTGTACTTTTTACTAATGACAATAAACAGGGTGTAAACATATATAAAAGTTTGTAAAGTGAGAACACTATTTGCTGAGAGGTAATGAGATGTGAGCTAACAGAAAGGGATTTGTCAAATAGAGTTTACGCGCCGACATTTCTCTCCGCTCACTGCATTGTTGCGGTCATGGTATCTGATAGATAGCACGGCGTCAAACTCAGGGCTGATATGACAGCCATGGTGTATCGTCATGGCGGTAACGCTCTGGCAGAGAGTACTAAGGTACGACTACTGACCAGTTTCCTCTTTTTTTCAATTGTGCGTGTGCCCATTATACTCTTTTGCAGTTCTCCAGTGCATGCCATGTGAAAGACAATTAACAAGTACCCTAAAAAATCGCGCGGATTAGTCGACGAGGCCGTTGGCCGAGTTAGCTAAAATCAGGCGATATTCCACGCGACTGAGTAGGATAATTGTTTTATTATTCAACACATTGATGACAAAGCACAATTTTCTACGTTTCTTGGAAAAAAAGAGCTGGAAAAACTACCAGTTTTCTCCGCGACACACAAAATTACGTATATCGCAGGATATACGTTGAGTACGTACGACGAATATTGAGCGCGCTATGACCATATTTGGACATTGTCACAATGTGTTGAATAATAACAAGAGAAAATGAGGGGACAGAGAGGGAGGCTCAGGGCGTTGGCCGGGATATGTCATGTCCACGAAAGTTATTTTTAGACGAGCGGAAGTCTTTGTCTCTAGCGGAAGTCTGTCTTCCGAGACGTCCGCATGCAGTCTTGCCTCGCTCACAGGTTCTTAGTGAAAAGAGAAAATGGCGGCGCACGTGGAAGGCTGATAAATATTTATTTTCTTTCAAACATCAGACCGAGGTTGGCCTGCATGCGGACCTCTCGGAAGACAGACTTCCGCTAAAACAAAGACTTCCGCTGGTCTAAAAATAACTTTTGTGGACGTGACATATCCCACGGGCTGGACCGAGAGCCTCCCTCTCTGTCCCCTCATTTTCTCTTGATAATAATAATCATTATTCATCATTTAAATACTCGGGAAAGAAATCCTATTACTTTTTTTACGTCAGACCGTACAAAAATATAAACGCTTTGATCCTCTCTGATTTATTTAAATTTATCTTAAGGAACGGGTTTTTTTTCCTTGACGCTGGGATAGTTTTGTTTTGATTGACTTTTACAACAGGGGACGCGCTGAATCTCCCAATTGGGAGTCGTTCTGTTGGATACAGGCTTCCCTTGATCAGCTCGCCATTGCCTATCAAATTTTAGCTGAAAAAGAGAGTGTAAGTACTGCACTTGTTTCCAGCGTGCAGTAATCCATGACTAGCCTGCAATGAATAAATTATTTTGCAGAATAGTAATAAATCTGCACAGTATGACTTGCCGGATTACATTATTATTGAAAAGTTCACTCGCGTTGAAAATGAGAAGGAGTAGGACCGACCCTCAAAGCAGAAACGTGAAACGTTTTAGAACATTCGTAGTGGGATCGACGAATTCATGTAAGAAAACTCAGGCCGTTTATCTCGAAGTATTTCTTTTTTTTTTTGTCTTCTAGAAAGTAATTCTGTTCGTAGGTATTCCGAAAGGGAATTTGGAAATCATCAATAAAGAGCATAGATATTTCAAGCAGTTCCGAAATACTTATCAATTCCTATGGACTGGTTAAGACCTCCTTGGTGGACAAACGCAAAAATACACCTCTCTTACCCCCCCCCCCCCCCAAAAAAAAAAAAAAAAAAAAAATTGAATAATCTTTGTTTGCAATTTCTCCTGGGACACGAAATTTCCCATAAGAAATCGAAAACAATGCCTATACAATTTTTTGTTTGGTGGGGGAGGGGTGGGGAGGTAAAAGAGGTGTATTATGGGATTTGAGAAAGTGGAGAATCTTTACATTTTTTACCGTCGAAATGAAAACGTGACAAACATGACCAACTGACCACGCCCCTGACCTCGGTCTCATGTTACTTTCACTTTTGTGGGTAACTTCCGTGTTTGTTCCGTCCTTTCCGCCGTTGAGGAGTTTGCACAGCATTTCTGAGAAGAATTCTAGTAGTAGGTTTGGATTTATTCATATCATGGTGTTAGATTCATTGTCAATTAACTTTCTAATGTTAACACTCAGAAGTTATCAGTTATGAAGTGGAGGGGAAATAGCTTTGTTTTGTCCCTGCTCTCTATGCGCAAAAATCCAGCATACAGCTGATTCCAGCTGGCTGTAAACTGTGCTGCAAGGTCTTACATGAACCGTATAGCGGCTGCTAGAGGGAGGCGCCACAGTATGCTTTCGGTTTGACCTTGTTGGCTGCGGCGACTAGCGACACTTATTAATTATTATTATGTAGCTCCAAATTTAGAAATTTACCAACACATTTTGCGTTGGTTTCGACTTAATGCATTCGTCAGACTCAGAGAGTCCACAGAGCAACCAAAGGGAAACGTAAACCGTGAAAAATGGAATAAAGGCTAAGTCGTGAGAGTTGGAAATCATCGCTTTTAAGCAGGGACTTAAGTAGTGGCAAAGAAAGCTCGGATACTAACTCCAGGCTTGAAAGGGGCACGAACTCATACAACCGTGCGATTTGCTGAACTACTACACCAGCTGGGCCATGAGCCAGCTGGGAGATTGTCACTCGTGAGTTCCATTTGTATCGCGTGTGAGCCGTGAACGAGTTGGCTTTAATAATTAAAGGCTAAGTCAGGTGTGCTTTTCCTTTCTGGTCGGACTGATTCATAACAGCGATGTCCTCTTTGTGTGTGCGTGCGAGCGTGACTGTTTTCTTTTTCTTGTTTTGAAATTTTATTGCAATAAGTCTCGGTAGATTGAATAAGAGGCAATTTATCGCTCTGATACAGCTGCTGCGGAAAGGAAAAATGTGCTTGAATTAGTGATCGTTGACAATTAATAAGCCAAAATAACAAGGCAAAGTGGATTTTGACGTCCTTTGCATGAGGGAATGCGTGGACATCAGGTTTCATGCGCGCTCGCGAGATGGTACGCTCAACGCATCAAATAGATTCCAAAAACTCGAAGCATTGGCCAACATTTCGGTCGACGACAAAATCTCTATTCAGAACGCCTGAGAAATTCAGATTAATAAGTTCAGTGTAAAGATGGAAATCAGAGTCTTCGTTGATGAAACGTCACTTCTGTCAGAGTTTTTTGGGCATTGGAAAAGTGAATCCCTTGTTATTGAGTTAAGAATAACAAACTTCCAAGTGCATTAGGGATGCTAACAATTTCGGAGGATCAAAAGCAAATACGTGCATAACAAACTGCTCGCTTAGATAAATCAAACTGAATAATGAGCGAAATTAAGGCGATAGTTCTTTTCAGTTTCAGTTAAGAAGACAAAATGGCCGCATTTGTGGGACAAAGAGTTCGAGTCAAAGATTTTGGAAGCGAAATTTCAGTGCCAGAGGATCCGAAAGCAAAACTGATGTATTACCTCGACTGTGTGGCACTGGTCATACAGTTAAATGACCCGAACTTGAGAAGGCTGAGGGACTATGCGAATTTCTCTTCATTGACCGAAGCAGAAACCGACGCCCTGTTGGCATTGGTTATTCTACTCAGCCCGGACGAGTTGATTGGCAAGGTGTTCTTCCCGAGCGAGGACATCGGAGGCGGCAGTAATAAATTTTACGAGCTGAATGAAGTCTCGCACATGTTTGCTGTCACAGACAACATCCTGATTGGAGGAGAGCGAAAGAGAGTTGCTAAGGTTATGCTTTTTACCAGATTGTGGTTGGAATACAGTTACCTAGTGCCTCTGAGGACATTCCAGAGTCGTCTACAAAGAATGGCGCGAGGGCTGCCGGGAAGAGCTCCCCCACCCCCTCCCCCACCCCGCAATTCATCCTGCAACATTCAGTAATGAGCAGAACTTTGTTTAGTTTGATCCTGATATCGCACAGCAGCAGGAAGTATGAAAGGCAAGCTAATTTAATTTGACTTAATCAAAATTTGTATACACATCAGCTATAAAGTTGCTTCTTTCCTCTTGGCCTGCTTTACTAAATAAAGTTATGTATGTATGTATGTATGTATGTATGTATGTAGGTAGGTAATCACATGATTTCGAGTGCAATTTGGAATTAATAAGCACGAGTAAATTATTTCAAAGACGACCAACATTTGTAGTCTTTGAAAAAAATTACAAGTGCTGATTTATTATTTACACATGAAAAAATCCGAGATGGTCTAGCAGAAGAAACGCCCCCGTATCACGCAATAAGGGAAAAATTGCGCCAAAAATTGCAGCATCCAGGGCGTGCGCTTTATTTAAAAACAAAAGATTTGATTGGTTCTGACCAAACCCTATTGTTTATTAGCCAATCATAATCCAGGACTTCGAAGTGTAATTTGCACTGGTATTACACTTTTTGCACAGTGTTAGACTTGAACTGCACTGCTCTCAGTCAATCAGAATCGAGTAATTTTTTCATGTACATTATTATGCGTGTAACGTAGAAGGAACTCTGGTGATTTTGTCCATTTTCGGGTACGTAGCCAAGTTTACAATAGCTACTGAGTTTGTTTACTGCATGATGTATTGAAGATAAACCCATCACTTAATGTCAGAGTTTACTGTTAACATAACAATTAGAATGAAAGGTGGGCAAAGAAGCTGCCACTGAGTTAGACAAAGCACTTCGCTGCAGTTAACGAATAATGTAACCTACAGTCATAATAAGTAAAAACAGTTTTGTTCGAAAAATATATATCGCACATTATGTAACAAGCCCACGAAAAAGAAAATGAAACGGAGATGTCCTTCGTGCGTGGAATTCAAAATTTAGACTGAGTCTGAATTAAGTAATGCCTTTGTTTATAGGTTCAAGTAACATGACACCAGTACTTATAAACAAATACAACTGAATCTATTTGCACTTGTGCAAAACAGTTAAAACTGAAACAATGTAATAGGAAAGTGGAATCATGTTCTCATTGAGGAATTAAAAGTTCACGTTAAGCAAAAGTTCACGGCATAGCGGTCTAAAAGCGTAACAGCATACAATCAGCGAACTGGAACAAGACTACAAAATAGTAAAAATATAGTAATTACTTTGTTTTAACTGCAAAACAAACTGTTATACAGTACTGTAATTAATCCGTTATAATGGATTTATTTTTGGTGGGTACATTTAAAGTCCTCGCGGTTAAAAGGACAGTCTCAGTTTTTTTTTCTCTCCACGAGGTGTATGAAAATGAGAAAATAACGATGTAATAGATTCAATTTTAACTTGTATTCAGCCGACAAGATACCAGCTGCCAAATAAACGTTTGGTTTTTGTATACATGTATAAGGAGACACGTACTGTATTTGTTTGTGTAACTTGCTTCCCCAAATTGCAATTTACTGTCATGTGGAGCACCAACATGAGTTCGGTTTTGAAGTATTTCAGTTTCACTACATACAGCATTTATTAAAGTGTCCGTTGCCCGTCTTAGAGAGGTATTTTGAGTCAACTTGACTGAAAACGACAGAAACCGACACCAAGTGTCCGTTATATTTTTTTCTGATGGTTTGGATTTCAAATTCTAACAGTTAATCGTTTCACACGCTGAAGAAGACGGGATAAATATTGGAATTATGAAATAGTTTTAGAGTAAACTTCAGCCGCACAGATGTCCTTGCTTTATTATTTCTCTCATGCAAATTTGCTAGATCCGGAGCCTTTGCTTTGAGTAGTTGAAAATGCTGAAATTGTTTTTGATAGCACTACTGCGGAAAACTAGAACGGAAGACGTAGAGATAAAAATCCACGATAAAGATTATTGTTAATGAAGATTCCGGCAAACAATTAGCCAATGCAAACGACAAGGACTTTGGCGACAATGCCGTTTTGTTACGATACGCACAACGTTATAATAGCTGTGATGATCCCAGTAGAAGAATCAGGGACACTTTGTTGCAGCTGGACAAACTTAAAGTCGTCCTGAAATATTCCTGGGTTTCGGCGAGAAGGCTGGGGCGAGGAAGAACAACTTCCTTGCCTTCTCACGTTCGCCGCTCGCTTTTCGGCCTTGGCCGCTCAAACTCTTGCACGCTCAACAGAACTGCCAGATACGCAGGCTAGGGGCTTGGAGAATGGGTAATCAAGAAAATCAACCTTAAAGAAAGACAGAAAACGTCGGGCCCCAGTCAAACGAAGGACCTTCTACAAACGCTGGGTTTACAGGGTCAAGTTTGAATCCCTGACTGAATGCGTGTTGCAACTCTGCCCACTCGATGTGAACCTTTTGTGAGTGCAACCCGTAATGCGGCAACATAAAGCGACTGATGATCAATCAATGAACAAAACCTCGGCTTTGAATTCTCGATGCGTAACTTTTTTCCTTCATTCACTCAGTTTATAACAGAGGATTAAAACTGCATCGCTGTTTAATTCCTGTTTTTCCCTTATCAATCCCCGTGTGCAGCTATTACATGCGATTTAAAGAATATTAATTATCATATGTACTTTTCTGGCCAACCAGCTCCATTAATGGAACCTTGGGATACCTGTGAACAGTCAAGAAAGTCATAAAAAACAGAGAGAAACCTGGCAACTAGGTTTTTTTGAGGAGGCTACATACGGGATATCTTGCCTTGAAAAGCCCTCTTTCCTTCGTCCTCCATGTTTGCAGGTTTGTATTCAACCTCAGGTCACAAATCCGTGACTATCACGTCCTTTCTTTGCCATCGATGCTAACTATCCCTTGCATCTCTTTGCCCTGATAATAGTGAACTAGAGGACATCAATATGAGAGACAAGGTATCTATTTTTCTTACCCATATTGTATCGTGTATGTCAGAGAAAGATATTTCGTGCTACATAAGGTATCGTTTGAGAAACCTCGCCTAATCGTGTGTTTTTGCTTTCCCTTTTATTTTAGTGGAGGAAGAAGCGTATGCGAAGGTAAAGATTCTGTCAACTTTTTTCTTTTTAAAAGATTTTAATCTACTCTGTATTGTGGAGTGAAGATAGCTGTACAGTCGACGTGGAAACCACAGTGACTTAACGTGCCCCTTGGACGAAAATTTTTATATTCTATCTTTTTACATTTTTGGGTAGAATAGGACTTTCTTACTCACCTTACGAAATTTCAGTGCGTTACGAAGATTGGAAGTACTTTTTCCCCGACCGTTTTGTTCGTGATTTCACGGCCGCCATTACTTGGCCTTGTGACCAAACAAGCCTGGAGGCTTGTTTGCAAATTACTGGTAGTGACGTCAGAGGCTCATGACGAAAACTTCACATGGCTAATTTTAATATGGAAATACAGGGTGAAATTAGCTCTTTTTAACTAGTTGATCTATTTCATACACTGTACTCTGCCATGTTGAACTACATGTTAAAAAAAAATGCCATCAAGTCGCTGTGCAGTGCCAAAACTGTGATAGTTACAGGTAATTTGTTTCTCTTGGAATGCTCTAAAAATGTATGTTTTCTAACAGACTGAAGCGTAAAAGAAGAAAGATGCGAGCCAGATCTAAGTAGATGAACATCTGACTGCAGGGGTGGCCCACTGGAACCTTGAAGATGCTGTACATTTGTGATCAGACATGAAGGCCTTTACTATGACCCATAAGATAAGAATGCTGATCTTAAGTTGCATGTTATCATGTGAACCACATCATTTACTGGCTTTATCGAAGACAACAGAATCTTAGCAGAAACATAAACAACACCCTGTTTCAGCTTGACTAGCAAGTAAATTAATTATGTAGAACGTTTGTTAATGGCATTATTTTGGAACAGCTTGGCTTATCTTATGCAATATAATGGCTTTAATACTTCTGAACATTTGAATTGCACCCTGGAAAACAGTTCTGTAACAACAGTCATTCCTCTGTCGAGAATGTTTGACCTATCTCATTGTATTCCGAAATTAAAAGTTGCATTTTACATCTGTGCATTGTGACAGTTCTGCAGTTTGCTGGGAGTTTAATTCTGTTATAGGCTTGCCCTTTGCCTTGTGAGATGGGTTCTTACTTTTACATTTTGGTACAATGATAATAAAACAATGTGTTGTGTTACAACTTTTCCAAGAAATGGAAATAGGAGCAATGAGGGCCAATCGTAATTTGCTAACTGAGTAAAAAATGTAGAAGAATTGAGAAACTGCCTTCCATTCAATGGAGGTCTATCATTCCCTTGGCTAATTTATTAATGGTAGTGTCATAAACACATATGTAACTTGTGTGCTACTGTTCTTGATTTTCATTTACTACTGAAATCACTAAACCGTTTGCACCCCAGAAAAAATGATCGATCGCATTTGAATTTCGACTTGCTGACATGACCGTTTGGAGCGCCCCGATTTGTGAGGTGTCATTCTTGATGTGAGCGAGGCTGTGGGAAAATAAAGAAACAGACCGCGGCATGAGATGAATGTGTACGAAGAGCTTTCCATCGTTTGGAAATGATATGTGGTCACTGATGGTTGAGCAGAGGGCGAGATTTTTCAACAGAGTTCTAACCGGGACATTTTAGAGATATAGGATTAAAGGACGAAATGAGTGGTCTTACAGTTCCACACATATGTCCCGCCTTCGATGTCCCACAATGACCGATAAGAACAAACGAGAAGATATGTCAAATGTTTTCTTTTACATTTATTTGCAACATTACTGTACTTGAAGTCGTTTTATGGTAATTACTAAATGTAAATAGTAACTTTTTATTTGTTCTCCACGACTGACATTATGATAATTAAATTACTGCTATGTCGACGATTCATATAATTCTTGCAGAGAATTTGTCTTCGAATTTATGTCAACCAAAACAACAACAAGGGATAAAAACTCAACTTATCATTGGAGTGAGCAATTTGTTGATACTATACTGGTATTTATAAACCAAACAATTTTGCTTTACGAGCATGAAATTTGAAACAACAAAGCATTACGTGTTTACATTGAACTGCCTCGCAAGCGTGTGACATTCTTATTTTCTTCTTGGCCAAGCGCGCAAGTCTTTACACTACCTCTAAGTATCCAGCTTTGCCATGTAAGTCACCGAAGGTGGTCTTTTTATCGGCAGTTACAGTAAATCTAGTTCTGGTTCTTCCAGCTTTTTTCGGTTGACCCTTAGCTGTGTGACGATAGAAGTAATTTTTGGTTGCACGTTTGACAAAACTCTTCTTCTATATTTTTGAAACGTAAGACCACTCATTTTGTACTTTAAATTAAACCTCTAAAACTTCCCGGGTAAAACTCTGTTGAAACATCTTCTGCTCCGCTCAACCATCAGTGACCACATACCATTTCCAAACGGTGAAAAGTTCTTTGTACACATTCCTCTCAATCCTTTGTTTCTTTTCTATTTTCCCACAGCCTCGCTCACATCAAGAATGACACGTCACAAATCGCGGCACTCCAAATGGTCATGTGAACAAGTCTAAATTCAAATGCGATTGATCATTTTTTTCGGGGTGCAAACAGTTTATTGATTTCTGTAGACTATGAGGAGGCCTTCTTTCATGGCTCAGTTATTCAAACGTGATGAGAAGATAGGCTCAAGAAAAAATGGCAGCTTGAAATCTGGATTGCTCCTCATGAAATCTGGATTTTGCACAGCCATTTTCTCAAGAGCCTATCTTCTCCTTGCGTTCGATAAGCTAAGCAGCGATAGAGGGACTGCTCACAGTAAGTTTTCTGTATCAGTACATTGTATGTTTCTGGAGTTTTTCAACAAAATCGTGTGTGTAGTTCATAGTAAGCCACTTGTCAACTCCAGTTGTTGACAGGCTAGAACAGGCAAGGTGGGTAATCTTTGCAGAGATAATTCCTTTCTTTCTGGCTGTTAGAGAATATCCCCTTTCAAGGATTTCTGCATGTAAATTCCTTGTTAAAAGTTCCAATAGGCAACTTTCATGATGGCGTAATTTGACGGCAAATACCAAAATTCGGTTTGTTTTTGTTTTCTTATTTAAATTTTGTATCCCTGGTGGGGGTAAAAATAACAATAGCTCTAATTACGTAGCATGAGACAAACAAAACCAGAAGGATTCTGGTACTTGTAGTCAAATGACATTATCATGCAAATCATCATGTTTCCAGCTACCCTAAAAAACTTTCCCCCACCCCCCACCCCCCCCAAATTCTTAATTGAATCAAATACTCAACTGAGCTGTTTGTAAAGGTGGTAGAATATTAACATTGTGTTGGTCATGAGATCATATTTAAGTTAAATGCAAAGCTTTGCACTTAGACTCGCTTTGAAGAGAAGGCAGACATCAACTCGGAAATGGGCTATTGGGAAGTTCCTTACCAATTAGCAAGTATCAAAAATGCCGCAACACTCTTTGTTTGTTGCTCCAACATTTTGCATAGGCATCGTTTCCAGTTTCTCTTGGGACCATTTTAAGTCCCAAGAGAAAATAAAAACAATGCTTATGCAAAATTCTGGAGGGACAAACAGAGTATTATGGGATAATGATATTTTTTGATACTATACTGAAGGCCTCGAGATGATGCCTTTTGTTTAGGACTGAATTTTAATATATCGAGAGTGGACTATTGCTCAAAATTTGGTGTTGACTGAAATGATAGTTTCTGTGAATGAAACTAAGACCACTGAACACGGACAAGGGATCCGTCACGTATGCGCGCAGAGTATCTCTCACACATATCTTAAGATGGCCGAACACAGTTTTCACGCGTGCTCTTGCTAACGCAATGCAGCGCGCGCACACGCATTGCAAAAAAATAAACATGGCTTCAATACAGCAATCATTTTATTTTCTCAATGCTTCCGCTATCTGAACTATTTTTCCTCATAATTGAACACTAGAGTGTCTTGATGAGTTAAGTCTTTTGTGAGAAATGTATGTCAGAAATGGTAACGATGCGAAGAACTCCGCAATTCGCAGATTTCTCTTTGTTATCGAATGAACCCAGCCAATTGCAGCGCATGCGTAGTAAGTTAAAATTGAATGCGGAATAGCTTTCTCGGAAATACGCCTATTTCTCGGGAACCACTCGTTAGAATTTAACGAAATTTGGCACGAAAATACTTTAAGAAATAAGTAACTGCAGTGTTGAAAAAAACGAACTTCAACAGAGGAAATTCTAGATATTCCAGTGAACCTTCAACAAGGAATAATTAAAGATCTCTGTCAAATTATTATTAAACTAGTGTTAACTTGTGGGCATCGTTACAAGCTTTTTTTATGCAAATTATAAAGAAAATCTAACGACCAGATTTTCTGCAAATAAACAAAACCAATTTTAAAGGCATGTTTATATTTATTCATGTTGCCATGGCAATGGCATATGGGTCAGCTTAACTGTCAAAAAACTAAAGTTCGTGTTGTTGACTTGTCTTCTACCATTTTTGGCGACCAAAGGATAAAGGGTTTTAGAGAAGAAGGTAAATGAAACAGGTATCAAAAACTGTGTTCAGCCACCTTTTAGGTAATTCCCTTGAAAATGACGTACTATCCAGATTTCTGTCAAACTTGGCACAATGGGCCCTTTGCATGAAACTGTCATATGGTATAAAATCTGCCCTGTTGGATGGCAAGCTACGCACTGGGACATCCAAAACAAAGAAAAGTCACGCTTGGCTGGTTGAAATCGCTTTGTAACAAAATGGGGTCACCGTGCTTGTTTTCGCGCTGCGTGCCCTTTATTTAGTGTTTTTTACCAAATTACTCGAGAAGCGTTGGATACTTGATCAACCAGAAAAATTGTAGTTATATAGCAAAAGCTACTGAATATTACTGAAAACTTGAGCCTACATGGCCAAAATCTCTCAGTGAAGTGATTTCAAATTGCTCGATCTTGCAAAAAGAAGTAAGCAAATTTGGACAGCTACATCATCACCTCACCACCTTCAGTATCTGGCTCCAAGTGCAGTTTTCAATTCATTCATATGTTTTCCGTGTACCTATTACAAGTACATAACACCAATAAAAATAAAGAAATACCGCCAATTTCGCTCACCTTTCTCCTAATTCCTATAGCCTCACTCCCGCGCGGACTCGAATGAGCGAGTGACGCATGCGTAAATGCCGATCTTGTAACCCCCTCATTTTTCCCGATTTTGCTACTTTACTCGTTTATATCTCTGCTTCCGGACGGTGAATTTTTTTTATTTTTTGCATGTTAGCTTAGAATAATTTAAAACGTTTGTCTTTCAATTTTAAAAAAATTCTGTAGGTGAAAAAAAAATTAACCATGCATTTTTCAGAGATAAAGCTTCAATTTGGAAAAGAATGCCATACATTGCTTTGTATTTTATAGCTTTAATTTTGACCAAATATTGTAGATTAATTATTTTTGAGAAATGCGTGGCTACCCCCAATTTTCTTTTTGGATTTCAATAACACTTTTTAACATCTGCTTTTCCTGCATATTCAGTAAACCGCGCAAAAATATCTTAAATTTAGTGGGCACCGTCCTTAAACTCTCGACCCAAGACACTCTCGTCCCCAGAGCTCCCGTTTGTGTTGGTCACGTGGTCAAAAGACGGACAAGAATGGACCCAATAAAGGCTTCTTTTTGTCGGATCATGCGCAGACATAAGATCCAAGGCTCTAGTGACGACGAGATGGATCTTAAGTTGAGGTGGTCCTGAACAGTTTTGTTGTCCTCGATTGGGCTCGTAAGCATTACATGACCAAGGAAATTGAGAGAAGTCCGGAAAGAACAGCATGAAACCCTGCCATGCAACTCGGTTAATTAATTTCGGTGTGAGAGTTGAACCCCGAATCACAGATGTTTTCTGAGTTTAATAATTAACCTTTTGTGCACCCGTAAAAACGGTTAGATTGCTTTTAGAAAAAAGCGATGACAACGTAATTCTCATATTGAGATTCAGCGAAACCGAAAGTACGTTAATGCCACAATTAAGTAAGAAATGATTAACAATGACTTTTTCTGTGAAATCCCCATATGGTCTTGGCTTTGCTTAGACGCGAATACCAACTGGCTTTCAAAATCTCTTGTCTCTCGTTTTTCTTTGATTCTTTTAGTCAATATGAACTTATGATGAAAAGATTACAAGAATTTGGCGTACCAATGTCTAAGAAAAATCGAAATGAAACGAGGCAGAAACAGCACGACTTAGATGAA
>OX421458.1:27849017-27869017 GCA_949126865.1 Montipora capitata | reverse complement strand
GTTGTGCAGCCAATTACTTTCTGTTTCTGTTTAGTTACATTTCCGGACATATCTGCCGTGTACTGCACAACGAAACTTTTCTGCTCACAGAAAAAGCCTGCACTTACTTGTACATGTAGAAAAAAATGTATCCACTTTGTTGTCGTTTATATCGAACACTGTGCTCTGTAACCTGAAACAAAGATGAGACAAAAATACAGTTTAAAGGGGACAAAGCTTCTGAGTGGATGTAGAGGTGGTTAACCCATGGATTCCTAAACCAGTCCCTATTGACGAGTAAAATCGTCTCGAGTTTGACAGAGCAGGCAATGGGTTAAATTGACTGCAGTAAAATATCAAATATTCAGCTTGGTAGTGAGACAGTGAGGACGAAAACAATAGAAACACGTTGGAATGAATGTGGCAATTATTTCTACTTTCCTTTGTCTTAGTCGTCAGAACCTCTCTTTCAAGCGGAATTTTAATATATCGAAAAAGGCCTATTGCAGATCAAACAGGTGAGCTTTATTTTTGCATAGCAGTGAGAACCCAAATCCTTGAATTTGATAGGTGTATACAAGGGCGAACTATGAAATAAAAGAAATCAAAACATATATTATGTTATTCACCAGTCTTGATCTCTCTGTATGGGAAAACTGCATTGGCCCTGGTTCTCGTGTCTGTTGACCAGGTATTTGAGACAGGACCAACAATAAGCGGTTTTGTCTCCATGAAAAATGGCAGGCAACTGCCTTTCTTTCAAACATGACGATGCCTCATGCTTCATATTAAACCTACATATACACGTATAGAGTGGTTTTCAATTGAGTGTCGAAAGTAATTGGCGAATTGCTTTGGTTTATGATTACTTCTCTCAGCGATTGGTTCAAAGTTCTCGCGCCACTTTTTCAACCAATCAGAAGTGAAACCAAAACCAATCGTGGCTCGCGTTTGCACATTTTCCCGCGCTTTGTGTCGGCTACGTGTAATTACTTCGAGTTTGGATTGGTTTACTGGATTATCTCCGTCCTTTTTGATTGGCCAAATTAGTTACTTTGGTTTTGGTTTTAAGACACTCATTTGAAAACCGCTCTATCTGTAAAAATCCAAATTACCTTTGTGGCTGTAGAGTCATCATAACTGGTCCACTGTTTTGTGTTGCAGTCATACACATCAGAAATATAATGTCCTTAAAATGAACAAAAAAAAGTCAGTTTAAACTGATGTGACAGTCCAAGCCATAAGCCATGTAGAGTCTAGGCTGTGTAGCTGACGGGATATCTTACCATACGATTATTTAAACACGCCAGAGTAAATTGATGTCTGCTCTGTTGTGTTTTGGCCACCAGAGCTAGCGGCTGCAAAGCAGCAAAGCTGTTACTTGTCACCATACCACTCGCGGCAAAACATAAAGGCTTAACCATCGATTTACTTGAATGTGTATCTTGCGATAAATATCCCACCAGGTACAGAAGAGGGTTATGGAAATGTTAGATTTTATTATAATAATCATTATTATTAACTATTTCATATGCAGTACTTAACTTTTGCCCATCACTTCACCATAACATAACATCTGCCAATTCTGAATTTTTTCCCAAATGAAATTGCATTAATTTTTTGTCTCTGGTATGGTGGGTATCTTCCATAATTTGATTGACTTAAGTATTTAACTAACAAAGATGAAGGAACCTTGCAAAAAATGTAAGAGGCATTAAGTACTGTTTTGATGTGACTAACCTGATGTGGATCTGGTACCAAGATGATTGACAATACTGACAAGTCTGTAAG
The DNA here is from genome assembly GCA_949126865.1 of Montipora capitata. Lineage (NCBI taxonomy): Eukaryota > Metazoa > Cnidaria > Anthozoa > Scleractinia > Acroporidae > Montipora > Montipora capitata. Next base: position 27,867,247 of record OX421458.1, on the reverse strand, counting down.
AATGTGTGGACGTTTTATTACTTCCACCCTTTATAGAAAAAAATAAGAAAATTAATAAAAACCGCCAGTCAGCTCATAGTCTACATAATATTCACCAAAATGAGTTTATCAGTGCATTTTGTAAATTTCCGGATCTACTCAAACCAATGTCCATAAAGCTCTGATTTCACACAATTGAATTTGATTTAGTCTCCTCAATTATTAGTAGTGGAATGTACAAGCTTGATGAAGTTGTTATTATCATTATTATCGTTTGACATTTTCACACTGACAAGCTTACGCCAGTGTAGCTTGTGTACAGCCACCCTCGCCTTTTTCTCTCCCCTTTCTGAGGGGAGGGGCAGCTGTACACAGATGCATGAAGGGTCACAAACGATACACGTATTTGAATGCCAAATTTAAGACAAATTTTTGTTTCCCTTATGATTCATAAACATTGAATTAGTTTGCTTGTTATCCAATAAATTCGCGACGGGAAGCGACTTGCGCGTTTGTAACGTGATAGCTTTTGCAGTATGTAAATTTTCTGTTATCGGCTCGTTGCTTTGTTCAGATCCAAAAGTTCTTTGTTTTACTCAACAATGCAACACAAAGGAAATTTATGGTACTGAAACAAAGGAAAATCAGACATGCATGAATATACACTTATGTGCGTATAAATGTACCCGTATGTGTGCATAAGTAAACCCATACATGTATGTGCATATACACTGTGTATGCGCAGTTAACGTATATCTGAGGGGTACTGTATGTCCAGGATTGACCCTAATTAGATACACGCCAATTTCAAGAGGTGTGATAAAGTTTCCCCTTGCACTTCTCCCTAACTTTAACATAACTTGTGACTTGGAATACCGACAATTAACATACCCTAAACTAGTAAAAAAATGCTAACCTTTCCCCTGACCTTATTGTTGAAAATAAAATGTAGGTAGCAAATGCTTAGACCAGAAGGGATACTTCGCATTGGATGTCAAAATTAGGCATGCAACTGATTACCTACTCTACACAGGATGAGGTCAGTTGAGGGCTTTCAAACCCCAACAGTGATGTCCATATACATGTATCAAACAGCTGGCCCACTGCCAGGCATATGTGATCACAGGAACAAATAATAAATTGACAATTTTCATGGGATGGAATTTTAGCTCAACAAAGTTCGCTCCACAATGAACAACATCTCAAGTGACATTACTTATGATCCCTCAAGTTCCACCAATTTCATGGTCCACTCTGCTTAACTAACATCATCATTGACGAACCAATTTGCAAAGAAAATCTATTCATACCAGGGGAGTGGAATCTGTTCCTTTTTCAGAGCCTGTAACATCTTTTACTGTTGAAGAGGAACTACAATCTACTTCAGGACATCTTTTTTCAAAGTCTACAAAGAAATATAATCACAATAAACTATCATTTGATTCAAGTATGAATGACTATGGAACAAAATGGCGCAGTTTTCGGATTGGCATTGCATTGAAGAGTGACATAGAGTGTAAACAAATTCAGTTACGAAGAACCCACAACAAGGCAATTTACACTTTTCACTGCTACATTCCAAACGAGATGAGATACTGTAGTGTGTGCAAACATGAATAAGATGTGCTGTTTAAAACATTTTTTACAAAAGGGGAATGAAATAAAGTGGACAGCACAGCAGACTAAGGCCCGCTTCAAATGTCAAACTTCATATAAATTATGTTCTGAATCTAATGCAAACGAGAAAAATTTATTGTTTTTGCTCATTTGCATATTTAGATTCTGCACATGTGAAGTTCAACAATTGAACCAGGCCTATAAGAACAAATTGACATTGTAGCACTAGGTAAGAACAGAATTAAATACATAGACCCAGGGGTAATATCTGCAATGAAAAACTTCCAGAAATTCCCCCCCTGGGGAGCAAGTTCCACCTTGGTCCAAGTATGGAAATGACTGCAACAAGAAATAGAGGATATTACATGGTTACGCGAGGACACAAATTTTATCTTCGTACGCTGATGAGTGAGCGAACCGAATGAGTGCAAGATACCATCATTACAAGAAGATAAAACTCGTATCCCCAAGCAGCCATCAATCAATCAATCATTATTTTATTTACCCACATAGAGTCCAGTGAGCTAAAATGTTCATTCAAAATACGTATGTGCTAACATTAAATAGCCTTAAAATAAAGAGAATTTTAAAAATACATTATATAAATAAATGCATGTGTACATACATCTAAGTAAATGTTCGGTTTATTATATAAATGTAAATACTGATGAAATGTCCATTTCCGAAAAGGCAAAAAAGTTGTCATCAACTGTGGAAACACGCATACTGTGTAACATGAAAGTTATGTAAAAATAATCATGATAAAGTCAAATTTAGATGCTACAGTATCATGTAGCTCACACAAAGAGAGACAAGTATTACAAGTGAACAATTTTACTTATTGTATCCTTGCCTTGTAAACTTAGCTCCAATGCTCTCTTTAGATCCTCATCTTCTTCTTTTGATATTTCCTGTGTAATGGCATCACAAAGCATTTTAACATGTTTTTGCATATTGTAAATAAAAAAAAAAGATTTACTGCAGTGACTTTTTCCTCGGTATAATATAACATTTGGATTATCACAAAATAGAGATTTTATCATTTCCAAATTATTTTAGGAGATTTGGAGAAGCACAATGCAATTCTTCAACCCTGCAAGAACCATTTTTGGAATAGAGGTTCAAAACTACCACCCAAAATAAATGTTAAGATTGGTGGTGTTTTGATGTTATAACATGAGCATAGTGTTCTATATGCAGAGGTGACAGCACCTGTCCCTCTGGTGTGTCCCACATCAATTTTCTGACAAGGCATGATAATTATGTAGGTTGAGTTTGCGGGTTCTCTACTCATTGCTCTGCTGTGCTCAAGCAGGGTTCATAATCTTTTTGCACCATAAAATTCCATGAATTTTCCAGGACCTTCAAGGACCATATAGCAGAAAAGCCATGATCTAGAAAACCTGTAATGTATACTGTCCAGAATATAATATAGAGTGCTGTTGAAAACAGTATACAACTTGACAAGTTGTTGTGCCATTTGCCAAAAATTGAGACAAACATATTTTGTTTTAGCATAGATCTAAGTCCCAGGATCTTTCATTACTTGTCCTATAAATTTCCCACGATTTCCAGGCATGGATTTTGTAATATTGGAAATCTATGACTTTCCAAGATTTTCTATGACCTGTACGAGCCCTATCCAAGGTGCTACGGTTTTCATCTCTCCGACTACCTTCACTTGACTTCATCTGCTTACACAGATTTAGTTTTATTCTAGTTACAGGCCAGTGCAGTCTCCCCAGTTAGTAGAAGTAAAACCGTCATTCAAACGTGATCAATATTGAAAGCTGTACAGCTTGTGGGGTTGTCCTCATGCTCATTTGTGTTATGGTGATGATGATCATTATCATTTTAGCATTTACATTATTTTGAGGTTAATATTACCTGGTCTTGGAGGCTCATGTTAATGGCCTTTTCCATGTCATGCTCGTTAAACTTTGAAGGAGTACCATTCTTTGTCTCACTGTCAAAAAGATTGCCTTCAAACAATCCAAGAGTTGGAGTTTTGGTCAAAACATCACTGTTACCAATCTTGCGTTTCCGTTGAAGATGACCATTTTTGCGTTTGACACAAATGATCGAACTGTTTTTAAGTACAGAGTTTGACAAATTCTCATCTAATCCAGAATCCATGCAGGTTTGAGGACTCCTGTTTTCATTGTTTACTAAAATGCAACTATTGTCATCAACACATTCTGACCTACTTTCTGTTGCTATGGGGCCTCCCCCCCTTAAACCTCTAGGTTCAACCTCAATCTCACTGTCCCATGCAGCACTAAGAGAGTCCTTGGCATACATAATATTATCATTTATAAAAGTCCAATCTCCACAAGACTTTTTTCCATCTTGTTTTGATGCATGTCTTGCTTTCTTTTCCACTGATAATCTCGAGCTCTCAGCTAATGCCCACTTTACTTGTTCTTCTTCTGATCTAGCCCAGACTGGGTTTTCAACGTCAGAGGAGCTATCTACAAAACCATATTCCTGGTAATCTTGATCACTGGTTTCACCATGGCATTCTCCTTTAATCGGTGAAGAATCCTTTGAAAGGGGAGCTTTGAGTGGTTCTAGCTTTTCAGTGCATTCCAATTCAATGTCACTAAAATTCTGTTCTATTAAATTAGTCTTAGGTTTCTTTTCTGCTGACTTGGTGCTTTCTGCTAATGCCCATTCCATTTGCTGCTCTTCTGACGCTTCCCAAACTGGCTTTCGATTTACAACAAGGTGTGAATCTACATTGTTTTCTTTATCATCAGGGGCATATTCCATATTGCTCTGTTCACAGAGGTTGTGTGCACCGCTGTTGAAACCAGTCGTTGTATCCAGTTTGCAAATTTCAGTAATTTCCATTTCATTGTCAGTGTTTTCCTTTTCATCTGGTGAAAACTCCTTAGTGGTTCTGAAATCAGAATTTACCAGAAGGCATGATTAATATGCCCACCAACGTTTTCTCGAAATTAATACACTGTATGACCCACAGTGATACGCAGGGTCTTTGAAGAATAATATTGCTGCCTTTCTAATGACATCTGCAAATAGCATGTCATTCTTTCATTCTTTCTCCACATACCTGTTTCATAAACACTACCAAACATTTAAGAACCCACACATAGAAAGTGCAGGGAATATAGCCACAATAATAATGTTAAGGTCCGGCCATTGTGAATTGTACAAAATTGGATCCCATTTTACCTGCAGGCACATTACCAATGCTACAACAGACTCATAAAACAACACGTCACCCAAAGGATATGGACAATGGCAAATTAATAACTTGAAGAAACCAATTAATCAAGAGAAGCACCATATGAAGGTCTTTAACCCATTTGACTCCTGGGGAGTGACATTGTAACAGATTTTACTCTGTCTAACGCCACCAATATTATTGTAGCACCTACCTAGCTGTTTGAGTGTTCCTGAATGAATGATCGAGCTTTCTCCTCACGGAAGGTGATGGTTGAAAATCATCATCATCATCATCAACATCATTTTCAGTAATGAAATGCCGCTTCTGAGGCCTCTGTCTTGATTTAACAGGACTCCTTAAAAATTTGAAATTCGATATGTGATAATAGACCTTTTTGCAGATACAGCTGCCATTTTGATTTCTAATATTTCGAAAGACATTATGGGATGCTCAAGGGGCAAATTAATATGTAAATGCCCCCTGGGCATCCCATAATAGCTATTTGAAGCAATACAAATCAAAATGGCCACCGGTCCATTTCATCAAACAAAGATGACATTTCAATATTGTTACAGGTCAAACTTGATTTAAGTTAAAATCATTCCACCTAGGTCTATTTGCAATAAAAAATTATTCATTATTATACAAAAGAGACACAGGTAATTAATTTTACCCTTGGTTGAAAAAAGTTCAACCAATCAATCAATGCTCAGTATTTTGTCAAAAGGTCTGCCAGTTTTGATAAGTTTATGAAGCACGTATGACACAAAAAGGGTATTTCAATCAGAAAAATAAGAATTTACTTCTCACTCGGAATATTATTGATCTTGGAATAATTATTGACCTTAAAGGGGCTATGTCACGTTATTTTAGAGTGTTTAACCCATTGACTCCCGGGGGTCTCCATTGACGAGTACAATTGTCTGGTGTTAGACAGAGTAAAATACTAAGTCTGGCCGGTCTAGGACGGTTTGGATGTTAAAGGGTTAAAAGGGAAATCTTTAGTTACTCACGAGTTTAAACTCGAAAATGGTAATGTGGAATTCCTTTACTGATAAGATTATTGTTACATCACAAACAAGATGATTCTGAGCGAAAACGGCCAGGTGGTTTGTCGTAAACTTGAAAAACGTCGGCCTGACGTTTTTCAAGATTATGCAAATGCAATCTGTTTCAGTGTTGTCCATTTGTGTCCATCCATGCTTCTCTTTTTCCTTTTGCTGTATTTCTTTTATGTTGGTCAACAGTTTTAAGTGGTTATTGCAATGTTTTATTCTACTTTTTAGGCATTTTGGGTGTCATGAAATTACATCTTTCTGCGTGACATTTTTTGGAAATTCTCCAGAAAATATTTGACTTTAGTTGCCATTTTCATCAAGGTTGGGATACACTGAATGAACCTTACATTCTGTGGAAGAGAAGCATATTTTCATTACCACTGAGCCATCGACAAAGATTCAATAACTTATGCATACTTACAGCTGGAGTGAAGATTTGGGATGGAAAGGAAGAGGAGATTTCGTATTTGAAGAGCACATCATTTCTGGGCAATGGAAGAGAAAAAAGGAATCATAAGCCAGATTTCAAACACAAAAATGCAACATTCTATGAACATTAAAGTATAGTAATAGTAATAATAATAATAATAATAATAATAATAATAATAATAATAATAATAATACTAATAATAATAATAATAATAATGCCAGATAATATAATAATAATAATAATAATAATAATAATGCCAGATGGAAACAGTATCAGAGAAGTAGAAGAATTATCTTGGAGTACTAGAAGCAGACGATTTAAAACATGCAGCCATGAAAGAAGTGATATGTAAGGAATACTTCAGATGGATAAGAAAAATTTTAAAGTCAAAGTTAAATGGTGGAAATGTGGTAAATGCAATGAACTCAAGAGCTGTCTCAATAATCAGATATAGTGCAGGAATTGTCGAGTGGACTAAAGATGAACTGAGGAAATTGGATCGCAAAACCAGGAAGTTGCTGACAATAAACAGAGCCTTCCATCCGCAAACCGACGTAGATAGACTGTATCTGAAAAGAGCAGCGGGAGGGCGTGGATTATTAAGTGTAGAAGACTGTGTGAAAATTGAAGTGGGCAGTCTGTTTAGATACATTGGAGAAAGTAAGGAAAGATTACTTCCTTTCGTATCGGATGAAAATATTTTGGAGGAGGGGCCTACAAAAATAGAAGGGTCTGAAGACAGAATGTCTAAATACAAGAACAAAGCATTACATGGGCAATTTGAGACAGCTACAGAACAAGTAAGGGACCCAGAAACCTGGGGGTGGTTAAAAAGGGGAATACTAAAAAAAGAAACTGAAGGACTGCTAACCGCTGCACAAGACCAAGCATTACGGACAAATAGCATTAAAAACAGGATTGATAAAGAGGATGTGTCTCCGATGTGTCGGTTATGTGGAGAATGAGAAGAGACCGTAAGTCATATCGTAGCGGAATGTAAGAAATTGGTGCAAAGAGAGTATAAAATGTGGCGACAGGTACAGGTAGGCCAAGTTATCCATTGGAAACTCTGTCAGAAATTCAACATCCCATGCAAAGCCAAGTGGTAAGATCATGATTCTGAAGGAGTTATAGAAAACGATCAAGTAAAGGTGTTTATGGGACTTCCGAATTCAAACAGACCATCAAATTGAGCATAATAGACCTGATGTAGTTGTTCTTGATAAGATAGAAAGATCATGTTATGTGATAGATATCGCGTGCCCTTTTGATACAAGAGTGCTGGAAAAAGAACAAGAGAAAATGGAAAAATACCAAGAATTAAAAAGAGAGATTGGGAAAATCTAGAGCTGCCGAAAAGTAATTGTCGTACCAATTGTCATTGGTGCACTAGGGACGTTCAGCAAAATTTGGAAACATCGTTGAAGAAAATTGGACTAGATTGCACGGTATTACTACAAAAAGCCTCCTTGTTGGGAACGGCAAGAATCTTGAGAAGAACACTAGAAACCTAAGGCCATAGGTCGTGGCTTGATGCCTAGTTTACAAACCACGTTAACAACATATCGTGTAAATGAACGAAATAATAATAATAATAATAATAATGTCTTAAGTTTGTCTAGCTGAACACAAGCACTTCATAAATAATTATTAGGGAGACATTAAATTAAAGCAAGTCATATGAAATTCAAATTTTGTTTCACAGAAAAGAACTCAGAAAAGAACTCAGAAAAGAACCCAGGCCCCACTGGTTCAGAGCAAGTAAACCCATCACCACACCAACTCTTCCCCACCCCCTCCCCCTTAAAAGACACACCCTATGCCTCCAACAACTAGATGTACACCTGTACTAGTACATTGTTATGTAAGTCTATTCTATAATACTGTATGTGCACTGCAGCTTGTTGCTATTATGTTACTATTACCGGTATTTCGATAGATCTGCATTGTCAATAGTAGTCAGACAACAATGAAAATGCTGTGGAACAGATAAAAAGTTAACAGACTTCAAAGTGTTTAAATACAAAACATTACGCAGGTACCTACCAAGCGCAATGAACCTTTCAATGTTGACCTTATCCTGTTTCTTTTCTTGCTCCTCAGTGAAGTTGTCGTAACCGTAACGTTTCAAATGAAGAATAAGCACTCTGGGGGTTAAATCCACAATAGAAATACTGTAAAGGTATAATCATGATCATCATTTTCATCATAATGATTAAAGCTGTATAATTATACATGTAGACAAATAATTAGGAACTATATTTCCACGTCTTACTTGGTAGCTGGCCTAATGACAGTTAACTAATCAGACACACTTTCATTTTAGCATGAAATTAGCAACAACTGGCAGTCATTTAGAGTTCAATGTGAACTAATTCAGGCTGCTATCCTCAAAAAAGGAGCACTCTAGTTAATCCTGAAAGACTTGTTACAAATGAAGCAATAATTATTATTGTTAAGTTGGCACAGACAACAGGGCTAGAGTTGAAAGCAATAAAATTACCGACAGAAGGCTACTTTTGACAACCTTGTCATGTAATTTGTAACACCTGTTAATGCTGAGCATAACTGAAAGGCTTAAGAAGGGCAGCACTGCAAAACATGGAAGCCTTCATGTATGTGTGTGTGTTTCAGTACTGAATTGTGACTTCCTAATGCCACTGAGTCTTACAACAGAGATTTAAAAAATTCTCCCAACGTGTTTCACAGGAAACACCTAGATCACAGTATGAGAATAAAATTATAACTTATAAACCTTGGTAATCTGATAAAACTGTGAGAAATAATGGCTTCCTTAGATTCACATTTTCCACAGGCATACTCCAATTCTTCGTCCTGAAAAAAGATAAAAAAATGTCTGTTTTCACATGATATGAAAATGTTTAATATAGCAGGGTGATTAATCCATTGACTCCTGGGAATTTCCCATTGACGAGTACAATTGTCTAGCGTTAGGCAGAGTAAAATACTAAGAATGGCCAGTTTAGGCTGGTTTAGGGGTAAAAGGGTTAATGGCACATGTGATTAACCCATTGACTCCTGGGGGTTCCCCATTGACAAGTAAAATTGTATGGCGTCAGACAGAGTAAAATACTAAGTATGGCTGGTTTAGGGATGAAAGGGTTAAAGCTGCAGTTTGCTTGAGAGTTTTTCAGCAACCACGAAATGATGCAATTCAACTCAGTGTACAACAAGGTTTGCAAACTCACTTGAATTATTGTCATCTTACCAGTTGTACAATGATATGTACAGGCAGGAGTTACTAATTATTGTAACAATTCTCTGAGTTTACCTCAAAATGCTTCTTTATCAGGGTTTGCATGTTGACTGAGGAAGAAGGATAATTACTAGACAGGTTGCACCTGCAAGGAGAAAACAACATCAGCTTTTCCCAAGGGTTTCATTTCTACCTACAGTACATGAATGTATATCATGTGTTTTATAATCAGGGCTTGAAATTGTGACCAATACAGTCGCATTTGCAACCAAATTATTTCCCTTTGCAACTAACATCTCTGGAGAAGTCGCAAATTTGAAACGCTATTTCGAAACAAAAGGGTTAGCAGTTGCCACTTTTGCTAAAATAAATAAAGAAATGACAAATTTATTTTGTTTCTAGCCGTGAGTTTTCTTTCAATCTGAAGATAGCGTAATTGTAGCATAATTTTGCTGTGATGTCACATGCATTCACAACTCCATTCCTTCAATATCATTTGCCATTTTTAGCAGTTTTTTTAAACACAAGTATTGTGGGCACATAATTATTTTGTTTTGCTACACCGCTGACAACACAATGCAGCGCAACAATTTTATGACTAAAATTTGGGAAATTGAGACTAAATTTTCATATCTTGTCACAAAATTGTGACTAGATTTTTCGTTAATTTCAAGCCCTTATAATGCAATCAAAATTTAAAATCAAAAATTGGGAAATATTGCCACAGAGTTTTTCTAATCCTTAATCAGTTTCAGTATAGCTAGTACTTACAGAGTGGGAATGTCAATAGAGAAAGCATGGTATATTTCTTCTTTTGGAGTAGTTTCTCCACATCTGACAAAATAGAATACAATATTGTAAACAATAACCTCTTCTCTTGTTTTTGAATAAAAAAGAAGGCTGCCATCATACAAGAGTAAGGAAACACAAAGGAACCAATCATTCTCAACAGATACCATTTTACAGTTTGGGAGTAATATGTTGTTGGCATTACATTTAATGAATCATTTTTTCACATTCATGAACAAGGCAATGAAGATTTTAAGTCGTTTAATTTCTTTAAGAGGTCTCAAAGAACAAGATCTTCCAGCTGAGTTAGTCTCTCAATTATTGATGTCAACCATGAATCAAGGGATAGAGCTACATGTATATCACTGTAGGGTCAAAACCAGCACCCTACAGTATCTGAATACACTTTCTGAGGTCTGATGCTTGATTTCACTCCAGAACACTGATAAAGCAAAAGCATACCCCTGGGTGCAACCTTGTCATGAACTGGCATCCTATTCAAATTCTGGATTCAAGTTAGTGGTAGGGTGGGAAAACAATTCAGATGTCTCCTACCACAAAAACTGCGAGTATGCTGTAAGCTCTAGTGTTTGTCCAAGCTAGTAGTACTTACTGTTTACAGCTGACTGTATGAAGAACTCTACTTTCAAATGTTCTTGTGACAGGACACTGTGAGTCATTTGCCTATGACAAAAAGACCAGTAAGATCTCTTTTCTATTTTGCAGGCTGCATTTGCTGGGGTTTAACCCTTCCACTCCTGTAAGGGCCAGTTTACTCTGTCTAATGCCAGACAATTTTACTCGTCAATGGGGAACCCCACAGGAGTGAAAGGGTTAAACCTAAAGCACTCCCAACTGACAAAATCTCCTTCAATACAACAGTGAGGATGCCATGTTTTGACAATAATAATTTTTATTCTCACTGGGCCTCAAAGTATTTTTGGTTTTCAATGATGAAATCCGAAAGAAAATCTTTGGATAAGAACACAGCTCAGCTCCTCAGGATTAATTTATGATGACAACATGACCCTTATTTTTGAATGCAGGGACACCAAGGCTATCAATGATGTCATGTGGAATGTTGAAACCACAAATAGCAGGACAACAGTCACCTGAATCTGGTTGAATGGTCTACAATCTTGGACAAAACTGTTGAGACAGTGACACAAATTCACCTTCATTTTTACACACTCCTACTTGTACTACCCTCCCCCCCCCCCCCTCCCTCAATGTTGCTATGTATTGTCATCTGTCCTACAGTATAATATTATTTCTGACGAAGATCATCAACATTGAGTTTGGGGAAAGGGAAAAGAGCGGCTAGGGTGGCACAGTCAGGCACAGTTGGTTAGTGCACGACCTTGGCGCATGAGGTACCGAGTTCGATCCCTGGATCTCACATCCTTGTTTCGACTTCTTTCCTTTCAATGTAGCCTAAGTAGCTTTAAATACCCTTTAAATGGAGCACTGATGGAAAGAGGGGGGTAAAATGAGCGCACTGTCGGCTTCCTGGGAGAATACCCTCTAGAAGGTAAAGGAATTACCGACGTTAAATAAGGTGTACCTTTACCTTTAAACAGATAATTTTCTGGAGAAATCAAAATGTCTCTGTGTCTCAACAGGTTTTGTGCAAGATTGTAGCTTCCCACACTTTACTCCTGTTACAATGTAGAAGCACTCTGATTTTTCCCTGAATAGTCCCAGGTCATCATTGAAAAATAAATACTGTATCTTCATTCATTTACAAGGGTCAACAATACTTTTCTCACCTCTTCAAATAAAATAATCTCTTTGTATTTGTAACATACAAATCCTCACTTCCCAAACTGGCTCACAGGCTACTTTTCTCAGTCTGATTCCAAACAGGAGATAACAATACTGAATTGTCAAAGAGGTGTTATCTATTTCTACTTTCGTCCTAGCATCTTACCTTACTCTCTGTTTCTTCAAAAGTCACTTTAGATGAAGGAGAGTTGCAAGCAATGACATCATCTCTAAGTTGGTCAAATACTTGACATAGAAATTCATGAGCATCCTAATAAAACATGAAACAAGACTGAATTTTAAACGTAGTTATCATCATCGCCCACAAAGTCAGAACCCATTATTCTCGTAAAGAAAATCATCTACAGTATGCATGAAAAATCATCTCTTACATGTTGGTGGTATCCAGAAAAACGTGTTGCTGCTTCTGAAATTGTTCTCTTAAGCTTCCGCAAGCTATTTCGCAATATTTCAGCATTCCCACATTTACTTTTACATAGCATGACATTGTAAAGACATCTGAAAGACAAAGGAGTAATTTTAAAAAATTCACTCCACTACTTATATTTTGGTAATTTATGCGAGAATACAACAATAACTGAACTAACTTGTAAAGACACTGTGGATGTACGCTACCCAAAAGTACTTTGTTTGACAGGTCCTGAACAAATGGTGGGATGCCCAGAAGAGACTGCAGTATAGCATTCATGTAGCAAGTGTTCCCCAAGTTGGAAAAACTGCAAGAAGAAATACAGCAATAAACTGTTACAATACATGTACCTCAAGAATGAGAGATCTCAAAACTGAACAAAGAAAATTAATTCACTTTATTGCAATCATGTACAGTTTTACCCTGTTAGTGCAACTTCTTTTTCAAATGGTTTCTTGTTGCGAGATCTGAACGAGATTAGACTTAATCGAGGTGTCTGACTCAGCGGTAAAGGTTTAGGCATCAGCCTTGGACCTGAGGACTTTCCTGTACTACTGGACCTATTCAAGATGAAGTAAGCAATACATTACTGGTTTAAAGTGGGAAAGAAAACATGATACATGTAAGTTTTTACTGACCTCTGAATCGATGGTGATTGAAAATTCTGTGATCCATAGAATGAGGAAGCAGATCTGCTACCAACGGATATGGATGTGTTGTAAAGGTTATCTGCAAACAAAGCCAGAACAGCAGTGTTACAGCAGTTAACGGCAGTGTTAAACTGAGTGACCAAAGCAGAGTCAATGTAATTTATCAGAGATAACAGCAAAGAGTTGGATTTTAGCCTGTTTATCAACATAAGCAGTCACTGTCAGCAGTACTATGCCCGGGTGCATGCTTGCGCAGTCCTTCAGTCACACAGCAGGCAGAATTCACTGGAGACTCTACTAACCATTCTGTGTTCTTGCATGTTGAGTTGCTGCTTGTCAGTTTGAGAGGTGCCTGGACATAATAATTTATTATGGTTGGGATTACCACCCATGAGAGTGTTACTCAGTTGAGGGACTACAACATAGCTTCCTCCAGTAGAGGTTCCTGGACAAGTCTGAGACTCACAACTTTCATTTGGCAATGCAGTTGTTAACGTTGCCAAAAACCTATAGGTCTAGATCACACTATACTCCCATTTTTTTGAAAATAAGTTATCTTAGGGATTTGCAATTCAATTTGCCACAATAAAACAAACCTCATAAGCACAAATTTTGCTGTAATGACCCATTTTAAATGAGGCAAAATTGCTACAGGCAACATGGAAACAGACTAAATCTATGACCATTATTTTTAATACAAACCTCTAGCTCTAGTCTGGTCATGGAGTGGTGTCTTTGCCTTTTGAAAGCTGTGCGAGGACGGAGGATTCATCTGCTTTGCGTGAAAATTACTTGGCCTATACAAAAAAATTTAAAGTGGACCTAAATGTTGTTAAGCTATTCAGACCTAAAGTGCCCTAATCAGCGAGTAAAAATAATTGTCTGGCATTAGCAAGTCAGAGTAAAATCTATTTTAAGTCTCAATCTCACATATGGAAGGGTTAAATAACTACCGGTAATACTCAAATTTCTTAAACAACACAACAATTTATTTGTAGTTAAACCTACACTGTAGGCCTCCGTGAGGTGCCATAATTACTACAGTTTGATGTCCAATGCAAATGAGAAGAAAATGATATTATCAGATGGACTAACCGGTTTGGGCTGAGAGATGATGGAGTAGATACAGCATTGCTTCTTAGTGGTAACCTTTGCTTGGGAAGTCCACTTGATGACACATTGGAATATCTGATGCTGTTCAACGGCTTGTTCTGGAGTTACAGAGAAAGTATTAGAAGAATAAAAGTGGAAAAGGAAAATAATTGGATGAACATCAGGCTAACATGCAGGAGGTTGGGCATTGAACTATGAGGAGACTGACGCTTTACTATCTTTGAGAAAAAAGTGTAGCCTTCGTATCACATCTGCAGAAATAACCATTGCTTACTATTGCTGTCTTGGATAAAGCCAAAAAAACTGTATGTCCTGTTTTTGAATAGATGTTTCTAATACATGTATGTACATGTAGTCCAAAATATTTAATAACCCACACACTGATCAAAAACGGCCAGGGACTTAATTCCAAGGGCAAAGGTCTACACTTAATCTTCTGAAAGGGTCTATGAATTTGTGCAACTGGACAGCAAGAGAGCTGGTAAGCCCAATACAATGATGTGGTGTGGTGGCTATACTAAAAACACATGTAGCTGTTGTGAAATACACGTATCTGCGATGATTTGTGTCACATATACAGCAGAAAAATGACACAACTAAACCTTTGCCCGTTAAAGGGGTGCCCAATTAATTGCTGGAAAGAGAATAAATGGAAAAGAATAAATAGAAAAAAAGGTTAACCTCAATGTCCTGTATGTCATTTTCTCTTGATGAGAAAGAAGATAACTTGCCTATTACAAACAAAAGGTGATGTTAAACACATGATCCAATTACATTTGGTACAGTTGTCATCTGAAGAAGAGATTAAGATTGGCAAGCTTTTGCTAACGTCAGAACTAGCATGCAATGAAATTATTATTTTTGGCATGATGAAAAATGATAGCACAACTGGGATCAAGCAGTCTTTATTATTTTCATAGGTTAACATCAAAACAGTCTATCAGGTCACCGATAAAACATGCATGAGCTTTAAAAACTGATACAACAGTCCAAATTAGAATTCCTTATATAAAACATACTACATGTAAGAAGGCATAGCCTGTTTTTCTTGTATGCAAACGTTCAGCTCTCACAATTTGAACCTTAGTTGGAACTCTGAAGGGACCCACTTTTTGTGGAATGTTTTTGAAGACGTTCAATAAACTTCCAGGTCATGTTCATACATCCCAGCCATTTTCCAAAAAAAATTATAGGAAAAATAGGAGGAAATCAGCAGGAAAATAGGAGATTTATAGGACTTTAGGACCAAATATAGGAGTTCTATAGGAGGATTTTCAGGCACTCACAGATAAAATTCTTAGGTTGAAACACAATTCAATGAGTCTTGCATCATTTCGGAGACACTAGTTTGCAATGTGTTCACTGATAAGACGATTTACAAACAAAATCAAACAATGATTGCCAACAGTTTAACTCCCAATAGTGACCAACATCAATGCTTATGAGAGTTTGTAAAATGATCACCTAAAGGGAAAATGCTTTCATATGTTATCAAAGTCTCTCAACTAATTCTGTTTTATCTGGTCTAAATATAAAACAATTCTGCTTATTTACTAAACAGTACATAATTATACACCAATGAATGCATTTAAATCAATGGCAAACAATATAAAAATTAAGATTTCAAAATACAGAATGCTACACTGCCCATGTAATTATGAAGTTTGCTGTAATTTACTGGCCAACCAGAACACCCTATATGCATGCTGGCTAGTGCTTATTGCTGATATAAGGAATGCTCAAAATGGCTGAGTGCTAGGGCATTATTCTCCCATAATGCTGACTGACAAATTACAAATTAAGCTGACAAAGAGGTTGAACAATAAAACTGATTAAAGTTGAGGAATACAGTATACATGAGATGGGCCAAGAAGAGTGAATTGTCTATTCACATAATTCTTACCTCTGGGTGAGGCAAAGGATGCTTCAACAGTTTTTAAGGAATCAATAAAAAGCTGTAGTTGATGTGGAGCTGCATCTTTCAAGTGAATTGATACATCACTAGAGATTGACCTTTTTGTGATATCTTGCTTCAATGACAAAGTTAACTTTGAATTTCGAGAGGACATATCAATTTTCCCACTACTTGGTTTTAATTGAAACTAAAATGAGAAGAAAACATGATAATTAACTTCCACAGTTATAAAGAATACTACATTCAAGATACATTTACTTTCAAACTCATATAATAATAATATCAAGTGAAGCTATGATCTTCGCAGTTATGAACACAAGTTTTACAATTGCGCAGAGAAGCCTGAAAAATTCAGGACTTCAACGGCCTGAATTTTTCAGGCTTCTCTACGCAATTGTAAAAATTGCGTTCATAACTGCCAAGATCATAGCTTCACTTGATTTCATATCTGCAGTTCATACATGATTCATTTCATATACCATTTCATCATCATAATAATAATAATCTTGACTTTCTGCAAACAGAACAACCTACAAGGAGATGGTAAATATTTAAACTCAAGCAGGCTCCCCCAGAAAACTTTCAAATCTACAAGCTTGGAAATGCCATTTCCAGCGTTTTCCAGTATGTATTTCCCTCTTGAAGGAAACAAAGATTAGGCAATAAAACACTAAAATTATAATAGTCATTTCTAACATAAATGGTTGCATAGTAGTAAGACAAGTAAGGCAATTTTATTTTTGTGCTAGAGAACGGTGGAAAAAACGCTTGCACAGTAAAACTTTCAAATGGTTGTGCAAAGTAGGTGGCGGGACAAAGCAAATTACGCAGCGGTCGATCACTGGTAGACACCTTCTATTGAAACCTCTGTAGGTGCAAACACTGCTTAGCCTTCACCCCAGACCTGGGGCTTAGCGTCTAAGCGTCTTCTGGAGGCTTGAATTCCTTATCAAATCTTCACAGCCATTGGTCCTTCCCTCACCACCATAACAAAAATTTTCAATGACACTGGCTCGGTTCCCTGATGTAGCTTTAAAAAAAACCCCTTTCCTTGCCAATGGGGTTGAAAGCAGCCCATGATCGTCCACCCTCCACCTACTGTAGCTTTCTGACAGCACTTGCTGATGCTGAAAAAGTCTTGAGAAAGTGGTCGTTTGTTCAGTTCTCCTGTTGGGGATATCCACTAGCACCACTAGGAGTATGTTCACTGGCATAATAATAATAATTAGAATAATAATAATAATAAGACGAAGATGAGGAATAGTAAAAGCAATTAAAATAATGATAAAGTAATAATAATAGACTAGCTGAGCACAAGCTCAGCTACACTTTAATTGCTAGATACTAATTGGGGAGACTGCAAATCAAAATTAATGAAATGTATGTAATTTTTTGCCCAAGATACCTAGTGTTATTTAATCAACGTACTAACCAGAGGTTTATCTGCTACTGGAACAAAGGGTTCTTTCTTATGTTCCAGCTTTCAGCACATTAATTATTTAACCAAGTGACTCCCGCGTCAATGGGTTAAAGGGATTTTTGAGTGGACATAGGTTGTTAACCCACTGACACACTGACGACTTTCAGCATTCTCGATGAGATATCAAAAGATACACATGGATCAACCATAAAATGACAGATGTTTTACTTCTTATTTTTATTTTTTGCTTGAAATTGGGAGGGGGGGGGGGGGGGTACCCTCTGTCCCTGAGTTAGTGGGTTAAGATATAAAACAACAGAATGAATCAGTACATTTTTTGAAGACCGAGCTATAACCATTGTGTTACTGCTACCAGTTACCAGTAATGGTAATCAGGTCTCTCGGTGATAAACAAAACGCTCCTCTCGAAAATACACAAAAAATGAGTGTTGTCTTCAGTAGCGCATGTATAGCAAGATAAATAAGTCCCTGATGCCGTTGATCTGCGAAGGTTCTTAATCCATCACATAATTTTTACAGTAGCGTGTGGCAGTGAACAACATACAGTCATCGTCACCCTCTGAGCATAATGCTAAATAATGTGAAATTTTCACAGATATCCTCATCAGAAATGAATTCTAGTGGTTTCCTCTTTCTT
>OX421458.1:27839017-27841517 GCA_949126865.1 Montipora capitata | reverse complement strand
ACCTCTGGAAAGTGAATTGGCCTCTTTGTTTAGTTCACAGCTCAAATACCATTGTGATATCTTTTTAAAGGTTTTTAAGTAAAAAGATTCATACATATTCCATCACTTTCCATCAGCGTCAAGTTCAAATGTATGAATGTACCATGGGGACCAAAGATGCTGATTGGTAGGATATGTCATGCAACAATAATATTGATTTCCCTTGATTGGTGGAAACCAAAATGCAGTTTGGCCATTCGATGAGATTCCACAAAATTATGAAAATCGTTGAGTGAGTGTACTTGAAGTCCCACCTGTCAGAAGGGATGTACTTCCCACGTGGAATATCACTTTGCCAAGCTTGATCACTAAAGCCTCCACACAAACTCCCATTTGAAGACTGAAATTTAATCATTGTTGCTCACTGTTAAAAGTGTTACAAGAGTCAAAACATCAACACATAACTGAGCAATAACAGCATAGAGAAAAAAATTATGGTAACTTGTGGTAACAAAGAATGCCAGCCAAAGGTGTCTAAAGTAAGTAAAGAATAGATCCAAGAACAGAACCTTGAGGTACTCCACAAAATTATTAAGCTAATGAGGTTGTGATTTTTAACTGTTGATTATTAAGGTTCATGCAACAATAATATTTTTTTAAAATAATGTAAACTTAAAGATCTACCAGTATTTTTGGCTAGATATTATTCTGGTGATAGCGACTTATTTTTAACATTATTTCTTAATTTTGTAAAGTCCTTAAGGCAAATTTGTATAGGTGTTGCAGATTAAAATATATTTCAGGTCAAAATGATTTTAACCTAGTTTGATTTGAAATGTCTTTGTCTCTATTTATGATAATGAATACCAGACACAAAGAAATTAAAAATCAAACTAAGTTGAAATCATTTTGACCTTGAAATTAGTTTAACCTACAACATAGGCACTATAGAAGGAGTTATTAAATATAACTAAGCAAGTGTAGAAGAAGACCAAAGAAGTGGCTTGTCTGTGTTGTTAACATTGAACAGTTCCGCAAACAAGGATGTATGGAAAGCCATAACTTTCTTAATTATTCTTTATTTTTTTGGTCTTGGAAGTTTTGTCTTGTGGTGTGGTTTTGGCATTATGTGGTATGGTTTTGTCATTATATGGTGAGGTTTTGTCATTACGTGACAAAGTTTGATGGTTAGGTTTTGTGTTTCATTCATGACGTGTTGAGGTATTCCTTTGAAGTGCTGTGTTTACATTTCATGTGGTGAGGTTCTTTTATGACAGAGTTTCATCCCTTAATTATGTGATTATAAACACAGCACATCAAAAAAAGACCTCAACACATCATGATGGAAACAAACAGGTAACCAGCAAATCTCGTCACATAATGACAAAACCTCACCACATAATGACAAAGCCTTGCCACATAATGACAAAACCTGACCACATAATAAAACCTCACCACACAAAACTCCAAAACATCAAGACAATACTTCACCACCAAAGGAATAAAGATTACATAAAAAAGGTATGACTTTCCATAAGGATGCTATGTTCTTCACTATTTTGCCTTTTGATAGTGAACTGCATCTTTAGCATTAAGTGCACGCAACACTGCAGCAAGATCAAGATAAATAAATTATCATTGATTGCAACCATCTTTCTTGCCAGGCCTGCTCTTCTCTTTCAGTGCTTCAGCTGTCCCTTGGATTACATGTTATGAGGTGCTAGACAGTGTTAAGTCTACAAAGTCACTCATTACAGTGAAAGGCTAAAATTGTTACTAACAAGAACAACAGTAAGAGTTGGTGAATGACCATCACATTTCTCATGAAATGCAGCAGCAGAGAATCCATCTTTGGATGCTCTATACAGCAGTTGCCACTCCTGTTGATCATTGCCAAACCAAGCGTTCAGTGTACTTTGAAACCTAAGGCAATCCTTGGACAAGAGGATTGTGCTATGGAACAACTTTTGAGATGCTCTTGGCTGTAAACGTGGGTCTTCTGTTTTTCTAAAATGGGTGGGAACTGCTGCAAAGCGATACCTAAACAAAATACAAGAGTATACATGTAGGTTTACACATTGTCATGATATCCAAAAGACAAACAAACGTTTTTTTAAGAATGCTTCCCAAAATATGAATCAAGGTAAGATTTTTTAAACAGGAAAAAATTCAAAAGCTGATGTTTAAAGCTTTACACATCACAACATGTCCACAAGACGGCAAAACAAAGAGAAGTCACTAAAGGTAGTTTATCATCTCGTACCTCTCTAACGATACCTCCATAGGTACTACTCCAGTGGGCTCCACTTCCTCTGCATACACAGTGCTATCAATGAGTAGTAACTTGATGTACTCTATAACTCCTGACAGAGCCTACCACCGAAACAAATGAAACTAAAATGTCACCTAACCCTTTGATGTCCAAACCGGCCTAAACTAGCCAGACTTAGTATTTTACTCTGTCTAATGCCTTAGTATTTTACTCTGTCTAATGCCAGACGATTTTACTCGTCAATGGGGA
>OX421458.1:27831517-27834017 GCA_949126865.1 Montipora capitata | reverse complement strand
TCACCAACACTCGCGCTCTTAAATGCGCGTGTCTCTGATAGGCTAACGTTACCTCATTAGTTACCTCACAAATGTTTTCAGTATACTGCAACAATGAGAAATCATTTGTTTCTGTAGTGTTCTGCAAGAAACGATTGAAAACTACCGCAAATTGCAAACTGTTTGCTTTTAAAAAGCGGTCAGTGTAAAACGCAGACTGCAGACCGGGGGTAAAATGTAGACTGAGGTTATAATTTAACTGTTGAAAAAGCCCAAACCCATTAGGAATGCTAACAGTTAAGCCTAAATATTGTTTTAGGCCCGGCTAATTAGGCCTAAGGTTAGCATTTCTAAGGGGTTTGGGTTTTTCAACAGTTACGTTATAACCTCAGTCTGCATTTTACCCCTGGGCCCGGTTGTTCAAAAGCCGATTAACGCTAATCCCAGATTAAAAATTAACCAAGGAGTTTATTTCTCTACTCCCAAATGCAGTTCAACGCTGATATTCAGCAGAACTTGACATTAGAAGAAGTCAATCTTGAAAAACAAGAATAAGAAAAATAACCTTTCACCAAAAAGTTGAAAACATGAAGCAAAAGTTTACGCTAATCCTGGATTAAGTTAATCGGCTTTCGAACAACCGGGCCCTCGTCTGCAGTCTGCAGTCCGCGTTTTCCACTGACCGATAAAGAAATTGCGAAATTCGCATATACGGAAGAACGGGAATGAGTAAGGAGACTTCCTTTTGAAACTGCTTTCCGATGTAAATGAGTATTTTACTACGAAAGAACACAAAAGGTCACGGGAAGATTCTGTGCGGGATTTCACAGTTATAAACCTTTACTTTCGTGTTTGCACATACAAGTTTGTAGAGTTTTACGTATGCTCAAGGACTCTTGAATTTCTTCACCTCTCCAGGGGATAAAAGTAACAATTTCTTTCCAACCCTTGACGAAAAGCCTCCATTTCTCATGTTCAACTCCTTTCCCCAGTTCCACAAACGAGACGGAAAAACATTTCATGCAAAAAAACTCTTCACACTATTTTTACAATTTTATATAAATCAGTTTTACAATTTGAAGGACCGAAACAAAGTCCTATTAAACATAAAAGATATCGGAGATTGCACCTAACACTGCCCTTATTAACAGAAGCAGAATGAGTGGAAACTGCAGCTACAAAATCGGAATTTCCTGCTTTCATGGAGTCAGTTCCAAAGTCCACCGTATGGCCTTCTATCTTAATAAGAAGAAAGTAACATAACTTTATAAAATCTTGAAGAATAAACAATCAACAGGGAAAACTAAAACAAGAGAGTGAAATGTTCAAGAGATAACTAGTGGTGAATTGATACACGCTGGGAAAAGACTTAAGAAACAAAGTTATTCTACTAGTTAAATTTTCTCGAACCATCAAAATGTAATATTTAATATTTTAAAATTCCATGAAAAACCTTTCTCTATTTGGTATTACAAAAAAAAATGCACGTTTGGACAGCCTGATCCTCAACTTTGAAAACAGATGAAATTCCCACAATGAAGATAATTCGAGTTTCATCCAAAGCAAACTTTGTGATTGGCTTAAATGATCTCACGCAAATATGTTTATTCAATTTGAGACAAAGCCGAAACCAATTATGGACTTTTCCCGCGCTTTGCGCTGGCTTAATGCATTCGCATTTGATTTAGCCTGTCCCAGGCTCCCAGATAGTCGGGAAAACGAAAACAACCGCGTGGGAAAAGCGAGTGGGGGCTTGGGACGAGGTGAGGCGCCTCGACGCAAGCCCCACTCATTTTTCGCACGCTTTTTTTTTTCTCTTTCCCTACCATCTGGGACCCTGGAACAGGCTACATTTGATTGGTCATTTAGTTCTCTTTGCCTGCTGTGCACATGATTGGCCAAAGCATTAACTTGAGGGCGCATTTTTAGAAGCGAGCGAACAAGTGGATAGCAGTTCGTCCATTCGGAAAAGTTCGCCAGAAAACATCACCCAGCCATTGTGATTTGGGTATAGTCGGAAAGATTCCGAATACATTCGGTAACAGAAGTCGAATCTACGACCATTCCACACTCGGACTATTCCGAGAATACTTATTTGTGATTCTAAACTGCTTGCTTTGACGGGATAAGCCCTTCGTAAACAGTCAAAATTCAAAACGTTTCTGTTGAAATAACAGTTATAAAACGACAAAAAACGATGTGCAAAAAAAAAATCTATCTGAACAGAGCCTTTAGTTTTCTGTCACAACCAATCACTTCAAAGAGAAAACAAACTCTTCCATTCTTTGTTATGGCACAAATGACTGTCCTCGTCGGAGTAGAAACGCAAGCATGTCACGTGACCCGCACTAACTCCTATCCCATTATCCTCTTGGCCTGGAAACCTTTGATTTCGGTGTTGATCAACAAGGCGCGAAGCAGTCACGTCCTCTCCTACAAGACAGTCAAAAAACAAATTGAGGCGACCAAATTGTTGCTTCTTTGGAAAACTTCAGGGGCATATTGGTATCCTTCGTAAACG
>OX421458.1:27814017-27824017 GCA_949126865.1 Montipora capitata | reverse complement strand
TATGTTAGGTTTTCCAAAAAAAAAGGGTTGGAAAAATTCTTGATTTTGGCTTTCAGTTCTTCTTTAAGCAGTGTCCATGGAGCTGATGTCTATATTGCAGCTGTTCAATTAGCTGTTAGAGGTGTTTCCCATCTTAAAGTCTCTGTATGCACTCCTCAAGTGTGGCCATTAAATTTACATGTGAGCTACAGTACCGAGAAGAGCTTTACTTTTTGCTATGAAGAAGCTTCTGGCTTGCAAGTCTGAGGGGCAAATCCTAAAATTTGAAATCATTTACTGTATGTTTATATGGTTAAACCATCAATCTTGATATCCAAATGGCCAGTCTGAGTTCAACGTCTGCCTCCTATCAGATGGAAATTGTCAGTCCATTCAAGTATTGTTTACAAATTTCCTCTTTCAATCATATTGGTTCATAAGCTTACCCATCTGTTCATAATATGCTTGATCAGGGTACATTGTTCCCATCTGTGACACCATTGCCTGCTGTACTGCTAGCGGTATTGGTTGAGCTGCAGTACGTTGACGCTGTGACGAGTAACGTTTGGGTTTAGCAGCTGGGGCGGCCTGCCCTGTTGGCCCTGGAGATGAAAAGACAGCTTCTTTCTTTGGCGAAATTTCCTTTGAATTCTTGGCATCAGGTGTTTTGTTAATCGTCTGTCTTTCCACTGAAGATAATTACATAAAAAGATTAATGTGATTGCCACAAATTAAGTACGAACACTACGGTGGCTTTCAGCATTAAAGTCCTGATCTCCTAACCTTCACAAATGTTATAACCATGTAATAATAGGCCCTTTCTGAGTTCATGTCTGCCTCCTTTTCAAAGCGAATCAAAGTGCGAAGCTTTTCTTTTGAATATTAGTTTTCGTTCATATGTAAAATATAACTAATTACCATAACAAAAACTTCGCCCTTAAACTCGCTTTGGAGAGGAGGCAGACACATAATCGGAAATGGCCTGTTTGCACTACACATTGCCTCAGTCTCCTCCTTAAAAGAAATTATGACTATAAGCAAAAGTTAGATCAAGTTAACAAAACTTGATGTCATTTACACCACAGCCAAGCTAATGAGAGGCATGCCTAACAACACAAACTGCTTTGCTTCCCCATTTTAAATAATTTCTCTAATGCAAAGCAGTTTGTGAAATCAATATTGACTAAGGAACAGATCCATCCCTTCACCATGTTGTCAGTCAAATGACACTTAATTTTCCTCATCAGAAATTGATAAAATATGTTTATATTGTGTTTGCAAAATGATTACAGTCAAGCTATATGTCATGTGTGACCAGTAGTTTTGAAATTTAAACTGAGCAAAACACTTCTGCCTGCCAGTTTTCAACTTTGCTCTTGAGATTCTGAATTCCTGTGGATATTTTCCTTGATATATTGAAAATAGTTAGCTATGAACTTTATAAAAACAAACGGTATTTGAAAAGTGAAAACAATTCCAAGCGTTTGATGAATTATTGTTCAGTTATTGTGCATTTTTTGTAGCAACTTTCAGAAAAATCTTCAAGAGTCCATTCAAATTTTGGAAGCCCCAAAGGTGAATTTGAATGTTAATTTCAGTCTTGTGGATACTGGTCATGCCTGACATAGCTTGACTGTAAAAGATTTATCTAAATGAAAAACACTTACAAAAAGGTGCACTATAAATTCCCTCTTACTCTCTGCCCTCCACTGTACCCCTCCCTCCCTTCCTGATTATCAAATTCTGCAATGATGAATAATATTATTGTTCAGTTATTGTGCACTTTTTGTAGCAACTTTCAGAAAAATCTTCAAGATTCCATTCAAATCCTGGAAGCTCCAAAGAGGAATTGGAATGTTAATTTCAGTCTTGTGGATACTGGTCATGCCTGACATAGCTTGACTGTAAGAGATTTATCTAAATGAAAAACACTTACAAAAAGGTGCAATGTAACCTCCCTCTTACTCTCTGCCCTCCATTGTACCCCTCCCTCCCTCCCTTCCTTCCTCCCTCCCTCCCTTCCTCCCTCCCTCCCTGATTATCAAATTCTGCAATGAACCCATTCTCTTCCCATTCATCCCTGAAAAAAGTGCACTGGTGAAGTGAAACTGAGACTGCCATTGTGTTAGGAGCATCAAATTAATTAAATTTTTATTTTTTGTATTTGATTCCATCAATAGGCCTTTTGCAACTAACGATCACATGGCACAAAATCTGCCATGCTGGAGGGCAAGCTCATTATTATTCCCCCACTGGGACATTAAAACAAACGCAAGTCAAGCTTGACTGGTTCAGGTCTCTTTGTTTTAATGTCCCAGTGGGGGAATAATAATGAGCTTGCCCTCCAGCATGGCGGATTTTGTACCATGTGATCGTTTGTTGCAAAAGGCCTATTGAGTCACATGAAACAAACAGAATTATTATAGAGTAACTTACAAGTATCAGGCTCTACAGCAACGGTCGAAACCTCTTCTGCAACCTGAATGCAAAAAATCCATAGCATTACAAGCCTGCTCCCTAACGGTCACCCAGTCGCCTGGGGCGCCTTATTTGCGAGTGCAGGCGACCAAATTTCTGAACAAGTAGCCCGAACGGGCGCCTTACTGCTTCATCCTCACTTTCTTGTAAATTTGATCCCAACTGGAATTAATTAATTCTGGGTGCTTGAAAAAATGACTCAGGTTACTAACTTTTAATGTTGGAAGCCCGAAGGGCTCCTGGAAAATTTTCTCAGACAGCTGCCTTGCATTAGTAAGAGAAACCTGTAGAGTACAAACACCTTCAGCATTGTTTTGAATTTTTTTTGTATCACCTCCTGCCCCTCTTCTTCGTCATATTCCTCAACCTCATCTTGTTCTTGTTGCTCCACAAAATGAACAACACCAGCATCATACTCTGCCTCCACCAAAGCGGTCTCTTCTTCTTCTTCTTCTGCATCTGCGCATATGAATACAGTGCAATGTGTATAAACAACTGTATCAGTCTGAGTAAAAACTGCAGGGAACTGATCTCCAGGGTGACTGTTGGTCCCTGGCTAATGACATCTTACTTAGGCTGGCAATCCACATAATTTTATATGTTAATCAGCCATGCATACCACCTATGGTCATCCAGGGAGAGGGAGCTGTGTCACTCAGTACGGTATACATGATTCATTAAATTGCATGGGAACTGTAAAGGATTGCATCAACTAATGTAATTTCTGACGATTGAATGACTGAATGAATTAGTGACAAATTGATATTCTGATGCCACAATGGAGAGGTTTGCGGGGTGTCACAGGACTAGTTTAGGGTATTTAACAGTTTTGGCAGGAGACTTCAGGTCATTCTAGGTAGGTCAGTCAGTCTCGTTGTCTGTTTACTTTATTATGTGCTGTTTTTAGTTATTTTCACCCTTTCCTCAGGGTTTTGTGCTGCGGCATTAGACAAGGAATACGTTTCCACATGTTTTTTGGCTACGTCTAAAGGATGGCTTTTTAATGGTTTTTCGTATCTGGCGTAGCACAACTTCTATGAGATTATAATTATTTAACTTTAGTTATTACAATAGTAGGGTTGTCTTACCCTACATAAACTTCACTCGAAGCTCGTTGTAGTGTAGTCAGAATACTGAAAATTCCCCTTGCACAGCTTAAGAAACAGTTACTTCTCAGTTACATTCAGTTTCCTAAGATGTCCT
Source organism: Montipora capitata (assembly GCA_949126865.1). Taxonomy (NCBI): domain Eukaryota; kingdom Metazoa; phylum Cnidaria; class Anthozoa; order Scleractinia; family Acroporidae; genus Montipora; species Montipora capitata. The sequence goes on along the minus strand of OX421458.1, from coordinate 27,820,357 downwards.
TACCTTCATATTGTTGTTCTTCTGCTTTTCTTTGCTTCTCTTCTTCCTCTCTCTTCCGTGCCTCTTCCCTCTCTCGCGTAAAATCAGCAGCATTCTTCCTTGATTTCTTAAGTTCCTGAATCTGTCCTCTTCCCCTACCCCTTCCCCTAATTTTACTGTAACTGTGGGTGGTGCCACTGGGGGATGTTTTTGTTTGTGTCTCAGCAGATGCTGAAGATGTCTCTTCATCCACCCTCTCCTCCCAATTTCTTTGGTTTCGTTGTGCCCTTGCTTCTCTTGCATCATTTCTTAATAGAAAAAAAAAACAGTGCAATGATGGTGAATCAGTCAATTTTACTGACCAATTGGTGAAAAAGCATTAGAGTACACAAGGCACAATTTGCTAAACACAACTGCTGATCATGATGCAGAGCAACTGCAGTTTGTCAGCAGTTGTTTAGCACTCTCATTTTATTATGTCACTTCCATTCCCTAGATTAATATTTTGTATTATGTTATGTTCACCCCAAAATTCTACTCTTCGCAACATTCCATCCATACTCTGCATAAATACGTTGACTAAGGATAGAGAAGGCCACAATACCAGTAAAAATGGTATTAAACATACATCAACCTATCAACACTGAAAGTTCCCAATCATTCTTCTAACCAATTCGCCATGTAGGATGTGGCTAAACTATCCTGGATACAAATTGTTTGGTGGGGTATTAAAACAATAAGAGAAGAAACTTACCAACGGGTATTCATGTTCTCTTCAAACTTTGGAATGAGAACTTATCACACTACGATATGCAGGGAATGGCAAAGGGCACTTGAAATGCATTCAACACACAAAGCTCAATAATGTTTAAATTTTATGGATGTACATTGTACCTGCTTACTGATTACTCTACTATATGCCCTGAAAAAGTTAACTATTAACCCATTCACTTTATTGGAAGTGAGACTTAACAGATTTTACTCCAAATGTCTAAGGCCAGACGATTTAACTCGTCAACTGGGGTTGTCCTAGGGCATTTTAAGTGTCAATGGGTGGCAAAATAATATTATTTCAGCATTTGCATCACACCAGTCTTCATTCGTGTATTTAACAGAATAATGGCTCACCAAGGCAAATATCCTGTAAGTATCGCATCTGTCATTTATTGTACCCTATTATTGCAAGGTGGTCCTCAATGATAAATAAAATCATCTAGCATGAAAGAGACTCTGTCTGCAGTAAAATCTTTAAGTGCCACACTAATAATTGTTTTCCTACTTCCATACCTTTCTCTCCGTGGGTCACCAAATCCTCCACTGGGATTTTGTCCTCTATTTTCTTCAACCCTCCTTCTATCTTTTCGCTCTTCCCTTTTTCTATCCCCAAATCTTTGGCCTTGAGCATCATTATTATTCCCCCATTCCCCCCTCATTCTTCCATCATCTCGTTTCCTTGGCTCTCTTTCTTCTCTGTTATCACCAAAATCCCTCCTTCTGGCTCTATTATCATCATCTTGTCTTCTGTTTCGTTCCCTTCTCTCATCATCATTTCTATTTCTATTTCGCTCATGTCCTTGGTTTTCTTCATAATTATACTCCCTTTCCTCATAAGTCCTTTGCCGTCTTCTATTCCTCTCATTTCGTTCCTTCACTTCATTGTCAAAATTCTCTACTTGATCACTCCAGTCTCTTCTTTCATTCCTTCTCCTACCATGATCTCTTTGGCCACCATCATCTTCCCTCTCCTGCCATCTTTCTCGTTCTTGCCTTCCAAATCTTTGCCTTCCTCTTTCTCCTCCTTCTGTATCTTCTTCTGTTCTTCTCCTTCTCTGCTCTGCATTGTTGTTTCTCATTCTTTGATCTGGAGCATGATTTTCCTTGTTTCTATCATTTTGCTGAAATTCCTCGTCATCCATTCTCATTCTTCCCCTTGGCGCTCTGCTTCCTCCTCGACGTCTTGTGACAAATTCTGTTATATCATATCTCTGTCTCCCACCGCGACCTCCTCCCCTTTCACGCCAGCGAGAACTGGCCTACAAAATAAATTAAACCACTGAAATGTCAACATTTTGCACTAAGTCTTTCAAAAGTGAAGTGTTTGAGGCAGTAGGTACTAAGCCATAATGTTGCCTTTTATCAGTGTGTTTATGAGACACTGGCGTTACCAATATCTTTTTTTTTTTTTTTTTTTTTTTTTTTTTTTTTTCTTTTATTTATTTATTTATTATAAATATTACAATATAATAATTACACACACAATAACAATAATGATAATAATAATAACAATAATGATATACACGATACGTCTAGAGGTCTTGAATGTGATGGAGGATCGCTTTCCATTTCTCATTATGACTATCTACAATATCATTTTGCTCAGCTATGACATGCTCCACTTGACAAGCAATTTTTATTTTTGTTTTTAGAAGTGAAAGGGAAGGATTCATTTTAAGAAGTCTACATTGGAAAATAACTTGTTTACCTAGTAATATAATATGGTTAATCAGTTGCGTTTCTTTTCCAAAGAGCCCAAACATTATACTCACATCTGTCAAACACTGGATTGTCGAAAAGTAATTTTTCAACCATTCAACTACAGAAAGCCAAAAAGCACTTGAAATTGGACAATGTATAAATAGATGCTCGAGGGATTCCTCTGATATTTGACAAAAAGTACACAAAGGTGAACCAGCTATTCCTATTTTATAGAGGGCTTTATTTACATAAAGGATTCTATTTAAAACCTTATACTGAAATTCTCTTATCTTTGAGTCTAGTGAAGCACGTCTAGGGAGAAGATAAATGTCTTTCCAAGATAAGTCATGTAATGGAAATAAAAGTTCGTATTTAGATATTGAAATCGGGGGCTTCTCAATTTTCTTAATTAGTTGCCAATATAAGTATCTGGAACAAGACGGAAATATTGAGTCCTGCGATTCGTGGGCCTCGGGCAAAGTGCTTGGCATGTCCCTTAAAAGGGTCTTCCACTCCGATGGAATAGAGTTAAAGACACTCATAAGGACAAAAAACTCCGCACCAGTTACGTTTTGATTTTGTAATGTCCTACATGATTTCATTCTACCGGAATCAGTCAAAATATCACTTACAGTAAGAAATCCTTTCCTTAGAAGTTTGTTCCTAAACAAAGGTTTTCCATCTATACATAAGAACTTGTTATTCCATATAATTTCATTTAGCACATCAGGTAAAGTGGTAACTGGTGATGTCTTATAAAGCGCCCATTCAGTTAAGCATTCCTTGTAAAATTTAGGAAGAGTCCTCGGCAAAAAACGTACATCGTAATTACATTTAGTTAAGAAAGCGCCCCCAAAGTCAGCAAGATAGTTATCAAGAAACAATTTCCTGGTACTATTATAACCTTCGAGATATTTCTTCATGCACATAATTCTTTGAGCCTTGATAAGTGTTTCAATATGTGGCATACGTAAACCACCATCTTTATAGTCACTTATAAGTGTGAGGCGCTTTATTTTATCTTTCCCCGAATTCCAAATAAAATTGAAAAGAATAGTATTCACCTGCTTCACAATCTCTTTTGTTAAAGGGATTAACGATGCCCGGAACATAATTTTGGGGATTGCGAAGGTCTTAATAATTTGAATTCTACCAATCAGTGTTAAGTTTCTCCACCGCCATGCATTGATAGATTTTTGAATGGACCTAATAATATTTTCAAAGTTGAGCTCCTGATACTTTTGCCAGTTATACGTAAAGAAAATGCCTAAAATTTTCATTGGTTTGTTTACTTTGTCAACGCCAATATACTCTGGCGACTCATGAAGGCTACCAAGCCAATACGCTTCTGTTTTCTCTTCGTTCAACCTTAGACCAGAAATTCTACCAAATCTATCTAAGAGACCTTGCAGCAAGAAAAAGGACTGTGTATCACTAACAAAAGTTGTCAGATCGTCAGCAAAGACGCTAAGTTTAACTTCACATTTACCAACTTTGATTCCTTTAATGTCATTATTTTCACGAATACTTATATTGACAATTTCAAGGGCAATAATAAATAGGTATGGTGACAAAGGATCCCCCTGGCGAACTCCTCTATTGACCTCAAAAATATCAGATGCGAAGCCATTATTCATTATACAGCTTGAAATGTCCGAGTAAAGTACTCTAATCCAGTGCAAAAAGGAGTCGCCAAAATTAAAAACTTTTAGTGTATGAAACAAATAATTCCAGCTCAAAGAATCAAAAGCTTTCTTAAAGTCAAATGTTGTCATAAGACCCGGAATATTCTGTAGTTTGGTATACTCCATTACATCATTTATTGACCTCACTGCGTCAAAGATCATTCTCCCCTTGACATATGCGCATTGGTTTTCATGAATGATAAATGGGAGAGTCTTTTCGAGCCTTACTGCTAGAGCTTTAGATCCGATTTTATAGTCCACATTTAGCAACGATATCGGTCTCCAATTATCCACATACCTTCTATCCTTGTCTTTCTTTTCAATTAACCGAATAACTGCCTGCCGCTGGGAATTTGACAGTTTGCCATTTAAATATGCAGCATTTAAAGAGTCTACCAGAAGAGTGCCTAAAATTGGCCAAAACGCTTTGTAGAACTCAGCCGTAAGGCCATCATTTCCCGGCGATTTATTATTTTCAAATTTCTCTAGAGCTTTATAACATTCAGTATAAGTCAGCAATCCATCACACTGTTGGCTTAGGTTATCCGATAACTTAGGTATGCTAACGTTCTGAGTCTGAAAGGAATGGAAAACATCTTCATCAAAATCTGAATCCCTATTAGCGTATAGATCTTGATAGAATTCTTTTAATTCAGCCATAATAGCTTTGCAGTTTGTCACTACTCGTCCTTGTTTGTCAAACAGCTTTCGAATACAGTTTTTCTTATTTCTAGATTTTTCAAGACCCAAAAAGTATTTGTTATTTTTTTCTCCTTTTTCATACCAATTAGCTTTGGACCGTATAATGTTTCCACGAGTAATGTAGTCATACTCAGAATCATATTCACTTTTAAGTTGTTCAAGCTGCAGTATATTCTGTTCAGTAGGATTACAAGCACAAAGTTCCTCACTTTCTTTAAGTTTCTTTTCAAGATCAGTAAGTTTATTCCTTCTGTCTCTTGCTTTTGTTTTACAAAAAGAAATAGTACATTGTCTGGGCGTTACCAATATCACAAATTACATACCATTATCTGATCAAAGGATTGTGTGATAAATAATTCACTCAATCAACTCTTTTGACACCAAACTTTGGTGCCGCAGCCTCACCCGCAACTGGAAAGAATGATTATTTCTTAACCTGTGAGCTGGCTCTGTAAAAGTAGCAGCAAAAAAAAAAAAAAGGCCTGCATACATCCCACATTCTTCTGAAAGATCCTAATGCTAATAATTATGTAAGCTGTCAGGTTTAACCCATTGACCCCTGAGAGTGACACTTAATAGATTTTACTCTGTCTAATGTCAGATGATTTTACTTGTCAACTGGAGGCGTCCTCCAGCGTCTGAGGTGTCAATGGGTTAAAAAGGACCAACTTTCCACATGAATGAATTCATTATGATTTGAAAGGTAATGATGGAACACCTCTCTGAGAGTACTGCTGCAGGAAAAAGGGCAATAATATTATTCACCATTTTCTCAAATCCCATAAGACACCTTGTTTTTTCCACCCCCCCCCCCCCAAAAAAAAAAAAAAACTTTTGCATAATCTTTGTTCGCAATTTATCCTGGGACATGAAGATGACCAAAGAGAAGTCAAAAACAATGCCTTTGTAAAATCTTGGGGGGTAAACAAGGTGTATAGAAACACTAACGTCTTTTAATTAATGGCATCCTCGTCAAGTAGTCATTGACAAATGGAAAATACTATCCACTGGCAGCAATTCATAGCATGTGACAATTAAGTCATGAAAATATAAAATTATTAATGAAAAACATTAATAAAACATTCTCAACTCTAAGAGCAAGAATGATCATCATATTTAACAGAGCAACTTATTAAGTACTGGTAGCTGAGATGTACTCAAACCCATGACCCTGCAACTGTACTACATTGCTCTAACATCTTAGTTACGCAGCCATCTGAGAGCTGGTCAGTTACTAATATTATGGAGTATACCCACAAAAGGGCCTTGCTCCTTTTCTCAATAACTACATTCTCGCTAACTAAAGCCTTCATATTTTCACTCTTTTAGGTTTTAAAATAGCTTCAGTCAGCGATACTATTCCACCAAGAAGAAATCTATAGTTTTCACCAAATAATGGAAGATGAAAACCTTGAACATCAGATGCTCGTATGTTACATGTCTCTAACCTCACGCTCTTCTTTGGTTTTGGGGCCTTGTTCCTCTTCTCGATACATATC
>OX421458.1:27801517-27809017 GCA_949126865.1 Montipora capitata | reverse complement strand
TTCAGAATACCCCATCATTCTGGTCTTCTTACAAAGGCATCGTTTCAAGAACCAGGTGTATAGTAATACATGCTATTCACATACAAAAAAGTGAACGGATGTTCTAGAAACTACCTCGAAGTATTAAGCTATCGTCCTCAAAATTACTCTGTTATCAAACTAATTTGAACAATATAATAGCTGCTTCCAACCTTATCGCCGACTGGTACAGCGCTCGGTTCCAAGGCCACAGAATCAGTCATAATTGCATTCAATCCAAACTTTAAGCTTTTCGTTTGCAAATGAGATTTCCTTATAAAACTAAGATACAATTTGTCGAGCGTTTACAAACCATTATTAGAACAAAGCGCTTGCAATGCGCCGCCATTTTGGTAAATGAGATTCGCTTGGAGGTCGGTACTTCATGTATTTCTTACTATAGTGTACTCAGTCTGCAGATGAGAAACATTTCTACCATCTCCTCCCATGGCTGTCAATCGCCAAACCCCAAAGTCTTCAAATTCACTACTTTGCACAACCCCTTAAATCCCATAATACACCTCTATTACCCCCAAGACTTTGCATAAGCATTGTTTGCAATTAATTTCTCCTGGGACATGAAAATGTCCCAAGAGAAGTCAAAAACAATTGTGGGATTTGTACAAGGAGTGAATAATGAGAATTGATAGATGACATGACAATGCTTGCGACGTCATTTCTGGTGACATCACATGGCATCCTTTCGATGCATGATATTTAAATCGGGAATCTTTACAATTTAAAAAAGTCCCAAAACTCCCTTTGAAGTTGACCGATTGACATCTGAGGGTTCCCCATTGACGAGTAACATCGTCTGGCGTTAGACAGAGTAAAATACTGTCTGGCCTGTTTAGGCCAGTTAAGGCGTCAAAGTGTTAAATCAATCCACATCTTCAATCTCCCCGATTTGACACAAGCACACAAGACCTCATGCAACCTAGGAAAAAAGTCTTAAAAATGCGCAAATTATAAAGATCTCATTGGCATTGCAAAATTTCATTGGATTTGTTTATTTTGTACCGATCACATTATTGCTTAAATTAAAATCTGTCAGTAGCAACAAATAGTTTACCAGAGTTTATGAAACATTTGAATTTTGTTATTATTGATGTTAAAATAACTCAAACAACACAATGTTTGAAATTTTATTGTTGTGAAAGTCAATTCTCACTAGAAATGACAAACTTCGGCGATTACTTGGAAGATCTCAGACCCAGGAGATATGAACCAAAATCTGGAGTCTCCCGGATTATCCAGGAGAGGTGACATTTGCAGATGTCATCACAAAGGCAGCACTTTCTCCTCAGTTATTTAAATACCCTGAGAGTTAGTCCAGCTGGAGTTGAACCTAGGCCTCCGGCATAGGAGCCTGGTGCTCAACCAACTAAGCCAATAGGTCAGCAGTACACACATGTACCCTATACATTACATTAGAACTGCTTGCAAAGGCAGGGCCTTAACTCATGCTTGCAATCACTTTGATTCAAAATAGCAGTAGCAATGGGCGCACACGTCCTTAAACTCTATAATATAGGTATTTATGGAGGTCAGAGCCTTCATCATATTTATTTAATATGTACAAAATTCTTTTCACTTCATCAACAAATAAAGCAAACTGGTTTTCCTTTGATAACAAGATTGCAAATGCTGTCCACATAAGATGCTTTATTTTTTCACAAAAAAATCAACAAATAGCATTAATAACAACAAGAAAGCTAGTGTGCAACTGTAAAAACACTGAGTGTAATGATGTATGAAATGAATCATATATTAAACTGCAGATATGAAATCAAGTGAAGCTATGATCCTTGCAGTTATGAACCCACTTTTAGCGACCGTGTAGAGAGGCCTGAATAATTCAGGACTTCAATGGGGTTTGAACCAGTGACCTCGCGATACCGGTGCAATACTCCAACCAACTGAGCTATGAAGCTGCTGGCGTTGGGAGCTGGTCATTTGGCAGGATCATAGCTCAGTTGATTTCACATCCACAGTTCAATATGTGATTCATTTCATATGTCATTACGTTCACTGATTCATTCATCAGGGAACATTTGAGCCCACAAGTGACCAGCTCCCAACATCAGTGACTTCATAGCTCAGTTGGTTGGAGCATCGCAAGGTCACAGGTTCAAACCCCATTGAAGTCCTGAATTTTTCAGGATTCTCTAAATTGCTAAAATTGTGTTTGTAACTGCAACATTACGAATTTCTTCTTGCAAAATTTGATGCCAACACTCACTAACGTGGTCAGAGAGAATCTAAAGGGATCAAGCAGGGGTCAAGTGCAGTGGATCTCTTTTCATTTAAATAAACAAGGCTATCACTTAATTTGCCATGTTGGTTGTTTAGCTTTGTCAACCTTATTTTATCTGAGAGGGGTTTAGCGTCTGCTAAAATGCGAACAGCTCTAGTATTTTGCTGCACGTATTTGCCTCCAGCATTCAGCAAAAAGCATGTTTCCAAATTCTTGCTGTGGCCTGAAAAACTGTGTTGATTTCCACCACAGTTCTAACTTGTATTTTTCCAAAAGATCATAGAAATTCTTCCAGAAAAGTAGTCCCATCTGGTCAACATCTGTGATTGGCCCGTCAAAATCTTCAGCCTCTTTTCTGCTTGGGCGGCAGATGGCTGACCATGGTTTGGGAGGTCGGCAGCATGCAAAATGAAAAGTCTTCATGGGCCGAAAAAGAGAAATTCTGACATTGTATGAATAGGGTAAGGCTTTCCAGTTACCAGCATCAACAAAATATATGGTTAGCAAGTCTTGATCATGAATGCAAGTATCTCTTTTGGTGGTTTCAAACCAGGTTTCCATAATTTGGTTGTAATGGTTGCTATCTGGTCGAAACACCATAAGCCCTGCATTGAAGCAAGGATCGATTGCACCTGGTCTAGCACAAGGCGTTGCCCCGAAGTCATCAGGAATGTCAAATAACTCGTCAATATTACTCATTAACATAACATCTGCATCAACATAAATGATCTTGGAAAATTCTGTGTAATTCCATGCATGGAAACGTGTATGCGTTCCTCTTATTCTTTTTCCACGAGGCCTTCCGAAAACACCACTGTTTCGATCCCCACCTATTTTGTGATCTAGCCAGTTGCAGTCCATTTCTTCCACAAAGCGAGTTTCCCAGCCAACACTCTGGAGAGCTTTCACTGAGCCTTCGCTAACATCCTCAGAAATAAATGCAATCATCTTCTTTTGACATGAAAATGTGCGTATAGAGTGACCTAATACCAAAGTTGGTACAATAAATGCATCGTTTACCACCACTGTCAGCCATGTTACATCGCTTCTTGTTTCGACGTTTTCCTTGCACCATTGCTGGCCATATCTAGTCTCCAACTGGTACAATCGCCATTCTTTCGAGGCCAATTGTACCTCGTTGTCTAAGAATCTCTGGTGATCACTTGCAACCTCTGAAACAATCAACCTGACGTATCTGAAAAAATATGGCAGCAAGAGTGGTCTCCATACAACAAGCATTATCAAGAAAATCGTTGTTGGAACAAAAGCTAGAACGCAAACTGCTCGACGCGATCCCTTTTCTCTCTTTTGTGGGTGACTCCCCTCCATTTTAAACGAGAACTGGCAAATGATCACTCGATTAGAAGCCCCGAAGGTAAATTACTCGTTGAAGTCCTTCTCCGCATTTCAGCAAATCTTCCTCCTTTTGCTAAGCTTGGCCAAGCATCGAAAATAGGCCGCAAAAACCGCTAGTCGACGCAGTGCGCATGAACGAGGCTACAAACTCGTCTCCAGGCAAATCGCCAGGTTTTAGCCTCGTGCATTGGGTATCCTCCCCGAGAAGAGACGGCTGGGACGAGTGAGCGATAAGTTGTGTCTGTGACGAAAATTCAAATATAATTTATGCGAAGTTGATATTTGTATAGGTAATCGCATGGTTTCAGGTGCAATTTGGAATAAATAAGCACGAGTAAATTACGGGCTCGTGCAATTTTGGTCGTCTTTGAAAAAATTTACAAGTGCTTATTTATTCCAAATTGCACGAGAAAAATCATGTGATTACTTATTAATAATATACATGAAAAATTTTTTGACCCCTCACATTACACGAAGACTGTCAGCCGGCTCGTAGTCTTGCCAGTCTTGTTCGTCCTTCTTAGAACTATGGCTTAAAAATCCTTCCGACAATTTTGTTGAGGGCGACCGGTTCAAAGCTTTCATTATCCAGTTGTTTATGCCTTCCTTTGTAGTCTTTGTTTTGCAGTTTCCTTCAAACTTTTAATGAAAACATTGCTACTCTCGCGTTCTCGCCAAATCTGTCGGCCATTTTGTCAATTCAACTTTGCGCCATCCAGAGCTCGGATTTGATTGGCTATCTGCAAACTTCTCTGTTCATTGACCAATCAGAATGCTTGCTTTATTCCTTTTTTTGCATGCAATTACCACTTTTCTGCAACCTGCACTTCTCTCAGCCAATCAGATTGCATAATTTTTTCATGTATATTATTACCGGGAAATAGCATTAGAAATCCCAATACACTAGTACTGATTTTAACAAAACAATAATTACATAACAATGCCTAAAACGTCTGTGCGAAGTTTCCAGATGATACGAGCTTGAGATTGTGGTTAAATGATTAATGTGAGTTTGAATTCAACCGGCGAATCATCAACAGAATCTTCGGCCGCTTCAGCTCTCGGTTGACCTCATCGGTCCCTTCGTTTTGCCACCAATAAACTCAGCAGTAATTTCAAATGAGGAGGAATTTTACTTGCTCTTACATTAGCGAGATCTGAGGAGAAAATTGCAGTAGCAATGGATTTGAAAAACCGTATTTTGACCTTGGCGCCAACTGAAAAATCAGTGAAGTTTCCGAATTCAGGCTGTAGAAAACGACACAATCCTTTTTCTCCAGCTTCTCGAACACTTTTCGTTGTCGAAATCTTGGATGTTTCCTACCTTAAAAGCACTGTAAGCCTCGAAACGGCCGGGTCCAGGCCCATTTTCAGGGCGGGGTAAGAGGGGTAAGAGGAGAGTTTCTGATTGGCGGAGATTAACAATGGTTGTTTATCATTTACCACAAGAATCCGGAAATTTCGGTTGGAATGTAAATGGTAATTCCCAAACGGAAAATTTCCGGAGAAAACGGGATTTCTTGAAAGGTAGTCCAAATTCCCAAACGGAATTTCCAAACGGAAAACGTGTTTATCATTTGCATACTCCCATGATTTTGCCTCCCTACAGACTCTCTCGGTAACCTTGAACGGATTTTGTAAATGGTACACGCCGATCTAGTCTCCTTCGCAACCGCTCGGGCCGGAGTCACGCAACGCTCCCCGTCCCCACGCGTGACTCCGACCCGAGCGGCTGCGAAGGAGACTAACGACGATCCCAACTAAATTTTCCATTCGGGAGTTTTTGCTTACCATTTGAACAAACCTAGCACCAACCGGTTTCTGCTTGTAAATGGTAAACAACCAATGGCTCACCTCACCCGTCCAGCCGTGATTTCGGGAGTGAGCGCTGGCTCATTTCCCGAAACAGCGGCTGGTAATCGAGGCTACTCGTGCATGCGCTCTGGATCAACTAGCGGTTTTTGCGGCTGTTTTTGCTGACCAATGTGAATTAGGCTACTAAAATGGAAAAAAACTAATCATAAGAACCATTTAACAATTAGTCAATAGCCCATGAGGCGACGCCGAATGGGCTATTGACCCGTGGCCCTTGAGGGCGAAGGGTCTAATTATTTTAGTACCACCCAACTAGTCGGACAGAAAAGGCAATAATAAAGTTACGCTTTTCGCTACTCGAGGACTATTACTAATGGTCCTCTAGTAGCGTAGCCAATCAAAATGCAGGATTTGCATTAGCCCACTAGTTGGGTGATACTAACCTGGGATAATCAACGACAGTGTTATATTAATGTACGACACCAAGAGAGGATTATCCTCTCTTGAGGACACCTTGTTAGACACAATGAGACAGTTTCAATCGTTGGTTATGTTGTATAGGAGTTTGACTGTATGGACAGAGCACATCTTATTGACAATCTTTTTAACCTTAAGAGCGTACGGTATGATTTACATCTCCAAGCACTAAAGCATTTTACCTTTATCATGTCTTCAGTGTTCAAAGCTACACCTATTGCACCTATTCGGGGCAGTTGCAACTACATTATTTATGGACAATCTACATTCCACTCTAAAGGCGCAACAAGACGTATGACTTCAAGTGAACGCAATTTTTGCAATTGCGTAGAGAAGCCTGAAAAATTCAGGACCTCAACCAATCAATGATGAAATGATATATGAAATGGATCATATATCATTCCCCACGGGAACATTAGAACCCACAAATGACCGGCTCCCAACGTCAGTGGCTTCATAGTTCAGTTGGTTAGAGCGTCGCACCGGTATCGCGAGGTCACGGGTTCAAATCCCGTTGAAGTCCTGAATTTTTCAGGCTTCTCTACGCAATTGCAAACAATGCGTTCACAACTGCGAAGATCATAGCTTCACTTGATTTCATATCCGCAGTTCATATATGATCCATTTCATATATCATTCCATCATTAAGACGGATGACACATACACATAGACTGAAATTTCAAAGACATTATTTACATAGCGCCATGCAATCGTTGCCACCATAGTTTATAAAAGGGAATGGTTTTGAAACCCAACAAATTTCTTTGTTGTAGGTTTTTGTTCTCTTTTTTGGCCTCGACCGTGCACAAAACACAATAGTTGTTTACTCCGTACTGAGGAACAAAGTAATAGAAACGTGTTGGTTACGTAATTCATGCATCGCGCATGAACACAAAACAAAAGATTGTGCCCGGTCGTGGACTTTCCAACCCAAATCTTGGCATCTTTGTTTGCTCCTTTGATGTTTGCCGAGCTTCAAAACCAGTCCCATCTATACCCTATGAAATTCGGAAGTCTAACACCATCTCGAGTTTTAAAGGATCACTTAAGACGTACTTGTTTACTAAATTTATTAATAACAGGTCATTGTTTCTATAGATTTGCAAATATTGCTTTTGCTTTAATTTTTCCTTTTTTAATCATTGTAAATATAATAGGGTATGGTTGTAAATTTGCAAATATTTATTGTTGTTTATATGACTGTAAAGCACCTTGAACATAGGATAAGAGCGCTATAGAAATAGTTATTATTATTATTATTATTATTATTATTATTATTATTATTATTATTATGTTGCCAAAAACAATGCAGTGTTGGAGAAAAAAACGACGACCTAAAGACCATTTTGACGAACGCCGCAGACCATCGTCACCACAACAGTCACAGAACTCGACAGGACACTTCCTCACTAACGATCCGCACACCCTTTAATAATGACATTTACTTGTTCCAATCGAATTATTCCAGTGCTATTTTTTCCCCTCTGTATTTTTTTATTACAAAGTAATTTACTTTCAATTTTTACCGTTATTGCTAAGGCTGGTCTTTTCCATGGGTGACGGGTAACAGCTGACGT
>OX421458.1:27786517-27796517 GCA_949126865.1 Montipora capitata | reverse complement strand
GAAAGCCGATTAACTTAATCCAGGATTAGCGTAAACTTTTGTTTCGTGTTTTCAACTTTTTGGTGAAAGTTTCTTTTGCTTATTTTTGTTTTTCAAGATTCACTTCTTCTAATGTAAAGTTTTGCCGAATATCAGCGTTGAACAGCATTTGGGAATAGAGAAATGAACTCCTTGGTTAACTTTTAATCTGGGATTAGCGTTAATCGGCTTTTGAACAACCGGGCCCTGGACTAAACAAACACCTAAGTTCATTGTTTAAAAAAGTATCGAGGAGGCAAGCCTTTTCCTATTCAAAGCAACTCAGTTTTACAAAGTTCCGGAGGCAAAAATGATTATTGAAAACCTCCCTCTAAGTTAGGTTTCAAAGAAATTACTGGCCCTTTGAGTTTTAAACAGACTCAATAGTAAAAAAGATGGGTCATCTTTCGTGCCAAGTCCTCTCCCCTTACTTCTCACCTCCCCTCCCCTCCCCCCCCCCCCCCCAATCCTCTTACAACAGATCGCTCAATGGAGATTAACATCGATTTCCGAAATACAGGAGGGAGTGTCTTGTTTAAGAGCTTACTGCAGCACAGGTCATTGCTTTAATGCTAACAACGTAAAATTCTTCTACATTAGAGAGGTGTCCCAACGACTTTCGACGAGGATTGTAGCATTTTCGCGTACTCACACATAGCGATACCCTCCCTCGCTATTGTGAGGGTACAAACGGATTGTAGGATAGGAATTAACTCCTTGCTCCTGGCAGAACCGTCGAAACTTTTGACAGTCAACTGAACCAACACCAGCGTCGTCCTTCATTTGCTACGGATGGAAATAGAAAGATAACCATGGAGTGAGAATCTGAAAGGAACGTATCGCGGGTCGCGTATACACTGTCGCAGGTCGCGGGTCGCGGGTCGCAGGTCGCAGGTCGCGGGTCGCAGGCAGGTGTCTCGTAAGCGGACACCATCGGGAATTGCAAAAAGCGTCTGATTGTAGAGCTAGAGCTTTCCGCTTAGGAGAATTATTCCCATAACTTGACACTACAAATACATGTTGGACTCTTGTTCATGTCAAACGAACGCACAGCTGGCTTTCCTGCGGACAAATGGAGATATGTGACAAAACCGACCCCAGTATTCTGATGCTCTGCCCAAGGTCATAGTTTTGTTTGAATTGCAAATTAAAGCCAAATTTCATTGCCAAGAGTCAATTATTATACGTGGGGTGTCCGCTTAAGAGAGATCGTAAACAAAAGAAAAATCCAATTTTAATTTTCATAAGTGTCCGCGTCAGTTTCCGAGAAGGTGTCCGCTTACGGGAATGCGTAAATACAGAGTTTGACTGGAAGGTAAAATGGGGAATTGAAAAACGTGTCTGTAACTTGAGATATTCGCTTATGAAAGTGTCCGTTATATAGAGGCGAGTTGACAGTAACGGGTGTCTCGAAAACGAAGACCCTAAGACCCCTAAGTCCCCGAAAACTCGGAAACAAATAAAGCACCCCAAAACCCTCAATTTGGTAAACCCTAGGCATAACTAGGTCTAAAGTTGGTTTTTAGGCCTAGGGTTAGCCAAACTGAGGGTTTTGGGGTACTTTATTCGGTTTTCGAGTTTTCGGGGTTTTCGAGAAACCCGTTACAGTCAACTCGCCGCTAACGGACACTTTCGTAAGCGGACATCTCAAGTCTTAAGGGTCTTCGGGTCTTCGTTTTCGAGGCACCCGACTGTAACCCTAACCCAGACCTAATCACTCCTCAACCCCCCACCCTCGGAATAGTCATGCCGGAATTCAGTACCTTGGCCAGTTTGTTCCATTCAGGAGTCAGTTCATTACAGGGACCACACCAAGGCGCAAAGAAATCAACCATCCACGTTTCACCCAGCTTTCTCTCTGCCACAAGGGATTGGAATGTTTCAGGTGTCAACTGTACAACAGAAGGGTTTAGTGTATTCTGGAACAAAAACATGAAAAATAGCTTTGATTTGCAAGACAGCTTTTCTTATTTAATGTCATTTTCAAACAGTGGAGCACTATACTTTGTCCAATGCTAAGAACAAAAAACAGGCGGTGTCCAGTTTTACAACAAGAATAAAATGAGTTTTGATTCTGTATTGTTGAAAATTTAACAGCATTTCAAGTCTCTATAATTTTTATGTATTCTGAGCTGTGGTCCTTTCCGCACTTAGAACTCTGGGAACTTGTTGTGCTTGGTTTGGATAGAGTGGTTCAGTTTATGGCAAGCTTTGTACAAACAACGAGTCCAGAGTGAGTAAGCCCCCCTAGCCTGCAGGACAGGCGGATTAGCGGGGCCAGCGCGACACACGAAAGCGCGCGCGCGAAGCGCGAGAACGAGCGCGATGCGCGAGGCGAGAAAGAAAATCATCTCTCTCTCGCTCGTGTACCGCGCTGGCCCTGGTAATCCGCCTGTCCTGCAGGCTACTAAGCCCCATTAGTTTTCATACCTTTCCCTAACACTTGGCTGTAGATGGTCAAATTATTTACATTACTGATATCAACCTTGAAGAAAGGAATAATGGGTTTGTTGTGCCTATACTAATGTCTTAACAGGCATGTAGACACAAGTGACAACCATGTCATCATAGCTGAATATAAGTAATAGCCACCCTGCTCCACCATATCACTGAATGCATTACCTCAACAAATTCAACCAAATCAGCAGCTGTGTGGTGCCCAGTGAACTGATGAGGGATGCTGTTATTATACAAGATTGTGGTTGGATATGAGCGGATATTGTACTGAAACAAAACAATATTTAAGTCGTTATTACAAAATTAACGCTGCAAAGTACATTGCAGCAAGTCGACATTCTTGTTTTGGTGCCCTTAAGCAACAACTTAGCAAAATCATATGATGCATTGGTCAATATTACTGACTGTCACTTGCAAGTGACAAACTGATAACCTCACTGGATTCAGTACTGACACTGGCTCACAGCCCAATTGACTGACTGACTGACTGAATGACTGAAAACTTGTTTGGTTGATTGCTTGCTTTATTTCTAAATTATTGATGGAAAAACAACTGTCTACAACCACAAAAATAACACAGATTTCATAAAAGTTCATTCACCAACAATAGCTGCCAAAAGAATAACATCATCTCCACTTTCAACGATGAAATGATATATGAAATGGATCATATATGGAACTGCGGATACGAAATCAAGTGAAGCTATGATCCTCACAGTTTTTTGCAAAAATTGAGCGTCTCACCGGTATCGCGAGGTCACAGGTTCAAACCCAGTTGAAGTCTTGAATTTTTCGGGCGAGGATCATAGCTTCACTTGATTTCATATCTGCAGTTCCATATTTGATCCATTTCATATATCATTTCATTGTTGATTCATTCCTCACGGGAACATTAAAACCTACAAATCACCAGCTCCCAACATCAGTGGCTTCACAGCTCAGTTAGTTAGAGTGTCGCACCGGTATCGCGAGGTCACAGGTTCAAAGGCCTCTCTACGCAATTGCAAAAATTGCGTTCATAACTGAGAGGATCATAGCTTCACTTGATCTCCACTTTTATTGCTTACCATATGGCATAAGTTTGCATGTATTGTACAGTCTACAGTCCCAAAACCAACTTCACTGTCTTCAAATGAACGTGCTGCTTTTCTGTATTCAGGTAACAAACGCATGCATGGGGGGCACCACTATAAATTTAAAAAGCATAAATGATGTACAACTTACAGTGCTTCTTTAACTGTCACATGTAACGACCTTCTAAAAGAGTAATAATGTTTGACTCCTTTAATTAAAACCATAACAAGCAATCAATCAAAATAATGAAACATTCCAAAGGGGGTACATGTAACTATCATGTAATCTGTGAATGAAAGCCTTAAATGTGACCATTTTAAAAGAAACCTACAATGAACAGCGTGTTCATTACACCTTAAAGGTTACTAGACAATGTCAGAGTTAACAAGTGCATTGCTAAATGTAGGATGGGCACCTGGGATATGGCTGGGGGCTGCCCACTGGAGGCCAGTCAGCCAGCCCCTCGACCAAGTAACGCTCCCATGGCCAGCAATACCTGCAACCCAACCATGAGCGCCCCATGCCAGGCATCCACGCACTAGTCACACTGATAAACAGTGGAAGTAGGGAGGGGAGGGGGGCAAGCAAAAGCCCAACTGTACAAGCATGGCATAAAGTGGCTGGGTGTCCAATGAATTGCCATGTGCTTAAGTAACTCTGCCTCTGCCAAGTACCGCTGACTTTACTTTGATGATCGACCAGCCCAGAATACTACCACTCTATGATGTTACCTTTGTTAAACTACATTTAACTGCAATATAAAAAATAGGTTGAGAACTTTGAAATCCATATGTTACACTTATGTAAAATGATTTAAAGCTTTGTTGCAATTGAGATAAAATTTATTAACTAAAAAGTCCCTTACTGGAGCAAAGAAATCCACAAAGAATGGCAGATCAGGTTGCGATATTTTTGCTGGAAAATCTTCAGGACCTAGGGTTTGCACACTGGAGGATGCACTTTCCTTAGCAAACACAGCAATGTCATGAGCAGTAAAGCGACCTGTGAAGTGACAAGAGCTGTCAATGAAAAAGCATAATTTGACTGCACAAAAATAAATTTACTCTGCTAAATACTGTAATAATAAATTATCATGACTAAGGGGAAATATTTTATTTCGGTAATTTTAACATAGCCTGCGCTCATGCACTTTTCTTTATATTTTCAGTTTTATAGCTTTTGTGGAAAAAAGCCAGATTATAGGTAAATTACAATACCACTAACTAAATGAGTACCGTATTTACATTACTTATCAATAATGACAGAAAATAATACACGTAAACAGCAATACAATGGCTCTGCTTGCTCTATTTTTTATTCTGGTGTATTTGTAAATGCCATTCCCTTTGTATTAATGTAACAGCGACTTAAAATACCCAAATTTGAGGTAATTTGGAGGACATAATTACCTGACAATATAATATTATTTATCTTTAATTTTCTCTCTCCTTGTCCACACCAAGTCTAATGATTTTGGTTTTTCTTGTATGATCCACTGACAATGTATAGGATATTAAACAAACTGACAAAACAGAGATTGCGTGACTCTGAAGATGACTTTCACTCAGGCTGTGGAAACATCAGTATCAAGACTCCACAATTTCAAGACTACAAATACCACGCCAATCAAACTTCAAGATATGTCACAATACAACAACAAACCAAAGCCACTTGCCATGATGCCATTCATAGTGTCCATGTGATTTGAAAAGAGCTATCATTGGATACTTCCTAACATGCACCTGTTGGCAGATTTCTTGTTCTTTACTGCAATCTACATGACCAACCTGAAACAACCCAAAACAAACTGATTGTTTGGACATCTCAGCCAAGTAGTTTAATATTCAGTTAGCCTTAAGTAGTAGATAAAATATGAGTGAGAGATCTGTATGGGCGTTTACAATGGCGAGCCGATAGGCGAATGAATACATGATGAAATGAATAAATGAATGAATACAAATGAATACATTAAGTTGAATGCAAAGTATTGTTATTTTAATCAAAAGAGATCTGTATCAAAAGTTAATGAATACTAATTAGCTGAGCAGGAGTTTGTATCAAAAGTTAATTCTACTGTCTAATAATTCAGTTGATTTGTATTGTGGTTTACAGTTGTGTATGTGATCTGAATACTGTGCTGGGATTGGTTTGCACCCTCATGAATTATTAATGAATTTTACAATCTAGTTTAAATACCACAACAGATAAACTCAAACAAAATTAGCCCTTAGACTAGCAACGAATTCCACAAACAAACAGCTTACATTAATATCTGAAGTGAATGCTGGGAGTTTTCTTATCTCTAAGTTGTCCATTGGACCTCGGTCAAAATGTAAAACCCACGGCAACTCAGTAGCAGCGGCAAGGTTCTTCTTTATTTCCTGTAAAGAAAGACAAAGTCACATACTGTAATACCCATTAGCCTCTAAATGGCCAGATGTTTTTGTGTTCCCAAATTAACTGACAATTCTTGACAGTTCATGTATGCGACAAAAGAGACAATTCTCCATTAATTACCTCAAATGCTGAAAGGTCAACAGTCACAGGATCAGGTAACTTCTTCAAAACCAAACTAACGATTTCTTTTGTTTCCAAACTATCAATTACCTGGGCAAAGGAAAGATTCATGTAAACAAAACGAAGGAAACTATAAAATAATATAACAGTTCCCAGAGAAATGATTCTGGGACCCCGGATATTTTTGTCTCCAAGACAAAGTGGTTTGAAGTGGGATTTGTACTAAATCCAGGTTAACATAATTTTTGCATTGAACAACTTGGCTACGGAGTGGAAAGTTGTAATCCTTTAACATTTATACAGTGTATGAAAAGAAATGATAGTTGCATAGAGCAGTATTCAACAAACTGGGCTAAAACCACAATGAACGAAGTATACCTCGCCTTTCTCAGGTCCAACATCAGCTATAAAATAAACCAGATTGCCATGATAGCCGACCTCTTGACACAAATGTGCATTTTTTCCACAATCTACAGTGCCAATGTTCACCAAATTATCCTGAGAAAAAGAAAAAAATTCATCAATATGAGATTTTTAATCACACTGAGAAATTTAATCCATACATGAGGTGCATGTATCTCTAATTTTTTCAGACTCAGATGGAGCGCAAATGTTACAGGTCTAAAAGTTTGAGGAAATGACCCCCAAAGAAACTTTTTTTAGGTTCAACTCCAGCTTGGATTTCCACAGCCTTTGATCCCACAAGAATTTTCAGAAATCCATCTGTCAGGGTGGGTGAGGATTTTTCTGGAATAACCCATTCACAAACAAGATCAATCTTACCAAAATAGCAGAAAGTTTTATTCTTGTGTCTTGCGTAAGGCAATCTGCAAATAGACACAGAAATGAGCATGATTTAAGATAAATTTCCTGATACGTTTCTTTTACCTCAAGCACAAGTTAAACCTTAAATGAGACTTAAGGACGTTCGCGCCCAAAATGTTCCCACATACAGACTTTTTGTAAACTTGCCACGCAGAAAGGTAATGATCTACTTTTGCCAAAAAGGAAAAAAAATGGGGGGTCACCATGCTCGTTTTCGAGATCATGAGGTGCACTTTTAGAAGATTGCGTTACTTTAAGACGATCTTAGCTTACAACTGTCAGTAATAAAAAAGCTACATTAGTGAAATTTAGATCAGGTAAATGTACTCAATTCAACATAACTTATATGACTAAATTATCCTTTGCAGCTGATGTCTTTTTCTGAGGTGAAATAGACCTGAAAAACGATACATATTAGTCTAAGAAAGAAAACTTCGGTCACACGAGAGCATAAAAGGTGAAATATTTTAACTTCCCATGTGCAGATTTTTTTTGTTTTTTGTTAAAATGGACAAAATTAGAAAACGAAGTGATCTACAGAAAGAAAAATAGGGGTCACCGAGCATTCAAGAGAGTAAAATTGCTGCAAAGTTCTCAAAGCGATGGTATATTCGCACTGTCACGTCATTGCGTGACATTTCCGAGAAGACCTGGGTCCACAGCTATCCCATGATGCCACGCACTTTCACGTTTTATTCTTGTGGAAAATGTTTGCGTCTAAATTAGCATCG
Organism: Montipora capitata; assembly: GCA_949126865.1. Taxonomy (NCBI): domain Eukaryota; kingdom Metazoa; phylum Cnidaria; class Anthozoa; order Scleractinia; family Acroporidae; genus Montipora; species Montipora capitata. Next base: position 27,788,895 of record OX421458.1, on the reverse strand, counting down.
TGTTTACCTTCGTGGTCTGCAATGCATGATGTGTGCATGACATGCACGAAAAAGTGCACTGCAGTAGCAATGGGTGCGAACGTCCTTAAATAAACATGCAAAGAGTGCAAAGTAGCTTCCAGTTAGGAATCTGCTAAGAAAACTCCATGTTCCCACAATAATTCTGACCCATGGCAAAGAATCACAAAGAATCTCAAAGCAAGGGGCTGCCTGCCAGCAGCAATAGATTGCTCCATGAACTCCTGAGCGAACTGAAGGAAGACATATGTCAAACAACAATCCAGCCAGACTGGCTGTAATGACTTCTTTGACCTCCATCTTTAAATGCAATAATGGTCACGACTACAGAAATGAGGACTTAAATGACTTGGTGATATTATTAAATTATTATGATAATGAAGATGATGACATGTTATAATAATCCTCTGCTTACCTTCTCCAGGAGCACAAAAATCAATAAGCCAAGGGTGGTCACCTTGGCTTATTTCATTTTGAAAATTACCTGCAAGGAAATACAGTTTGAAGTAAATAACTTGGGTAAATACTTTTATTTTCAAATGATAGATTTATGACTTTAACCACAAGATAGTAATAATAATAATAATAATAATAATAATAATAATAATAATAATAATAATAATAATAATAATGAGAAGGGCAAATTAAATTTGTTCTTGCACAATCAATGTCTTAAAGTGGGAAATCTAAAACACCTTACCCATAGTGAGGGCATGGAAAATATGCTTTGCTAAGGTGCCTGTAAGTGCTGGATGCAGTTAATTTTACTAATTTTAAAAATGGGTGGCATATTTGACTCCTAATAATATACATAAAAAAATTACTTGATTCTGATTGGCTGAGAGCAGTGCAGTTCAAGTCTAACAATGTGCAAAAAGTATAATACCAGTGCAAATTACACATCGAAATTCTGGATTATGATTGGCTAATAAATAATTAGGTTTGGTCAGAACCAATCAAGTCTTTTGTTTTCAAATCAAGCATGCACCCTCGATGGCTCAAGTCATGGCGCAATTTTTCCACGATTGCGTGATACACGCGCATTTCTTCTGCTTAACCCATTGACTCCTGGGGGTTCCCCATTGACGAAAAAAATCGTCTGGCATTAGACAGTAAAATACTAAGTCTGACTGGTTTAGGCCAATTTGGGTCTCAAAGTGTTAACGAGGACATAGTTTTTCAGTGAGTGATTAACCCATTGACTCCTTGGGGTTCCCCATTGATGAGTAAAATCGTCTGGTGTTAGGCCAGTTTGGGTATCAAAGGGTTAACCATCTCGAATTTTTTCATGACTGTATATTATTAATAATTATTATATGGCTTGTGTTTTTAGCCGATATAACGCGCGCTTTGATTGGCTAATTCTGACTGAATTGCAGGGCATTATTCTCCCTTAATGCCCACGGGCCGATTACGGGCTTGCAAAAACAAAGCAAAAGGTAATTAAAAAGCCATATAATAAACTACTTACTAACCGAGCTAGCTCGAGCCATACTGGGGAATATTGGCCCTCGGTTGTTTTTGTACGGACCGAGCGCAGCTAGGTCCGTACTGCCACGACCGAGGGCCAATATTCCCCAGTACGGCCCTCGCGCTCGGTTAGTGAGAAGTTAGTAATCATGTGATTTTTCTTGTGCAATTTGGAATAAATAAGCACTTGTAAATTGTTTCACAACCCATAATTTAATTTGGTCATCTTTGCACTCGAAATCATGTGATCAATACAAAATATTCTTATATATTTCAAGATGGTGATTTGCCCACTTTTCTCTGAAACTCTTGCAAAGGGTTCCTATCTCCTTACCATCCCAAAGATCATACAAGTTGACCTCTAGAGAATCCAGAATAAACTGGACAAGTGCTTTTGAGCTTCTTGACCCTCGGTGAAATTCATGCTGTAAAAAAAATTAACAAAAAGATCAGTAACACCTTGTGGACTGTGCTATTAGTTAGCTGACAGGCAAGAGGCACTTACTGTAGGGTAAAGTACAAGTGATGGATAACTCTGTATTCCTTGTCGCCGGCATAAGTTCCACTCTTCTTGGCAATTGACAGCACCAATTCTGATGACACCCTCAAGCTCTCGAGCAACTTCTCGCCACTGAAATGAAAAGCTACAGTTGCAAAGAGCTAAGTTGCATCTACATATTAGTAAAAAAATTTTATAGAATCTCCTTGACTCCTGTGCTATGCCCTATTCAGGTGACAAAAAGAACAAACACACTCTTCACCAAGGCTTGGAGGTCACATGTATCAACTCAACTTGACAAGAAGAAAAAAAATAATGTCTTACTGTTGGCGCCAAGTCATGGCAGTGAGAACAAAATGGCGAATAAAAGTTGATAAACCAGATGTCATCA
>OX421458.1:27764017-27779017 GCA_949126865.1 Montipora capitata | reverse complement strand
CCAAACTCTTTTAAATAGTTAGAGCCTCAAGTTCTGTACGATCCTTCATCTGATCAAACGTTAATTGTTACAATCTCAGTTTGACTGAAACAGGTAGAAAAGATAGCACTTTCTCTTCATATTGGATGCTCTCAAAATCTTCTGTTTAAGTGCTGCAGCGGAAAGCATATCGGTGACAAGAGAAACTTCAGTGCGAGTCGAGAATATTGCGCTCTAGTTTACTTTACCTAGTTAAAGCCACTGTAATAATTGATACGAATTCAACCCCTCAATATATCGTAATATAACGACAGAAAATATCATTTTCGAACTTTGAGAGCTAAGCTCGATCCTATGTCGTGTGGCATGATCACGTTTTGTGATCTAGGAGTCAACGTTTTTCAAATTCCTATAATCTTTCAAGAAACATCTCTTTCGTTTCACGATTTCATCTGGGAATGCGGAAATCTTAGGTTTGTTTTGCAGTACCAAAGTAGGCTAACTATTGATAATGAAACCTTTAATTTTTTGGCACAAGATCAGTGTTACAGGGAAAACTCAATAGAAACGAAATTAGTTTGGATGCGACCTGGCTGAGTCTTACAAAAAAGTAACCCAGGACTCCACGCCACGCTTCCCCATTTTCATCAAGTTCTTTAAAATGTTGAACGAAACCCACTCAAAGTTTCTGTCTCGAAACAGAATAATTCCTTGTTTAACGTCAGGTAAAATATTTACTTGTTTTCGAATAATCAGACAGACATGTTGCATAATTATTGTGGTATTTAGTATACTAAAAATAACTACATAATTTTTGGCATAATTTCCGAAAAACACGAGCACTGCGAGTGCAACATTATGCTACTTTTACTTGCAAAATTCATCAAAGCTCAAAAGGGAACGCTCTTCCTGTTTTTTTTTTTCGGGGGAGGGGTAGGTCTTCCCGTTTTTTCTTCTGGGGGAGGGGTACGTATTCTGCAGTAATTGTACACAAATTACTTCGTTTTTCAACAGGAATTGGGCTCTTAAAACATCTGGATATGGACGGTGCGACCATGGAGAGAAAATTGCAGGAAATCCTTAACAAATTAAAATTATTTAAAAGGACTCAGTCTATTTGGTAACGATATACGCTTAAACTTGGTGCATGATGGAACAGGAATGACCTCCGCCCTATCAATATGAACAGCAATGATCATATTTTTGTGACTGTCAAGTAAATATTTCTCGTCACTTTTACAGTGACAGTAATCGGAATTGGTTGAGATTGATATGACAACACGAAGACAGGATATGGCATATCCTTCGCCGAAAAATATTATCATTCCCATGTTTGGGTATGTGAGAGTCATTAGACGAAGAACGCTGACGAAATGGATCAATGTGCACTTGTACGAAGCTGATTTATCGATCGAAGATGTTGCCGACCTGATAGACTGTGTAATAGCCGCAAAACTACTGAATGTACTATCGGGAAGTCGTATTGCTGTACCTATATTTGAGCCTCAGAGAAAGAAACGCCAGGAAGTCGGATGGAAGAACATATGCAGCTATTTAGCAAGCTGTGGTTTTCCTCCAGAATGCACTGGTAAGGAATATAAAATGTTTTGCGTTACAGTTTTGTTACACTCTCTGATTGTTCGCTAACAGAAGTCTTATTTAAGGTAGTATGTGAAACTGACAATATCAGTCCTATATAGGAGTGAATATTCGCAAATATACTAAGGGAGATGGTGAATGTTAACCCGAATAGATATATTTATCGATGACGATTTCTTGGATTCTAGAAAAAAATCCGATCGTCATTATCGAGTCCCCTATCAATCCGTGGTAGAGCATCCGAACTGGATTCGACTTAATTCTGTTAAGAGTACTCGAATTTTTTTTCCGAATATCCCCGAGGCATTATTGACAGATACGTCCCTTTACAATGATTACTATTGGAGGCCAACTCGTGGGACCTCAGAGTAGTCATATCAATGTCTATTAACACGGAGTGCATCGTAGAATAATTCTTCGGCCATTTCATTTACTGAATAAAGGGGTAGTCTCTAAAGAAACTGTGGTGCTGCGTCGGTGGGGAAGTAGTACACAAAAATTTGGTTTTATCAACGGAGTTGATAATGTAAATTGACCACCGTACAGGGATTCTAAAAGCTGACGTTTCGAGCGTTAGCCCTTCGTCAGAGCGAATCCAGGACTTGTGGGTTGTGTGTAGTTTTTATGGTAGAGTAGGGGCTACGCTATTGGTGGTAACATGGCAACGTGAAAAACAGGAAATTTACTACATTGGGGCCGATTACATGAGCCGGGCCGGTATTACATGATGAGGTGAGCCAGCCCGGCTTGGGCTAAATTTAGAATATGTCGTATGCAAAAAGATAACAACAACAAGAATATGTGGAGAGACGTTTGTCTTGCTAAATTGTCATTAAGGGTGCGTTCGATTGACCCTATTCCGGAATAAGAATACGTGGAGTGATGATTTAAAACGGTATGTCTGTCGCTTTTGAAGCAACAAGAATAATAATATATGTTTAAAATAGCATTTTAGCAAGTATTTGATAATTGTAATGTGAATCTCCGTAAAAACGAAGGATTTCTAACTTCTATTCCATGCATTCCTATTCCCGAATAGGGTCAATCGAACGCGCCCTAAATTTCACCATTCCTTAATTTAAAGAAGCCTTAAGGTTTTGCTATCTTATGAATCCTTTATTTAAACATAAAAAACGACTATTCCATATAATAATAATAATAATAATAATAATAATAATAATAATAATAATAATAATAATAATAATAATAATAATAATAATAATAATAATAATGTCTTTATTAATCAGTAAAAATACATACTAATTATTTACAATATATAACCTAATTCAATAAAAATGAAACTATTTAATAACTAAATTATGTTTGAAAAAAAGCCTATTTACAAAAGATGATTTAAATCGCTCAGCATTTATTCTAGGTAAAAGATTGCTAGTACTTCTAAGTGTTAAAGAGGATTCCTTGACTCTTGGCAATAAGCTATGAAGAGGAAGGCCAGCATTATGAGCTTTATTAAAAATAGTACCGTCTGATTTGTCTAATAACTTAGAAATATCTATAAAATAGGAAACATACTTTCGCTTGTAACAACGGCAAAGAAATTTCTGAACAGTAGTATTCCTGGGCTATTTTGCTCTTAAGTGGAGTGATGTGGTTTGGAATCGCTGGCCGGCTAACCGGGCTGGGGCCCGTTTCTCGAACGTCCCGAAAACTTTTCGGGCCCGAAAAGCCATCTGTGAAATTGCCAACCGCTTGTTTTGGAAAGCAGATCTTTTAACATGTTTCAAGGTAACAAAAAGAGAAATAACTGTGAAGTTTGACGAATTAAATGCTCTCCGTTCTTGAGTTACAAAGGGAATCGTGACACCCGAAAATGGCCCGTAAAGTTTCGGGACCTTTCGAGAAACGGCCCCCCGTCCCGGTGAACGCGATTGCATGGAAAAATCGGATCGCGATCCCAGCTTAGCGGGCTCAATTAATCGCAAAAGTTTTTCTAAGACGTACCAGGATCTCTGCTAAACTAGCCAGCGTGGCTCATGTAATTGGCCCCTTGGTCAACCTTTTCCTAAGGAAATCCAAGTTCAAGATTTTGCGTGATGTTTACTAGCCTTATCTTGTCAATAACAAAAACTATTACATGACCAAAGACTTATTTTGTACACTCTCTCTGAAAAAGACAGTGAGGAAAGTGAACTCGAAAATGTTCACGCTGGAGATAACTGACACAAGCCTCGGTTTTCATCAAGTAATTTTCATATTACCTTCTGGTAAACTCGGACAAGTAAAATCAAGCCTCCGACTAGTTCTCGATTTTTATTGATTTAAAAATAATACGATTGAATGGAACTGAACGTAATTTTCAATAAAGATCCCAGCGTATTAGTACTGAAAAAAAAAAGTGCTTCAACAGACTTTTTTGTAATTACCTTTTTTTCCGACTTATTTTACAAACGGGTTTTAAATCCTAATTTTCAAATGGTCCTTTATATGAATATTTCGTAAAACCTCTTGTATTTTTTTTTTAATTCCTCCGAGCATGCGCAGTTCAAGCGTACATTCCTGTGTTTAATATAGACATGGCGGATACCCTCCTTGACATCAAATATATCAAAGTATTTTATTGCTATCTCAGTGTTATTTATCCTTCTTAAGATCTCATTGAAAAACGCTTTCTATAAGTCATTTGAGGCAAACTAATTGTTGTTAAAAGTTTTTTGCTTGTAAATGAAAGTTGGAAAATATGAACACTCGACTTTTTGCTTTTACTTATAAAAACCACCCAGGTTTAAAGGCAAAAATATTTTGTTATTTGTGTCATCAATTCTATAACTCGTTTTCTATCGCTTGGCTAAGAAAAAAGAAACAATTAGAACGATTTACAATTCATGAGAATCATCGCTCTACCTGTTGAAATAAACATATGGAAATTACGGCCGCCAGCGTTTCTATATTTGTTTGCCAGCCACATGTAAATATTTTGGAGCTCTTTGATGTCTGGCACCTGTACAACAACGGCGTGTGTTCAAATTGTCATAACCACGCAGTATTGCTTTTTAGCACGACTGTCATCTTACAAGGAAGTCGTGTCAAACGATTAAACTCTATTGAGGTGAGAAACAGAATTTTAAATCGCAACTCAATATTGTGAATGGATGGAACCAAACGGACTCAGCAACATTTTAAGGTACGTTTTGTTTTCTGTGACAGAATCGCTTTCTGTAATACAAATTTCACTCTCTTCTCAAAAGATGCCTTTTCAAGAACGCCAGAAATGAATGATTTTGTGTTTATAAAGCGCCCATTTCGGTAAAGGCAACCGATCCGACATTTTTGTTTGCGACTTTCAAGTTACAAATAAACACTGTCATAGAGGGTCCATATAAAACGAAGAAAATGTTGTCCGTTTTTTAGTCATCGGTTAAGAATGTTATTTACTTCTTGGAGGTTTCGGCCTCCTTTATCCGGGAACAGAGGTTAATTTAGCCTTCGTCTATGTCTAATATTGAAAAATATATATAAACATAAACGAGCGAAGGATTAAAATTTGAGTTACCTCGCACGAAAAAGATTAAAAGCTACAATTGAATCGGCCATGCAAAACCACTGGAGTGTTACATTTTAAGTACGAAAATAAACACTGAAAAATAATTCATTTTGAACGTTAAACTGGCACCTTCACTTGTTTTGAATCCGAATACGTTCGAGCTGATATAGCTTGAAAATTTCCCGGCTGCTTTTGGCGTCTTTTGTTTGAAATCCCTAGCTTTTGTTGCCTTCGCCTATTTCACAGTATTGTGATCGTATGCTCGCAATGTGTTATAAATGAATTTTGAAAAGAGCGTGTATAAGTTTCTGCGGGATACGTTAGACAAAATACAACACTTTGAGAAGTAAGAATAGCTAAAAATTGACAGATATCCTGGATACTCCGAGGGGTGTTGAATATTCTAATCGCATCCCAAGCTTATATATTATTTACATTCATTTGCAAGATTTTGTATGTAAATTTAATGGAAAGAGAATTGGGCCAAGTTCGTTTGAAAACGGGACTCTTTCTTCACAATTCTTCATTGTAAAATATATAATTTAGCGTAAATTTTTATTAGATTTCAGCAACTGGAGGTTTAATCAAGTCAAGGTGTTTCTTAAGAAAATACATTCTGTTTGATATTTTTATTGATAAAAATTAGCTCACAAAAAGAAGAGTAGAACGTGCAATATGAAGTGATCATTTTTAAGTTCAACTTTTCAAGTTCTGCGCGAAATAATCTGAATCCAGAGAAATGTTCAACTCCATAATAACGAAAACAAATTAAAATGACAAACAAACTTCTACAGGTTAATTAAGGTTGGAAAATCACTTTTTCCACCATCAAAGCGACTCTGTCACTCTATGCGAAAGAAAACTTCAGACAAAATGTTACGGACAATACCAAAATTGCCAAAACGTCTAACTGAGGTCAAGATATAACTGCTACGAAGCTTAGTCTATCTTGGAATGAAGTTATAACAATTTTCCTACGAGAAATATGAAAAAAAAATTGAAGATTATTACGTTGAGGTTTTGTGTACATGTAAGAACTGTTTTGATAATGTAAAAGAAACAGGTGGAAAGAGCTTAATGCTAAAACATCTCTACCTCGTTTAGAGGTGAAAAGCAGAGCGGGGTGTTCAGTTCGCTATAGTTACCGACAAAAGGCCAACGCTCGAAACTTCAGCTTTCAAATTTCTTTACAGTGGTCAATTTATCATATCAACCGATAAACCCATTTTTTCGTTTCAATTCCCCACCAAAGTAGCATCACAGTTTCTTCAGAAACTAAATCTCTTTATCGCTAAAGTTAAAGACAGAAGCTGAAAGTAATTAGTTGTTACAAATCATATTAAAACATCGACTCTTGGCTGGATTCACAAAAGCTACCGGCTTAGTCGCTTCCAAGGTTGATTGACTATGTTGCCACCAGAGACCTTAAAAGCAACTTTAGACAAAGAGAAGCCAATATAAATAATGATATTAAATGTTGCCAATTTTGTTAGTGTTTCAGAACACCTGCGCAAACTAATGTCACGCGTTGGCCAATTAGCTGGCTTTTCTTTTCAATTAAAGTTCTACGAGTGGCCGTTTCTATGACGATAACAAATTATCGCTCTTGCTTGAAGTGGTACGGAGAAAAATAAACTCAATCCGTGTTAAGGAGCCATTTCAACGGATGATTTGTACTAAATACTATGAATATTGTGTTTGCATCTCTGAAGTTTTGAAACAGTACCGTCGAACTGCCGGGATTTTAAGAATTTTAGTGCTCAATAGTGCGATTCTTTTTTGTTGATAGTAATTTATCCCGGTATAAAAAGAGAAATGGTACGGTCGTAAATAATCCTAAGTTTTCTCTTAATGGGCTTTTGATGTATGTAGACAAGCATAAAAATGTTTATCCCGCTGTTTGTATTTTATTCTTAATTAAGCTATACGATAGCCAAAGAGCAAGAGTTTATACAACCTTAAGAAATTTAAGGCTTTAATTACTGCGTATTAGGATTTTATCCAATTCTGTCAGTGGTTCTACGTATACGTCGGTCATCTCAGGTCAGATATGTTTAAGAAAACAAAGGGGCCCTTTGCGCATGTGCGTAAGAGCCATTTTAGCTCATTACGTAAGGAGTTCTTTCATCTCACATCTGTATTTTTCTTGTATTCATAGATCCCGGTAATTTCATCCAAGATAACATTGACCTTTTACTTGAGTTTGTTTGGAACTTAGTGCTCTATTATCTTATAAACCCTTTACAAGTCATGTTCAGCCAGACGCAAGGATCCGCAAGAGATTTTATTCTTTCCTGGGTGCGTCAAAAGCTTCCGAATAGAAACGTGACAAACTTTGACAAAGACTGGCAAAATGGTGTGTTGATATGTGAACTGGTAAATGCTACTCAGACTGGACTTATTCCTCCAAAACTTTACGCCGATAAATCAAACGGCGAAGGGAATGCGAAACTGGGGATGCAGATTGCCCATGATGCCTTTGGGATACCGCAGGTCATTTCCCCTTTTGATCTAGCGTCGTCTCAATTGGACGAGTTGAGTCTTCTCACATACTTGGCGTTATTTTGCAAGTATGAAAGTCTGCACAGCGGAAATAATAAAAAGAGCGTGAAAGACCTCCCAGAGACTAGGAATCAAGAAATCCATTGCAAAGCGTACGGTTCAGGTCTGAGATCCAGTGAACTTGGAAAAGTCGCGGAGTTTGTGGTAGAATTAAACGGTGCCAAACCCACCGATATCACAATTGCAATTGAATGCAAGCCTCTTCAAGGAGCCGGACATGAGGATAAGCCCGATCTTACCGTAAAACCGCTGAACAGGAACACGTATTGTGTGAAATATTTACCGACACGACCCGGAGATTACGTCATCAGTATATTGCATTGTGGAGCACACATTCTGAGAAGCCCCTTTTATCTCACCGTTCCTGAGTTGAACGGCGTTCATACTGGAAAGAACTACCACAAAGACCCCACAAATGGTACTTCTTCTAATGGCACAATTAGTCAAAACGGCGGTCACTCTGAAACGTCTATCAAGTCGACGAGCCCGCAGCCGTGTTCCCCAGTTCCGCCATCAGATGAAAAGAACTCACCCTCCCCTGCCTTCATGGTAAATGAACCTTCACTCCGAATTTCCTTGAATACTGCTGAGGGACCAGGCCTTGTTGCAGGAGAGGTCGGTTGCATAGGCAAGTTTACGGTTGTCACTGACAACTCAACCAAAGGCCCTTTGAGTGTCTGCATTAGCTGTCCAGCGGTTTCTATTCCCGTGCCATATGTAAAAAGCACGAAGAAAGATGGTCATACAGAGCACGATGTGTTGTACATACCCACAGAACCAGGCGCTTACGAGGTATACATCAAATGGGGTGACCTGTCCATTACCGGAAGTCCATTCAAAGTTTTCATTAACAACGTTTCGGAAGATGCCGTCATTAACGGGTTGACCCGCGGGATTGACGATCTTGGTGGGCGTGGAAGAATACGGGTGTACTACGCAGCAATGTCGTCGAATGTCAAAGTTAGAAGAGATAATGAACTGTTAGAGAAATTCTTAGTAGAAAAAGGAATCTCTAGTCGTTCAGATTTTGATCCATGGATTCCCCTGGATGTTGGCATGAGAAAGCTTGAAAGAGACAAAGTCTTTTCAAAGGCGGGGACTCGATGCACACCAATGGTGTTCGCTAATGATGTGTTCATTGGCAATTACGAGGACGTGTTAATTATGGATAAACAAGGATTATTTGACAGATACTTAAAATGAAGCCAGGCATGTATAACAGACTGTCTGTTTAATGTGGTGCGGTTCAGCACAAAAGCTGAGTATATCAACAGTTGTTCTGTTATTCAGTAACGGTGACAAATAATTGGTTAAGGTTCATTAACGTTGCGTTAGTGACTCTTTCGACGACTTAGTTGAATTTTTGACATGGTACAAACCGAATGAGGTTTCTCTACTCTTTCGTCAAAGACGGATGTAGTTTCGGAAAAGTAAATTTTGCTACACGTTGTACCGTATTTACTCGATTGAACGCCGCGGCGTTTAGAAATTTTCATCTTCCATTCCAGTGCGGCGTTTATTTCAGAATCATATTTGTTAAATCACGTGACTGACAAAAAGTACGGTAAATTATTTGTAAATTTTTTGGAAAACAGAAGCATGTTTAAACTTCTTAGGTCTTTCTTTTTTGTGCGGATGCTGTAAATTACCGAGTTAGAATAAACGTCTTCTCGTCTTATTCTAGAGCAGTGTTAAATCGAGTAAATACGATATTTCGAAATGTCAACTTTCACAAATAGTTTGAAAGGTCTAAAAGGAAATTATTGAAAGAGAAGCCATTCTGGTCTTCACTCGTGCTTCAAAGTTGGCGCTTGCTCGAAGTCGCTGATTAACAACCGGCAAGCTTATAGAGATTGTTTTTTAAGTTGTACATTTGGCATGAGCAACTGAGCAAACAAGAATGTAAATAAAACTCTGTAATTTTCTTGAATATTTAAAGTACGTCTTTATTGAGAGAGAGTAAGTTCAAAAACTCAAATAATTAATTTATTGTTATAAATAAATAAAAGGGTTGACTCCTTTTTTTTCTGCGTTTACCTTCGAATGCTTTTCCTAACTCTGGGTCGGTCGCTCGCAGTAGAAAAAAAAAAACAAAGAAGAAGAAAATTGGAAGCATTCTAAACTAATATCGAGCCTCAATTCGCTTCCTAAACAACCTTCGTCTCAATCTCTCGAAGCTTCAGTACCATTCCAGTCTTCAGAATCCAGTGATATAGCGTCCGCGTTCTCTCTATTTAAGGATTATTTCGACAAAAAGTTGGGCGCCTTGAAGCGCGATATTCAAGACGAATCGTGCAGCAATACCGATTCTGTGGCCAAAAAGCTTAAAGAAGAATCCAAGATCACGTTTAGATTCGAAGGTAATAAGAAACAGTTTCAATTCAACTCCGACCTTGCAGAAAAGGTGAAGTCGGCGTCAGTTGCTCTCGGGAAGAGAAAATTAGACCTTGTTAAAACTCAATTGGAAGATCTAGACTCTGACATCAAGAAGCGCAACAAACTTATCAGACTGGCAGATAAGTCCGCCGCCGGTTGGGATTTGATGAACGAGTATTTATCAGACGAGCTGGCTAGCGGGTCCGAGGACGAAAAGCGTATCCGCCGTGCCGAGCAGAGGGCCCTTCGTAAACGCAACCAACGACAACAGAAAGCGAAGCCATCAAAGCAAGGTTATTCTCAGCCCCAATCTTCTACCACAACCACCGCCTTTGCTGACCAACATTCGTCATCTTCCAGACCTTTTTCTCGTACTCTTGGCGCTTTCAGAAAACCAAGACCAAGCGATATTTGTTTCGCCTGCGGCCAGCAAGGTCATTGGAGATCTCAGTGTCAAGTTAATCCTCAAACCAGATCTTCGAGCTCGGGGCAGTCCTTTCCTAGTTCTTCTGGTTTTTCGGGCATTGGAGGTAAATAGGACCACAGGATTAAAAGCTTGTTCTCCAAGGTTAGATATTAGCTTTAGTCCATTTATTAGACATGTATCCTTCTTATTTGGAGTATTTCAGGGAAAGGGACTCTATTACTTTAGCCGATTTCGATTACGATCGCAATCTATTCGAATTTCAACAGAATTCCGCATTGCCAGTACTTAAGGGTAGACTTAGGTCCTGTTTAGGTTATTGGCACACTATTGGCGCCAACAGTTTTGTTATCGATACTATTAAATTTGGTTATCGGATTCCATTCATTAGTACACCTTGTCAGGCGCGTTTTTCTAACAATCAGTCAGCTCTTAATAACGCTTCTTTCGTGGAGTCGGCTATCGCTGAATTAGTCCACACTCATGTCGTCGTTGAGTTACCCTTTATTCCACACGTCGTGAATCTGCTCTCTGTCTCGATACAGTCCTCAGGCAAGAAGAGGCTTATTTTGGACTTACGTCATGTCAATCATTTCGTTTGGAAACAGAAGTTTAGGTGTGAAGATTGGAGAGTTTTATTATCATACGTTAATAAGGGCGACTACCTTTTCAGTTTCGATCTCAAGTCCGGATATCACCATATTGACATTTTTCCGGATCACCAAACTTTTCTAGGTTTCTCCTGGGTTTTTTCTGGTACCGTTCGGTATTTTTGTTTTGCATCACTTCCGTTCGGTCTTAGCTCAGCCCCATGTCTTTACCAAGTGTCTCAGGCCACTCGTTAAGTTTTGGAGGTCCAACGGGATTAAAATTGTTGCGTTCCTCGACGATGGGTGCGGAAAAGGGGACTCACTGCCTATGGCCAAGGAAAATTCATTGTTTGTGCAATCATCCTTAAGCAGTGCGGGGTTTGTTGCCAATTCCGCCAAATCACTATGGACCCCCACTCAGACGCTTGTTTGGTTGGGTTTACATGACGAGCTTTGCCCACGAAAAAAATTTATGCAAATTAGGCTAAGGGTAGATTGAATCTACCCATGGCTTATTATTAACTGTAACTGAAGATCTAAGTTGGCACCTTCGGATAACCGAGGTGTTGCTTTGGAATCTCGGTAATTACTTTTTACACATTTACCAGCACCTAAAACGCACGCCGAGAGAACGCGAAACCATTTAATTAAGTATTTCTTGACATAATGAAAACGTTTTCCAGATAGGGACACGCGTATTTGGCAGCGTCACGTGCGTGGATACATTTAATCCATCTCACCCCTCGCGCGAAACATTTAACGCAAATTAAACTCTCCTAATCTTTTTTTTCTATTTGATCCACTCAACCTTAGCGTATCAGAGAGTGAAAAAAAAAAAAAACAATTACTCGATTATCGCGTAACGAAAGATAAAGAACCAAATTTATCGCAAGACGGCCGAAAATCTAAAAGGAGGAGTTGCAAACGAAATCACGAGCATTCACAAGAAACTAAAATTCTGATAAGAGGAACTCGTACGAAATTCTCACAACGGACAACTCATATACATACTCGTGAAAAGATAATTGCCGTACAAACTCAAGTAAATACAGTATGCGTTGAACTGCATACCTGATGGTCTTAGTGGGATTTGAAGTGAGGGCGTCATAATGGTAAAGACATTTTGTTACCAATAGCAAATTTGAATGAAAGCATTCGTACCCTTTTGCGGCATTAACTCTCTTATTGACAAGAGTGGAATAGATAACAGCGAGTTTTCCAAGGAAAATGGATAAAGAGAAAGCAAAATGTGATACACGGTTCACTTTATGTATCACGGTATAATTCTACCTTCTGCTCAACACGACTGTACGGTTTTTTTTGTTTTTTTTTTTTGGTTGCGAGTGATTTAGTTCAGCACTGTAAGTCTAATTTTTCAAATGCCTTGTTTTCGTTAACCATCAATTTTGCATGAAACTTGTGAGTTACATCTGTATTTGATTTTTATCTTTGAAGCTGCTCATGTGGGGACTTGGTCGAGGACAATATGTGAGGGGAATATGTTGACAAAAGGAAAAGTATTCCATTGTTTTTCTGTAGCTATCAGCTATTGTTTTCAACGGTTGGCTCTCCTCTTTTACAATCAAGAGTCGTCACCAGCTTTAAGAGATTTGACTATACTATCACTTGCCGATTGGCCCTGTGTCAAAGAAAACAAAATTAATGATATTAATGTTGACTGATTTTTCTTCAGGTTACACAAGTACATACAATATTGACAGAGTACTGTACCCAACAGAGACAGAATTACCAGTTGGTACAAAATAATAGCGATTACAAAAATTGGTTCTACCTGCAGGTAGCAACAGTCCAAAACTGGACAGACTACCCAAGAGAAACAGAACTCAATAGCACAAAATAACAATTCTGCCTTCAGATAACAACAATCCGAACTGGACTGACTACCCAAGAGATACAGAACTCTTTAATTACAAAATAATAATTATTACAAAATTGGTTTTGCCTTCAAATAACAACAGTCCAAAACTGGTCTGACTACCCAAGAAAGATAGAACTCATTGAGTACAAAATAATAATTATTACAAAATTGGTTCTGCCTTCAGATAACAACAATCCAAACTGGACTGACTACCCAAGAGAGACAGAACTCATTAGTACAAAATTGGTTCTGCCTTCAGATAACAACAATCCAAACTGGACTGACTACCCAAGAGAGACAGAACTCATTAAGTACAAAATAATAATTATTACAAAATTGGTTCTGCCTTCAGATAACAACAGTCCAAAACTGGACTGACTACCCAAGAGAGACAGAACTCATTAGTACAAAATAATAATTATCACAAAATTGGTTCTGCCTTCAGATAACAACAGTCCAAAACTGGACTGACTACCCAAGAGAGACAGAACTCATTAAGTACAAAATAATAATTATCACAAAATTGGTTCTGCCTTCAGATAACAACAGTCCAAAACTGGACTGACTACCCAAGAGAGACAGAACTCATTAGTACAAAATAATAATTATCACAAAATTGGTTCTGCCTTCAGATAACAACAGTCCAAAACTGGACTGACTACCCAAGAGAGACAGAACTCATTAGTACAAAATAATAATTATCACAAAATTGGTTCTGCCTTCAGATAACAACAATCCAAACTGGACTGACTACCCAAGAGAGACAGAACTCATTAAGTACAAAATAATAATTATTACAAAATTGGTTCTGCCTTCAGATAACAACAGTCCAAAACTGGACTGACTACCCAAGAGAGACAGAACTCATTAGTACAAAATAATAATTATCACAAAATTGGTTCTGCCTTCAGATAACAACAGTCCAAAACTGGACTGACTACCCAAGAGAGACAGAACTCATTAGTACAAAATAATAATTATCACAAAATTGGTTCTGCCTTCAGATAACAACAATCCAAACTGGACTGACTACCCAAGAGAGACAGAACTCATTAAGTACAAAATAATAATTATTACAAAATTGGTTCTGCCTTCAGATAACAACAGTCCAAAACTGGACTGACTACCCAAGAGAGACAGAACTCATTAGTACAAAATAATAATTATCACAAAATTGGTTCTGCCTTCAGATAACAACAGTCCAAAACTGGACTGACTACCCAAGAGAGACAGAACGCATTAGTACAAAATAATAATTATCACAAAATTGGTTCTGCCTTCAGATAACAACAATCCAAACTGGACTGACTACCCAAGAGAGACAGAACTCATTAGTACAAAATAATAATTATCACAAAATTGGTTCTGCCTTCAGATAACAACAATCCAAACTGGACTGACTACCCAAGAGAGACAGAACTCATTAAGTACAAAATAATAATTATTACAAAATTGGTTCTGCCTTCAGATAACAACAGTCCAAAACTGGACTGACTACCCAAGAGAGACAGAACTCATTAGTACAAAATAATAATTATCACAAAATTGGTTCTGCCTTCAGATAACAACAATCCAAACTGGACTGACTACCCAAGAGAGACAGAACTCATTAGTACAAAATAATAATTATCACAAAATTGGTTCTGCCTTCAGATAACAACAGTCCAAACTGGACTGACTACCCAAGAGAGACAGAACTCATTAGCACAAAACAATAATTATTACAAAATTGGTTCTGCCTTCAGATAACAATAGTCCAAACTGGACTGACTACCCAAGAGAGACAGAACTCATTAAGTACAAAATAATAATTATCACAAAATTGGTTCTGCCTTCAGATAACAACAGTCCAAACTGGACTGACTACCCAAGAGAGATAGAACTCATTAGCACAAAATAATAATTATCACAAAATTGGTTCTGCCTTCAGATAACAACAGTCCAAAACTGGACTGACTACCCAAGAGAGACAGAACTCATTAGTACAAAATAATAATTATCACAAAATTGGTTCTGCCTTCAGATAACAACAATCCAAACTGGACTGACTACCCAAGAGAGACAGAACTCATTAAGTACAAAATAATAA
>OX421458.1:27744017-27746517 GCA_949126865.1 Montipora capitata | reverse complement strand
GAAGTATGAAAAGGGGTTCAATACGTGGAGGAAATGGGCCTCTCAGTTTAATGAAATTGTTATATTTCCCGCTTCTAGTGTGCACGTTTCATTGTTCTTTCTTAGCTTGATTCAAGAATCTTCTTCTTGCAGTACTATTGACGAAGTCCATTATGGGCTCAAGTGGGTGCACGATTTGGCAGGTCTACCCGACCCCTGTAATTCCTCGTTAGTATTACCTTTAATAGAATCTGCTAAGAGGCTTCTCAGTGTTCCTGTTAAAAAGAAAGAGCCGGTGACCCCCGAGGCTATTCAGCTTTTAGTTTCTAAGTATGGATCGTCTTCAGCTAGTTTGTCTGATTTACGTGTGCTTACTTTGTGCCTTTTGGGTTATGCAGGGTTTTTTCGCTTTAACGAGTTGGTTCAGTTACGCAGGTGTGACTTTCAGTTTGAAGATTCTTTTATGAGAGTCTTTGTTCATCGAAGTAAGACTGACGTTTACAGGGATGGGGCTTGGGTCGTTATCGTTAAGACCTTCAAGCATACATGTCCTTATTTATTAGTTCAACGATATTTTGCGGCCGCTTCTTTTTCAGCAGACAGTGAAGAATTCATTTTTCGCCCTGTCGTTTTTCTTCGCAGTACCGGAACCTATAAATTGCGCGGGTCTGTTCCTCTGTCTTATACTAGAGCGCGGGAGATAGTGCTTAGTGCTTTCGATTCCATCGGCCTTCCCAAGCAAGACTATGGTCTCCATAGCCTTAGGGCCGGAGGTGCCTCTGCTGCTGCTAATGCTCGAGTGCCTGACAGATTGTTTAAAAGACACGGCCGTTGGAAATCAGACAAGGCAAAAGACGGTTACATTAAGGATAGTGTTCATTCATTGTTGTCGGTTTCGTTGTCACTGGGTATTTAATTTTCCGCATTTCCCGTTCTTTTAGTTCGCACACGGCTCGTGTTGACACACCCCAATTGAGGTTGCTTGTTACATGATAAATGTTTTATATTCGTTTGAGTGGGGTAACGAATTAGAATATAAATGTATTTATCGTGGGTCACGTAACCTTTTCTTTGGGGTGTTACATGGTATGCTGTTTTTGTCGCTTCATTAGCGGCAGGCTATATATATTTTAGTTGTCCTCATTTATATTCATTCGAGTCTTACGACCGTCCCTACGCCCTCAAAATTAAATACCCAGTGATCAGGGGCTTCTTTTCACGTAGTTTTTTGCATGCTGCTACACGAAAAGTTTAGCACGTTTTGTATCTTTACTGATTGATTGTTATACGAGCATAGTTTAGATCATTTTGTTGGATTGTTTTTCTTGCTGTAATTTTGTGCATTTCTGAGTTTTCATTCTGTTTATTGTATTGTTTCCATCCATTCTGTTTATGAAGGCATAATAAAGAGGGTCGCACACGGCTCGTGTTGACACACCCCAATTGAGGTTGCTTGTTACATGATAAATGTTTTATATTCGTTTGAGTGGGGTAACGAATTAGAATATAAGATTCATTTCATTGATTCAGCCAACTGGATTTTGTACTTGGCAGGCAGGCGGCCTTCTGATTGGTGGAAAATACAATTGGCTGGACCAGTGATCCAGCCGTGGTGTGCGCAGAGGAACGCGGGCGCACAAAACGGCTGGTCAATCGACCCAAGGTTAGCGCAGGAAGGAGCCACAAATAAAAGATTTCTTGACAATTTTGGATATCAATTGGTCTATTTAGGTAATGGAATTAAAAAATTGTCCTATAAAAGATAAAGCTGAAAATAGAACGTATCCTGGCATGAAATTTGACAGACATTGCCAGGTGATCTGGTGACGTAATTCGGAGGACTGGGGAGCAAAGTTTTAACGCCGTATCCCACAACCGCGCGCGGCCTTATTTTTCGAGTTCAACATGGCAGAGGCGAGGTTAGAGCTCGTCGGGTCTACTTGAATGTTCATTCAGTAACAGGAAATGTGGTAGACACGGAATACTGCAACAACCTAACAACACCTAAGGCCGCGCGCGGTTGTGGGATACGGCGTTAAAATTTTTCTCCCCAGTCCTCCAAATTACGTCAATAGATCACCTGGTGGAAGTACCAGATTTGTTCGTAAAAATACCAAACTGTGCACCTATAATAGCATGATTTTTAATTCTTTCTGGGGATTTTCCCGTAAACTTGTTGCCAAGCAAGAATGATAAGGAAATAGTCCCGAGGTACTTCACCCTCACTTAGGTGACTGCTTTCAATGAACATCTTGCCACTCCTTCGTCAACTGACATCATGACATCATGAGTTAATCAAGTGAAGCTATGATCCTCGCAGTTATGAACGGAATACCCGCAGTTCATACATGATCCATTTCATATATCATTTCATCGTTGATCATGAGTTAAGTAGGAGAAACGACGGAAAACTGCAGATATACGGTACACAGCTGAGATCGTTCCTGGTGCAGTTTGGGTCGGCGTAACACCCCACTTCGTTCTTTATAAGGCTTTATATCGGCTTGGTCAGACTGAGTCA
>OX421458.1:27734017-27739017 GCA_949126865.1 Montipora capitata | reverse complement strand
CCAAGGCCCGAACCCGGGCCACTTGATCCAGAGGCCAGCACGCTAACCATGAGGTCACCGGGACTCGCCTTTAAAATGGGTGCTTAGACTTAAATACTGTTTATCAGTGCTGTTTAAAAGAATTGTCAGATGCCTCGCATGCCTGCCTTGCATGCCTCGCATGCCTCGCTGGCTCAGATTGTGCATCCCCAACAATTCAATCAATAACGTCTCTACATTAACACCTGAAAATTCCATGCAGCTTCATCAGGATTCAAGCCCACGACCACTGCCATGCAGGTGCAATCCTCTCCCAATTGAGCTATGAAGCCCTCACAGTTGGGAGCAGGTCAATTTCTTGGGGTCATTTGTTCATGTGCAGAAATATGTATATATATTAATTTTAGAGTGCGGGTTATATAATTTTTCAGGCACAAAATATTTTTGGGGTTGTATTAGGTCGGTGGACTTTAAAACAATATGCCATGTAATGAACTCTAATATAAGACACCTTACCTTGCCCTTCCTCCACAGTAACCTGGGTGCCATCAATATGAACTGATCGTTGATGCCAATTAACAGGAGAGACAGCAGACTCTTTAAGGCAAAGCCTTGCAACATTCTTTGTTGTCATGACAACCTGGTTTGCGCTGAAGTGGATATCAACTGCACTTTGGTGGAAAGGAACAATTTGCTGCATGATACAAACACCTCTCAGTCCTAAGCAAAGACAAGCAATGTATAATGCATGATTAACAAGTCTCATTCAGTAAATGAATGCAAAGTGACAGAATTATTTGCCCCCTTAATTATCCCATTGAATCACACATAAATCCAGCAAAAATGTGACGAAGAGTATGACCTTGTTATGCATAAGTCTTAGTGAACATGTTTAAGGGCCATACAGTATAATTTCAATTATAGACCACTTATCACTTATATAATGTACCTTTCTCAGTTGTTTGTGGCTGATCAACTACTTCACCTCAAGAAAGTTTTGGATTCAAACTACTCTGACTTAGTTTTTTTTAATACAATTTAATGGCCATAAAGGGAAACACTGCTACACCAAAATGGAGAATTTTCCTCACAACAGGACATTGACAGCACCAAATGATGGAAGTCTATCGCAAAACAGAAGCTATCAGAAAAATTAGGGTGGAATTCTAGCTTGCACCAGTCGTGAGCGACTGGTTGGCTCTCAACTGAAATGACTATACAAAAATTGCTGACATGACGTTATAAACCCGCAAATGCCATTAACCAGAGTTTCGACAGAAATTCTTAATACACCTAGATAGATACCTTACCTGTGTTTGAGACAGGGTTATAGACAGTAAGTGTAAACTTGCCATCCCCTGCATTGTTTCTATCAGTGTTTTCCTTGGGAAGCTTGTACTTATCAGGTGAATCACTTTCAATGCACTGTTCTCCTGAAGCTGTCTGTGTACATGCTGTCACAGTTACATTGATACAAACATTAACCAGACGACATTGCAAACATGAGGCAGTTATTATTGACTCAGAACCTGCCCATCCAAAATCATTTTTTGAACGCATATTTGCATTCTTCATTACTTTTATTAATAGTCCCACTCATTTATTGCCTGGAAATTTTGAGTGAGTTCTGCAAAATAACAGTGACACACAAAACTAAGGGAGCTTATTAGGTGCATGTTTATAATTTGATGGGGACATGCTTTTTCAGTGAGTGATAAACTCATTGACTCCCGGGGGTTTTCCATTGACAAGTAAAATCGTCTGGCGTTAGACAGAATAAAATACTCTGGCCTTAGACAGAGTAAAATACTAAGTCTGGCCGGACCAATATTCAGGGCTTTTAAATAACTCAGGAGAAAGTGCTGACTCTCTAGTCTTTCTGGATAAGTATGATAAACTGTAGGCCCCGTCTCACAACCCTTCAATGTTCATAACCCTGTGGAATGTCAAAGCCACAAAGAACCCACAAACTGTTCGCAAAGAGTAGGGCATGGAGTTCCCGGTGTTGTGGCCATGGTCTGTTCTCTGTGGTGTATCATGGCTGGGAGGGTAAATGCTCAGAGATACTAGGCCTGCATCAAGCTACTCTAAAATCTGAGGGTAAATAAAGATATGGTGATGATGATGATGATGATGATGAGGTGAATAGATGATAGTGAATGTCCTAAATAGATATCATCGAATTTTATGGTAGGTTTAATAAATTAACTGATATACGGTAGTAAGAGAGCATGAGGAAATGAGCTGTTACCAGTGACCTAACCGGTCGCAACCCGACTGCGCATAATTTCTTGCGTCATTGGCGCGCACATTAGCTCACGCACATTGATAAAATGGCGGATTTTCATTGACGCCATTGCAAGCTTAATCTGTCAAGGAATGGCTATTTTCTCCTGAAAGAGCACGGTGATCCCCTCTTTTTAATGGTGTTATATACTGTATGTAATACTTGTAGCTACATGGAAAACATAGTTTAAGGAGAGAAAAAAAGTTGGATAGTAGAAGTTGTAGTATTTGTAAGTAAATGATGTGGAAACTGCATTTGGAGCCAGACACTGAGTTTGAGGTGATGATGTAGCAGTCCAATTTGCTTACTTTTTTTTGCAAGATCTAGCAATTTGAAATCACTTCACTGAAAGATTTTGGCCCAAACAAACAAGTAGGCTGAAGTTTTCAGAAATATTCAGTAGCTTTTGCTAATTATAACTACAATCTTTCCAGTTGATCAAGTTTCAAACGCTTCTCGCATAACTCGGTAAAAAAAACACTTAAAATAAAGGGGATGCAACCCAAAAACAAGCACAGTGACCCCATCTTTTTACTGCATTTTTTTAATGTCCTGTGCATGAATATCAATTGTGCAAAGATTGACAGAAATCTGGATAGTAGGTCATTTTCACAGGAATTACCTCAAGGCTTTCAACCCTGAAGCAGCCCTCATTAACAAGTGAAATAACCTGACATTGGACAAAGTAAAATCTGTGTCAATCTTTGGAGAGGAAGGGTTAAAGGGGATGCAGATGTCGTTGATCCAGTTTCACCCCCGAACTGGCCCTCACTGATCAGTAAAATTGTCTGGCATTAGACAATGTAAAATAGTTTGTCACTCTTATGAGGGAATGGGTTATCAGTCTTATGAAAATAAACTGATAGACAGCATTGCAAACTTACTCGCAGGCAACTTTAAAGGCTTTCCAGAACTAAGGGCGTGATTGACTGCAAACCTCCTCATTACAGGGTCATTTACAACACCACCATCATTAGTATTGTATGTATCCCACCACCAATGCTCCTTATCAGCTATTTCAGAATAAGTGACATTGGTCCTCTGTTCTTGCAGGAGCCTGAACATGCGACGTGTGAAGTAAGGATGAACTGTTCTGTCAGCTGCTCCAATTCGTATCATGACTGGAATACCCTAAACACAATAATAATTAAAGGCACAACTATGTTTCAAGTCATTTATCATCACAAAAGACTTTTTGAACTCTGTCAAATATGCTAGATACCTATTGCTAAAGGTGTTGGTTCACATCTTGCTGAATATTAACTGTAAAAATAGGCACGCATTGCGCACGTGTGGTAGTGCTGGCTGAGCAACACAGCGCTTTATTCCATAACTGTTAACTGAGCTGCATTTTGTTTTCCAGGAGATTCAAGTTGTCTTTGCACAATATGCAGCTCTAATAGTACATGACATTGTTTTGGTACCGTATATCATTGTTACAGTAGTGCCATGATAGATGTCTTAGGTAAATAGCCCAAAGAAACCCAGCAATTATTGCCACACTTCCAGGAAAAATGGAGTACTCACATGTAAATTTGAGACATGCTTGTCTGCATCATTTTCTGCTATACATGCTTCCAAAATTGCCTTAACCTCTGGTGGGGTATGACTGGTGCTGATGTCATGACGGAAAAACAAATTTGAATCACCATAATCTTCCTTCTTGATCCAGCCAGCCGCAGATACAAGAGCGAGAGCAAGGTCAGGATAATGTGTGCCAAGGTGCCTGATGGTAGTCAACACATAGTCATTAATTAACTCAATAAATAATATTGTCATCTGCTGAGTTCATAGTCATTGATAAAGGTTGGACAAATGATTTTATGTTCTGTTGAGATTTTACTTAGAGTTTGTGGCATATAAAATGTAAACGTTAAAGGGGAATATGACAAATTATATCTGCTACCCTAACAATAACAAAATATTTTAGTTCAGAGAAACTTGAAAGCCTTGCTCAAACAGTATGAAAAGTAATCTATTTACCAGGCGCCATGTCCTCCCATTGAATGCCCAGCAAAGACAACATGGTTTTTATCAGCTTGGGGCCCAATCCAAGGTGACTCTTTTGTGAGCTTGGCTAAGCTCCTCAATGCTGTCATTGCTGTAAGCTCTCCAGGTCCTTCCCAATTATGAGCCCCATGTCTTGTGGGTGCCAAAAGCCAAAGATGTTCCACACCAAACACCCATTTCTTGTCCTCCATTCGCTTGTAACTGTCTGCTTGGTTTTGAGGGGGAACAGCTGTTTAAAAAAACGGTGAAACACATGACAAGTAATGAAACATGAGGACATAATTTGTTAGTTAATAACCCTTTATTACTGAGAGTGAGAATTACAGAGTTCACTCTGTTTAACGCCAGACTATTTTAGTCGTTGACGGGGTCCACTTAAGGGCTGAATTCATTTATCCTTTGACTGCCAAGCTAGCCTGAACCGGCCATACTTAGTATTTTACTCTTAAGGAAGCTCGAAAGGGTTTTTCTGTTGCTATAGTGTTTGTGAAACGATGAAAGATACCAAAGAAGGATATTTCATAGTGTAGGCAAACTATAAATATCTTTGCAACTCTATTGTTGGGTAATACTTTAAGGGCACTTATGACGTCATATCGGTTACCATGACAACACGCCAGATCCACACAAAGGCCCTCTAAAGGGCTACCGTTTTTATTTCTTTGTTGGAAATCTTTCTAAATTCTTTAACTTATTAGAGAGTATGACAAAAAGCTATCTAGTA
>OX421458.1:27716517-27731517 GCA_949126865.1 Montipora capitata | reverse complement strand
GTTTCTTTGGACAAGGAAAATGTATATACATTTTAATATATTTGCATTGGTATGCAGTTTGTCTCACTTAATGCTCTATTTTAGCCATAAACAAGATACTCCCTCTTTTAAGTAACTGTACAGTTTATCACCATTACTGTTGTTTCAATACAGGAGATTACACAACAAAGTTGAATTAATGCCAAATGTTTTCAAGAACGTTCCTGAAAACGTTGTGGCCTTTTCTCCTGCCCCAACTGTCCCCCCCTGGCCGGGAAACTGGCCAGGAAAACTGAACAGGAAACGATAACTTGACGTCAGTTTGGATCAAGTGGACAAAGATCTATGTAGTCAGATCTATATACAACGAGGGCCAAACATTTGCTGTGACTAGGGTAAGACAAAGTTTTTTTACCTGTATCATGGCCAACTCCAAATTTTGAATCACACGTAGCATAGGGAATTTTTTTACCTGACAAACTGCAAATTTCAAAAGAATGCTTTTTCAAGGTTGTTTTTATGTTTGCGGCATATTGAAAGCTGCTGCTAGTTTTTAAGCTGTTATAAATGATTTTTTTTTCTAATTGTAGCCTGCACTTACCAATATGCATGGTCCTAACATCTGGACCCAGGGGGTGTACTTCCTATTAATGGGCTTAGTGTGGGGATGTGCCGCTAGATGGGGTCTCATTTTCACGACTGGATTGACTATAATGGGGTTGCCTTTTCAACAGAGTTCCCAACAGAGTTACTAGAATGGGGTCGCAAATTGTCACGGGTTTTGGGGTTAAATTCTGGCTAGTGGGATTTAAAATTGGAACGATTCGTGGGGGAAAAAAGTGTTGACAGAAAGAACTGTAGCCCTGTCTATTTAATGTTTACTTAAGTCGCATTACATTCCGTTTTGAAATTACAATTAAAAGGCTATGTGTAAGGTTTATGCATAAACAGCAAGTGACTAAGTTGGGTCGCTAAAAGTACATTTACCCAAAAGAGACTATTAAGATGGGGTCTATAATTGACCGCAAAATTGACTGTAAAGGGGAAGGGGTTCTGAGAGGTCAGCGGCACATACCCAGGCACAGGCAGCCCAAGCTCAAAATGTTAGGAGTTCAGTGTAACGTGACATATGTTATATTACATAACTACGCGAAATGTGACTCCCGCCTTACAGCATATGGAGGTATTGTGTTACAACGGTTTGAATTTGTAAAGGTTTGTAAGGGAAGGCAACGGCTTTGCTGGAAAAGTCAATTATTCTTATATTTTGTAAATAAAATCTACTTACCCTGTTGCCGTGTTGTATTCTTTGTTGTTTGCCAGCTTCGCAGGCTGATCTAACACGATTTCGGCGACTTATCGTTTTGTGGGTTTCCACTGCTAAAAGAAAGACCTTGTCTTTCTTTTGTGGGTTTCCACTGCTAAAAGAAAGACCTTGTCTTTCTTTTAGCAGTGGAAACCCACAAAACGATAAGTCGCCGAAATCGTGTTAGATCAGCCTGCGAAGCTGGCAAACAACAAAGAATACAACACGGCAACAGGGTAAGTAGATTTTATTTACAAAATATAAGAATAATTGACTTTTCCAGCAAAGCCGTTGCCTTCCCATACAAACCTTTACAAATTCAAACCGTTGTAACACAATACCTCCATATACTGTAAGGTGGGAGTCACGTTTCGCGTAGTTATGTAATTTAGCATATGTCACGTTACACTGAACTCCTAACATTTTGAGCTTGGGCTGCCTGTGACCAAGGCATCTGGACGTCCCAAACTTGTTCATCAGAGTACTTGAAAGTATTATGAAAGACTTTCAAAAACTCACCAGAACTGTTCTCTTCTGTAGACATCTCCTGTTATGATAATGTCATCCACATAAACAGTATGCATGCCAAGACATTGCACTGCAACCATAGCATCATCTTCATTGACATAAAAATCCCCCATTACCCATCCCTGCCATTCAGTGATGCCCATTGACTGTAATGACATCACCAGCTCATTCCAGTTGACTGGTGGTGCAATAGTTAGTTGTTCATTAGAGCCACGTTGGTTTATTTCCATCCACGTTACCACCCCTGAGGGCATCAACTCTGAATAGTAAAGCACCTTTTTATCCCATCTTTGCCTTGAAACATTTTTCACTCCACCCCACTCCTCCAAAGGATCTCCATCCACCTCAGCCTTCCCAATCACAAATGGTCCAAGAAAATGCCACTTCTTTACAAACTTCGACAATTTTCCTCCACGTTTTATGGCCTCTTTGAAGCAAATGCTTGCAGCTTTCGTTTTACCTTGCAATTGGAACGATTCTCCCAAAATACTCCACAGAAATGCATCATTTGAAGTATCTAGAGCTTTTGTCAAACATGCCATCATCTGCTCTTTTGAATTCTTTGCCCGTAATTTCATGATATGTTCCATTTTACTACTCTTGCAAGAAACGTGAGACCATTCTTTTTTTGCTCTCTCTAGAACGTCCGCGATCGAAGATGAGCTCTTCGACTTTGTAGACGAGGAAACATTAATTGAAATCAATAAAACATCAACAAATAAAGTGAAAATCCGGGTAACCCACATTTCCAAGGATTATTTACAAGATCAACTAAAGAAGTTCAAATTGAACAGCCGAGGAAACCCTTCGCCCATTGTTTTGAGTCTGGAAACGAACAACATTTCACTAGGGGTGGGAGAGGGAGTAGCTACATGGAAGGGAGGTCTGAAAAATCTATTTCCATTCACATGGAATAATATTTAAAAAATCTTTAATTAGAATGAAGAGAGCCCTAATAATTAAAAACTTGCAGTTATTTCTTGATGACAATCGGATTGATTGGTCTTATCATGGGAGTGGAGGAGAGAGGCGTGGGGTGGGGTGAGCGGAGCTCGCCAAACTGATATTATTTTTTTATCAAAAAATTGTTTTTCTTTTTCCCTTGTTCAAGCTATCATTTAAAATGAAAGTACTTGCAAAGCATATTTCTTCACAATATGTTGTCATCAATGTTGCCATGTTCTCCGGACTATATTAGATCACGTGTTCTAAATTGACCAAACAAAAGCGTGCTTTTATTCCCTCGTGACTTCGCTCAGCTGGCAATGACCATTTTCACGGTGTGCTCATTACGAGAAGGATAGTAGTTATTCCTCTGAATTTTATCGTTAATTCACAATGTCTTCCCCTCCCAAAAATAAAGATAAAGAATTAAAAGCTGGTCATCCACCAGCAGGTTTGTGGAGCCCTGAAAGTGGGTTATGCGGGCTTTTACTTGAGTCTGTTGTCAACAGCACGCGACGAGAGCTACAGTACGATAATTTTGTTTTTTCTCTCTTTTAGTAAAAGCAGGAGGAATGAGAATAACTTCAAAACATCATCAATCTCAACATCCAGTCCCTACTCCAGAAGAGAAAGCAGAGGAAGAAGAATTTGCAGAGCCGAAGGAAAAGTAAGTGTGTGATCTGTGAAGATTGTCGATTCGGATTCTACAACGTGTACACACTCTTTGAAAGTGTACATTGTGAGCGCACTGATACGAAGCGACTAAGGTGTGTAATTATCACCTGTTATTTGAAAATGTGTATTCTAGTGGTATTTCCTAGTGACGTGATTTGTGAAACACAGGTCAAAGTTTTTCAAGAAAATGTTTGTTTCGCGCGTGCGTGACATCACGTTCGTTCAACCTCAGGACTGCGTGACCGTAAAATTGAGTAACACCATCATTACGTCTATGCAGCGAATTGAGAGTGAGGTAGGGGGGTCGCTTGAGATGGAAATTGAAGTGCATCCCTTACTTCACCTTCAGGATCAATGTCTTAAAATACACTAATTGTTGCTTCATGATTTCCATAAATGCACTCACCACTGTTTATTACCCAGG
The DNA here is from genome assembly GCA_949126865.1 of Montipora capitata. NCBI lineage: Eukaryota > Metazoa > Cnidaria > Anthozoa > Scleractinia > Acroporidae > Montipora > Montipora capitata. Next base: position 27,727,660 of record OX421458.1, on the reverse strand, counting down.
CCCTCAGATCAGAAAATCATTGTGTCAGGAGTGGTTACCAAGGGCAATGCTGACTTCAAGGCAGAAGCTATTAAAGTGGCTCATGAGAAACCAGTTCCGCAGCATGATAAACGACCCCCAGGTCCTGCTGGGAAGGGGCCAGGAACACACATTCAACAACCAAGAAAGCAATAGAATGTTTTAATCAATTTTTCTGTCAAAGTTCTACAACAAGGTAGTTATGATGTCAGAGCAATTAACTAAAGAATGATATTTTTTTGATGGTATCACTTTGTTGTTTGAGTTGTTGCAACAGCTGGGTTTTTGCTTGAACTGTTAAGCCTGTTTATGATTTTTAATCCTACAAAAATTGAATGAAATGTAAGTAATAAAGCGTGCAAAACATACCATCCAAAGAGATGATACAGCGAGATGGTCTGTGTCAGACCAGCTAAGTAAACAATTATTTAGTCGAGAACCATAGGTCCTTTTTCATGGTTAACTGATGATGTGGAAGTTACTATTGCTTCAGTAATAAAACATCAAATGGTTCATTAGTGACCAGTCCACACTCTGTATTCCCCTCCTGTTCACTGCAGCGAAGTATATCATCACTACAAAAGTGAGGAGTTGAGAGGGCAAGGAACCTGTGGAGGCCTGGCTCATCCTTGGTGTAAAAACCTGTGAAACTCACGGATGATGTAAAACAAAGGAAAACAAAAGAGAAAAAACATCAAACAATAACCTAACCCAACCACAAGCTAAGAAAAAAAAGAAAAAGTTTCACAGGTTTTTGCACCGGGGTGAACCCGGAGGCCTAAACAATTTTTTTTTGATATGTCATCAAATAAAACATTTTGACAAATTTTATATTTGAAGCTACAAATCTAAAAGTGTTATCATTCTAAAATATGCTTGCTTTCACCGAATGAAGATGATAATAAAATAATAATAATACTAATACTAATTATAATAAGAATAATTATTGATTATTATTATTATTATTATTAGTAGTAGTAGTAGTAGTAGTAGTAGTATTGTTATTATTATTACTATTACAGCATAAGAATTTTACAATTATAACATTTTTATGAACTTTACACCAATAACAGTTCTCTTCCGTTGACTTCTTTCCAAGTAGATATTATGCTGTTCAGATATTATGAACCCAAACAATAAAGCTAAATCTCAAATAATATTATTGGATCCTGCTATGATATTGTTTTGTACTAATTCACTGATTTACTTTGATAAAAATGTAACATGTTTTCGAGTGGGTAAAGTTGCTCATTTTGATCCCATGTTTCCCCTTTTAACCAGCAAATCTTGGATGGTGCAAGTTCCAAATTGCAGTATTGCTGGTCCCTGGCAAGTGGCAACATTTGACCAATGATCCTATGTAGGAAAGTTATTTGTTCATTAATAAAAAGGTTATTTTGGGTTGAATTTTTGCCAATTTTTATTCCTCTAAGAAAAATCCTGTGTTAAGTGGTTGATCGTTTACATAAGAAGTGCTTTGTTTCCTTGCTGTTGTCTTGCATATAGTTCCTCAGGATATAAAGTCACTGTTTGTTCTTCTTTTTTAACTGATTTTTATGGAAAGCCATAACTTTCTTCTGTGATTTTTGTTCTTTTTCTCTTGAACTTTTAATTTGATGTTATGGAGTTTCGTCATGATGTACTGCAGCAACGTTATGTGGTGAGGTTTTGTCACCATGTTGTGTGAACTGATCATTACATGAAAAGATATGATTCTTAAGGGTTACGTTACCATCATGAGGTCTTCTTACGACATGGTGTGTTTACATCTTTAGGTGGTAAAGTTCTTTCATTATGTGGTTATCATGTGACTTGGACTCGGCATTTATGACATGTGGTTTATCTGTCATGTTATGGTGACTTAACATCCAGTGTCAAGCATTATCATCCAGGCTTTACACAGCCAAAACAACCACTTGCCAGTTTTAAGAGCAGACGAAGTGCCTGCTCAAAAAAAAAAATGGCAGTGGGAGCAGAAATAGCACTACATAATTTGACAACAGTCCTTAAAAAACTCCACCTTGGACATCTTTTAGAGAAAAACATCAAAGTTCAAGTTATGGCCTAACGCTATGGCTTTCCATTAAAAAAGAGCAAGATTATTTTTAAGACAGGATGCATATCAGATCTGACCCAATGGTATAATTTTTTAATTCTAAATATTTTGACCACTTGTTCTGTTGGTAAAACACACAACATCATCGCTGCTTGTCAATATCTTCCTGGTTTCTTATGTAGAAAGTCCTAATCTCACCACTGCATGAAGTAATCTGTTGACTAAAATAGCAAAACACCATGACAAACAAACCAACTGACATGAACAGCAACAGCAATTTAGTAATTTTGTCGTATAAAGCAAGCACCCATTAAACTTGAGGAGAACAAGCATAGAATAAATGATGTATCATGACACGCCATGAAAGGCCACAAAACAAGGCATTACACATTCCACTTTCCTCAATGCCTGGATACTAAGTGGGCTCAAACTGCACCCCTTCATGTTCACTCTGGTCTGTTTGGGCTCATTTAACCACAACTTATTCTTGTCATCCTAATCAGCCTATTAAAGTACTACTATGATCAAAGAATCATTTCCTTGTTTTTCTTGAGATTTTGAAAGGGTGTTCGTGTAACACCTTACTGGCAAAATTCGGAGCTTTGATTTTTATCCAAAGGCTGTTTATTTTGAGTGTAAGTTTTGGATTTTACGGCCCGCCATTACTCACGTTTGAAACTGACCGATTTGGACCTCAGATGGTTGGATCTTGGGAAAAGTGATGTCAATTACTCACTAGCTTAAAATTTCAGGGTGTAAACGCAACTTATTATATATGTAAACACGAGTTTAAAAATCTGAAAGCCCAAAACTCCCGTGCTGCATATTAATTCAGCTGCGTACACACACATTGCTTTCTTAAACTGTTGAGTCTTTGACATCATTTTCTCAGCTCTCTCAAGGTTTTTACGTTAGTAATGGCGGGCCAATAAATGAGAAATTCCAGTTAAAATAAACAGGTGCCTTTTTAAAATCAGAACTCATAACTTGGGGTCACTTAGTGCAGTGTTTGGTTAACATCTTTTTGAAATCCAAAGAAAAAGAAGAATAATTGTTTTTTTGGTCGTAGTAGCACTTTAAGGTTTTCTTTCTTAAACTCTTAACCCATTGACCACTGGGAGTGAGATTTATAGATTTTACTCTGTCTAATGCCAGACGATTGTACTCTTCAGTGGGAGGGGGGGGGGGGGAGGTTGCCTCAGGAGTTATCCTAACACCAGATGATTTTACTTGTCTGTGGGAAACTAAGTGGGTGAAAGGGGTAAAAACATCTTTGTCCACTGAAAAACTACCGTTATTTCCCCTTCAGTCATTTGTCTCTTACTCTGTCTAACGCCAGACGATTTTACTCGTCAATGGGGAACCCCATAATAGCAAAACAGTTAAGACAAAAAACAAGTTCACCAAATTCTAGTTTAATATTCACCACTTTCAGTGCACAGATTGTTCTGTTTAATAGTGTGTATTACTGGAAGACCAAAAAGGTGCAAAAACTCTGGTTTCTCCCCATCTTCTTGGAGTCAAATTAGACTTGCTAATTACCTCTATGTTAACCAATCAGAATGTTCATCATCCGAACTAACTCTTGTGGTATATAATATGATAGCATTACAGTTAGCTTAATCTGTGCATTACTAAACAAACTATTTTTCGAGTATAGAGTAAGATAATATGTTTTTATTTGGTTTTAGCTTACGAAAAAAACATTTAACTTTACATCTAGGGACTGATTCTATAGTGCAAACATGTTTATTTAGCCATATGTGAAAGCTAATTGCTATGTTGATTTAGTAATGTTCTTGTTACACATTATGGACTCCATACATCAATAATTGTAGCATGGCCATACTGTTTAAGTATTCTCGTTTTTATGGAGTCAATAATAAACTAACTTACTGTAAATCTCTTTCGGTTTCTTGCTCTGCTTTCTTTCATAATGGCCTCTAAGTATGGATCCGTGATGACAACTTCTCTACTCCTAGGATCAGCAGTACAAGAACTGCGAACAGCTAAATTTCCACTCCGTGAATGACTAGCAGGCTGAGATGTATTGTGTACAATCCGTGAGCTAGAACTGGAATTCCTCTTATCTTGTAAGGGGCTAGATTTCTGTCAAAAGTACATTGTCATTTTAAACATATCTGCAAGGATGTGTTTAGACTTGGTGCCTGTGTGTGACCGTCCCTGGTTCTCAAACACAGGCAAAGGTCCCAACAAAGACCAACAAACCGTTTTAATGGTGCCTGGAAAATGTTAGTGCTTTTGGAATTTGCATTTTGGTCATACTAAGTTTTTGCCAATTCACTACTTGCACAATCCCATAATACACCTCTATTACCCCCCAAAACTTTTGCATAACCATTGTCTGCAATTTCTCCTGGGAAATGAAAATGTCCCAAGAGAAGTCGAAAACAATGCCTATGCAGATTTTTGACGGGTAAAAGAGGTTTATTATGGGAATTGTGCAAGTAGTGAATTCCCTAGCCTTTAAGCTTTACACTGGTTCAGCAGGGGCCATGGAGCTCATTTGAAAGTGGGGAGGCTACGTCTTAGTATATGTAAGATTAGTGTAAATTACTTGAAAAAAAGTGAGAAGGGTGGGGGGGGGGGGGCTAGCCCCTCCCTCTCCATGGCAAATTTTTGGAGGCTCCTTAAAGAGGGAAATTTGGTTCCACTGAACAAAAATTAAGGAATTGTGGGGCACCAAGGGTCTCCAAGGCTGAAATGGGCTTAAAGTGCCCCTGTGACCAAAAAATCAATTCATATTTTTCTTTGGATTTCAAAACTATGTTAACAAAACACTAAGTGACCCACGTTTTAAGCCTTGATTTCAAAAAGACACCTTTATTTTAACTGTAATTTTCTTATTTAATGGTCCGCCATTACTAACATTATGTTCTTGAGAGAGCTGGATCGAGGAGAAAATGACGTCAAAGGCTCACTAGTTTAAGAATGCAATACGTGTGTACGCCGCAGAATTAATATGCAGCACGGGGGTTTTGGGCTTTCAGACTTTTAAACTCACGCTTTGCATATATAATAAGCTGCGTTGACACGCTGAAATTTTAAGCTAGTGAGCCTCTGACGTTACTTTTCCCTGGATCCAACCGTCTGAGGTCCAATCGATCAGTTTTGAACGTGAGTAATGGCGGACCCGTGAAATCCAAAACTTACACTCAAAGTAAACGGCCTTTGGATAAAAATCAAAGCTCAAAATTTTGCCAGTCAGGTGTTAAGCAAACACACTTTCAAAATCTGAAGGAAAAAAGGAAGAGGTTTTTTTTATCACAGGGGCACTTTAAGAGGCGACCATTTTGGCTCCAACGATGAGAGTGACAACTGGGTAAACTGTTCATGGCGGGCGTTTATGTAAGCCGTGGTGCTTATTACATTGGAAGGAAAAGTACACGACTAATTTTCTCACAGGAGCCAACTCTAAAAATCGGGTATTTCATTGACAAATTTTCCAGTAAGCTATGATAGGGTTCACATGATAAAAAGCCAGCCAAACAACTTTCTTAATTTACTTTGCTTTCAACAGCGCATTAATGATACATGGTATTACCCATTATATTTACTTAATTCGATCGACCTCGGTATATAAACATGATGCTTGTCAGATAATTTTTTTTATCAAAATTTGGGCTAAAGAGGCAAATATTTGTACAAAAACTAGAGATAATGGCTCTAACTTTTGATTGCTTCATTTCACCTCGCGTTTTCGAATCTAGTGTAAAAGATTTGAGTAGGTTCTTGATTAAGAGGGTATGTATCATTTATCTCCTAATGAATCAGTTCACATTCATGCATTGTTTAAATGTCTGATTTGATCATTGAACTCACCAACCACGAAAAATCAGCCGCTGTTGCTCGCTTATCGACGATCATTTGTTTTCTTAACCCTTCATGATGTAGCTGAGACATGGTGCAAGAGCTTTAAAACGTTGGTTACCGAACTTCAACAAAAATGTGTCTTGCGCAAGACGCAGTTCCACTCATGTGACGTACGGTTTGGAAGAATGCGCGTACAACAATCACGCAAAATATTGTTTTGATTTCTCACGAAATCTTTCCTCTATGAACGAAAAGAACGTTTTTAAACGATTATGGGAATAAACAGTGCTAAATTTTAGCCTGGGTTTTGACCAATCGCTTGGATCCAGAATCTAAAATAAAGTTCTGTCCTTGATTTCCTCAGAAAGTCACGCGACCACAAGCGCTGTGAAGTCACGCACCACAACTGCAACAACTATGTAAATTTTTTCACTTTGACCGGGCATAAAAGGCTCAAAATTTACATTTTTGGGGGAGGGGCTGTTTTTCTGGGCTTCGCCCTGCATTTGGCTCCTTTGTTTGTGTTCTGAGATTTTTGCCCCCAGTGGGTGTCAGAAGAGTAATCAGCCATCCCCTAGCAATTGCCGTCCGCATTACTGCAGTGAACTCAAACTTTTCTTTGCTGGAAGAAAAATGGCCCAACCAGTCGATTTGACTCGTAAAGAAGTCCTTGCTGATGTCGAAGAACAGATTCTCGCCGCTTGTGATCTGTTACAGCATCAGGTGGGCAAACTTCGTGACGAACAGGACGCGATCGACACTATCTCAAAGAAATTCGAAGGCATGGATTTTTCGTCCGCGGTTAAACTAAACGTTGGTGGTCATCACTTTACGACAACTGTTCAAACTCTGACCAAGGATCCAAACTCCATGCTAGCGGCAATGTTTTCCGGAAGATTTGAAATGAAACCATCGAAAGATGGCACATTCTTTATAGATCGAGACGGAACTTATTTCCGCTTTGTACTCAACTTCCTTCGCGATGGAAAATTATCCTTGCCAGAGGGTGCCACTTTCCTCGCAGAAATCGCGGCGGAGGCTGAGTTTTACCAGATTCAAGGAATTTTGGATGAGTTGGATCATCCTGCTGAGGCAAAAGCACGATCTAGCGTGTTAAGCGAAGCAACCATGCGACCATTCGAGGATTCTGAGATTTTAAATACGGGACACCGAGAAGCGTTGATTAGTATGCTCCCATACAGCTGCGGCGAATGGCGTCTTGTTTTCAAGGCCTCTCGAGATGGATTCAAAGCAGAGGATTTTCACTCCAAATGTGATGGAAAGGGGCCCACCGTCACAGTCGTAAAAAGTGGCAGTTTCATATTCGGTGGATTCACAGCGCAGCCATGGTCAGGTTCGTATGATAACGATGATGATGACAATGATAATTGCTAAGTGCGAATTGACTAACATTCCAACACTTCTAATCTGGCTTATTTAGCAACAAAACGGAGACGGCAGTGGCAACGTCACGCGCAGCAAAAATACCAATGAGAATTCAGAACAGAGTAGAATCCACTCCAGCTGAACCTGCCCGTCACTTCCGCAAGAATTGACAAATCAAGTCCTATGTCGCGAAACGTTTCCCATTGGGACTTACCTAAAAGATATAAAATATGGTATATGATAACTTAATGTCGAAAAACGTTCGGTTTTTTTACTTTAAAACATTTTTTAGCCTTGTAAATAGTTCTCTTATTAACATTTTTATTGACAAACAAAATTGAATGAAGAGAGATTGCACGAGAAATCAAAACAATATTTTGCGTGATCATCCAGACCGTACGTCACATGAGTGGAACTCCTTCACGAGAGGCCTTGTATTCAGTCCCAGGCTGCAGCCGCTGTTGTTACTATGGTTACGGACATGATACGTCATTGAGAGACCGATTAGTGCGCACGCGCGTACCCAACAATGTTGAAAGAGGGGGGGGGGGGGCAAACGGCTTCAACTTCATTCAACATTCACGAAAAGAAAAGAAATGTTGAATGGTTGTTGAAGCAAAGTTAAACGCTTTTGAACTCATTTAACATCGATTCGACTTTGATTTAATATGTTTCAACACGATTGAAAAGGGGGAACAAACGCTTTCAACTTCGCTGTTAAACAAAATCGAGCGGATGTTGAAGCAAATGTTGAAGCTGTATGCCCGGGCATTTACTAGTTAATAGCGACCTTCAGATTGGAGTAGGAGTACGAGCGAGTTTTCTGTCCTGGGCACGTGTATTACCTTTAAAGAACAGTATAAATACACAGGTGATTATACAAAATCGCGCGCTCTCATTGGCTCGCTATCTCCGATTATCAGCCGATAATCACCTCGACGGACAAAATGGCTGCCAGTAGTCGTTTTGCCACTGTAAGTTGAAGATGATGATTTGGCGTTGAAATGTTCTTTTTTTCTCTTTTTTGAAATAATCACCTGTGTATTTATACTAAAACAATTATTCGCCTCAGGCTCAGTGATTATCGGTGAATATTCACCTCGACTTTGTCTCGGTGAATATTCACCGATAATCACTTCGACTTTGGCGAATAATTGTTAAATAGTTTTCGAAATACCCGTGCTCCTTCGCGTGCTCACAACTGAGAACTTGTACTCGTAGTCGCCCTAGTACTGCAGTCTCCAATCTGAAGGTCGCTGTTGGGATGAATGTGTAACTGAGAAATGCAGATGGCAGCGACAATGGCATGAGACAATTCATCGTTTCTTTTCTTTCTTGAAGAAAAGAGAACATAGAAACTTAATTCTTCAGTTTAAAAGCGCTTACGTTGTGGAGGTGCCGCTGCTATTTCTCACGATTTATTGTACTTTTCTCGTGTTTTTCAGGCTCTAAATATTGGAAACACGAAAACGTTGAGGAGACGTTCTTGTTCAGTTTAGTTAGTCCATTCGTACTGCACCCAATTAAGATGCAACTGCTTGGTTTCTCTCAATACGTGAATGCTCTGGGACCTTACAGGAACGGTGGAGGTATCATTCCTCCAGCTAAATCTCTTGGGCCAACATTTGGCATTCATGTACGTGGATCAATGATTTCCTTTGACCTCATGATAGCTGATTGTGCAAACGAGTCGCGCACAAGTCGCAGTAATTTGGGTGGATGTTACGAGTATCCCAAGGGAATGCAAGCAAAACGGTTCCTGACAGGCTCTCCAGAATTCACTGTGGCAGATTATGAAGTGTTCGAATTCTCCTAGTATGTGACTTGTCAAATTTTAGACCGGCTCTCTATTGATTGCACCAACTGAGACGTTCTGATATAAAAGACGACCTGTGCAAATTTTTTGCAGCTTCTTTCGTATAAGAATGGTAGTTTCTAGGCATCTCCGGTTCACTTGCATTGACTTATTTTAAACAATCAGATATTCGCATGCAATGCCTCCATGAAAGGAGCTATGTCACGTTACTTTAGGGTGTTTCGGGGAAGTGGGAAATCATTAGTTAATCACGAGTTTAACTCGATATTAAAATGGTGATGTGGAATTCCTTTACTGATAAAATTATCATTAAATCACAAACAAGATGATTCTGAGCAAAAACGGCCATTATCCAGGCAATTTGCCATAAGCTTGAAAACGTCGGGCCGACTGTATTCAGTCAAGATTACCCAAATGCAATCCGTTTAGAACTTGTCCATTTGTGTCCACCTACGGTTTTCTTTCCTTTTGCTGTATTTCTTTTATGTCGTTCAACAGTTTTAAGTGGTTATTACAATGTTTTATTCTACTTTTTGGGCATTTTGTGTGTCATGAAATTCCATCATTTGCATGGCATAGCCCCTTTAAAAAATGGTGCTATTACTTATACGTATTATGAGTACTTTAAAATCGTTGTAGACACTTCTAAAATTTGACTTTCATAACACACGAAATTTCTTATATTCACGCTGCAAAATGCACATTAAATAGACCGTATTCGTAAATGGCGGTCAAGAAATTATTCTTTTGTCTTTGTGCTAATCATCCTAACTAGCCTCACTTTGGAACAAAAATTCTTTTGGATTTTGCTTGTGTTTACGAGGCTAGTTAGGATGATTAACATAAAGACAAAAGAATAATTACTTCGCCGCCATTTATGAATACGGTCTATGGAAGTTATAAAGGTCATGGCGGGCAGCTGAATAAGCAACTTTAGTAATTGCAAGCAATCTTGGAAAATCCCGGCTTGAACGGAATCGAACCCCATGAATGTGCGATTCACTCTGCGCTGCGCTGCTCTACCAACTAAGCAAAATCAAACTGGAGGTACACTTAGCTATGAAGCTATTGTAGTTTACAGGCACCCCACTTTCAATAATCTGAAAGACACAATTCAAGCTTAACAGAAATATGATTAAGAACCCCAACTGGCAGGAGGCAACCACTTGGCCATTAACAAAGCGTGGTAGAGTTGAATCAGGGACAACCGGAAACAAATCCAAACCAGAAACCAGGGGCCCGTTTCTCGAAAGTCCCGAAACTTTTCGGACCTTTTTAGGATGTCTTAATTCCCTCTGTATCTTACGGAGAGATTTCGAGTCAACAAAATTCACTATCATTTTGCTTTTTGTTATCTTGAAAACATGTTAAAAGACCAGCTTACGAAAACAAGCGGAAGGCATTGCCAATTTTGCAAATACCTTTTCGGACCCGAAAAGTTATCAGGACGTTCGAGGAACGGGCCCCAGAACGGGATTTGAATCCGGGGCAACCGCATGCAAACCCAACGCCCTAACCACTTGACCATGAAACAGGCTCAGGAAGCTTATCTCAGTGCCTGAATGTCTAACACATGGTTTACCTTTTCTTCTCTATATTTTACTTTTAAGAAGCCTAACGAGGTACAAGAGAGAAACAAAGCTGGCATTGATTTGTCCCAACTGCAGAGCTAGTGAGAATATGGGTCTATCCCTTCAATGAATTCAAGAACTAATTTGCATCGCCAAAGTTCTTTCAGAACTATAATGCAAGTAGTTTATGACGTCATCGGAGGAAAAGCCCCATGCATCTCACTGCCTCGGCCATGGGACAAAGGATTTCCAGAATCTTTCTCTTACATACCTCATGAGGCACATTAAAAAGTCAAATCTAGAGAAGCAAGGTAAATATATCTTGTTTATTTAACTTTTGCTAAAATAAAAATTTTGAGGTTAGATGCACCTTAACTCCACACGTTTCAATGCACGCTGACATGTGAGTTCTTCATTTGGTTTTACTTTGAATTACTATCGCGACTAGATGTGTACTTCCTT
>OX421458.1:27704017-27706517 GCA_949126865.1 Montipora capitata | reverse complement strand
AATAATATGAATTGCGAAGAGGGACGATGATAAAGTAAAACAGTGTGGGACGAAAATAAAGGAGGTGTAACTAGAAGAAGCAAGAAGACGAACGAAAAAGAGCGAAGAAGAACAAAGAAAAGGCAAGTCAGATAAAGAAAATCCAAAAATGGTTGGCGTGGTCGTCTAAACTTTTTTATTTTTGATTCTCTTTACCTGCTCTCTTATTTATATCTTCTAAGGGACTCAAGGAGATTTTTCTGTTATCTTAGTTTTAGTCATGGTGCGCTCTCATACACCTACACCGATTAAAGTCCTTCTTTGCAAAACTGAAGGGAGAGAGAAGAATAAGATTGTTTGACCAAGAAAAAACGTGCTTGAGAATTTTTTCACTGAGAAGATGACAGTGGATACCTCGGGAAAGAATGTCGCTATCACAAAAGCAGTAAATGACTTGGCTTTCGGGACAAGGAAGAATCTAAAACATGAACGAGCAAACTTTACTAAACTTTCCCAATTTGTCTCTTTATCCCTTTGCTCATTGTCATGCGGTCTTTTTCCAGGTCATGCTTTGAGCTAAGTTGATCACTGTTTTCACAAAATATAGAGTGGGAGTTTTAGAAATTATTCCTTTTTATCTTGTTGCTGTCGGTCCAGTTTTCTTGCTTGTGTTCTATCCAGCATCTTCACAAGCCTTTTTTCAGTAATTAAAGTTGTATCTTGATGAGGATCCTCCAAGTTCCCTTGTGTCTCTTTTTTGCCATTCATCTTTACGTCGGTCCCCTTAGCTAAGTGAAAGAAAAAAAGCAGAGAAAACTGCAATAATTTAAAAGTGAGAGTAATGCGCTAAAGAAGATTGAAAAACAGAGGAAAAATCAAATAATGGATAGCACTATGAACTTGAAATTTCAGAAAGCAGTACCTCGAGGACAAGTGAGCGTCATTTACGAGTATTAGAATAAAGAAGAGTGGAAACACGAAGAAAACTATCAAGATAAAGTGTGGCACAGGAAGGGAAGAACAAAAATGTGCCAAATGAGGGCAAGATCCTCCGACGAAATTTTTGAAGCCCTACAACTGGAGATCATTAGTTGAAATATTAAGATAACCATCTTATGGGCGGTGCCTACTAATTAAAGATATTTTTGCCCCGGTGTGTGATTATGCAGGAAATGTAGATCTTAACAAGTGTTATTGAAATCCAAAAAGAAAATTGGGGGTAACCACGCATTTTTCAAAGATAATTCATGGATAATATTTGTAAAAAGCTTTAAAATACAAAGCAATGTATGGCGTTCTTTCTTAAATTGAAGCTTAATTATCTCTCAAAAATGCATGGTTACCCCCTATTTTCTTTTTGGATACTATGAATACTTACTAAGATCTACTTTCTCCCGATAGTTTTAAGCCGCGCAAAAATATCCCTGTATTAGTAAGCATCACCGATAGGAAACCCGAGTATCTTGAGATGCGCAGAACGTATGCTCAATAACAATAGTAGGCACCGTCCTTAACATGCATAGAGTGGGTTTTAGGACGTGGTGCGGGAGCTCATGAAATGGCAATAGCTGTTGCATGGTCTGGTCGCTCACTGTCAGTTAATTTCTTATTAATATCTTATTATTTGAAATAGTAGACAAAAGATGTAATGCAAGTACAATCAAGACGAGAAGAATATATGCCAGCAACTCGGCTGAGGACATCGCACGAAGTGTTTACTTTTTCATTCTCTGGACGATAAAAAGAATGGGCGAAATTAAGATACAGATATAATTGTGACCGAATGCTTCGGTCTTACCATTGATGATCGGCTTTCTTGGTCAAATAATGTAGACGAAATATGCAGGAAAGTTTCCTCAGCTATAGGAGCCTTGAAACGAATACGGCACTTTATCTCAGCTAATACTGCGCTTCAAATTTATAACGCTTTAATATTACCTCATTTTGATTATTGCAGTCCTGTCTGGGACTGCTTAAGTGGCCAGTCAAGTGATAAGCTGCAAAAATTACAAAATCGCTAGGGTAATTACTAAATTACCCTTTGATACGAGCTCCAACCTCCCTCTCGATAGTCTTAAGTGGCAGAAGCTTTCTCTCCGACGTAAAAAACAGAAAGCACTAATTATGTATAAAACAATTCACGATCTTGCCCCGGAATACCTTCAACGCCTTTTCAGTCAACGAGATGCTGAATATAACTTCAGAAACTTAGAAGGTAAACTTACTCTACCCAAGCCAAATACTAATTATTTGAAACGAAGTTTTTGTTATAGCGGGGCCTGTTTGTGGAACAATTTGCCCCAATACTTAAGAAATGCTGACTCTATTGGGCAGTTCAAACGCACAATCAAGCAAGTATCTGACCTATCGGATTCCCACACGGCAATCATGTAAAACAGTTGTAAAGCGTTTTTTTTTTACTTTTTTTTAGCTTAACTGATGATTCTCCGTGTTTACTTACTTACTTACTTACTTACTTACTTACTTACTTACTTACTTACTTACTTACTTACTTACTTAC
>OX421458.1:27696517-27699017 GCA_949126865.1 Montipora capitata | reverse complement strand
ATTCTTTTAATTTTTGCATGTCAGCTTAGATTATTTCTAAACGTTTGTCTTTCAAATTTAAAAAAAAAATTGTAGGTGAAAAAAAGTTAGAGTCGCATTTCAAATAAACTGATTTTTCCGAAAAAACTGACCTACAAATTTCTTGAATTCTAAATATTTTAGAGAGTATTTCTATCATTATCTGGTAACACTGAATGGGAAAATTTCACCGTCCCGTTTCTTCAAAAAATACAACATTAGGTGATTTTAAGGCTCAAAGAAATGCCTAATATCGTTGCCATGGTAACGTTTTTTTTTTGGAGAATAATATAATCTGAAAAATCTACGATGGGTGCTTAATACCCTGGCCAAATTTCGTCTTGATATGATTACCCTAACTGCAGCTAAGGACAGAATATGTTTATTTGTTCGAAAAAAGGAGAAACTATTTCGAGCCTCCTTAAGATGGACAGTGTCTCTAATGTATATTTATTACTGCTTTATTATAACTTCCTTATTTCGAGCCTCCTTAAGCCTACTCATATACTAGATATCTCCGTCTCACTGTAGTCACTCTCAGCCTTTGTAGCTTCTTTCTTGATAGTAACTCTTGCTTGGGCACGCTTTATAAGAGTAATATTTGTAAATTTAGAATAACATTTCCTGTGGTACTGTAAGGTCTGTAAGTAGTCAGTGGGCGGATTGATAGACTGGATATTTTCCACTATATTCAAAGTTTTCTCTGCAATTTCTCTCTGCTCACCATCAAGCGTTAACCAAAGGCCATGACATTTCAAAGGTTTTTGTAATGAAGTCTCTGTAAAGGTAGTTAAAGGACCTTCTTCTCCTTTACTGGAAATGAAACAGACAGTTTGGCAAAGCTGCCATCTTTCCAAATGTGAGCCAAGATGGCGGATGGGGAAATTTCTTAACAAGTATATCGAACTTTCGAAGGCTTAATGGAAAACCTGCAGGTTTTTGGAGATGACAACAAGCAAAACTATAGATTTATGTAGTTTCAAATTAGTTCTAGCACCTGGGCAACGAAAATCATTTTCTAAGCACATTTTTTAGGTACACTGAGAATACGGCCTAGTATTGCAAATTTTTAGGATATCTTTATAAGCTCTGATAAGGTTACATGATGCCTAGAGGACCTATGTCTCAGGAACAGAAACGAAAGGAGAGCGAAAGAGAACGACAACGACAAAACAGAATGCCAGTAATAGCTCATACTTAGTGGAAGAAGTTACTCTACAAATTCTTTCCTTGGGCACTAAACCGTTTGTTATTTTTACGGATGCGTTACTTAAAGTGGATGCGTATTTTTAAAAGGTGGTTTAATCAAAAATCGAATTTTCATTGTCAACTGGAATTTAATAACAATTATCTGTACTCTTTTGGACATAAAGGAAAAGTTGATTTGTTTGTTTGTTTTGCTCTAAAATGCGAGCGAACAAGTGCTTTTTTAATCCGTTTGCCCAACTGGTTTTCGTTGTGCCTCGGCAATGACAAGAAAATTTTGCCCTTATGTTATAAACACGTAATCGCAATGAGTTCTCGTAAAATTAGAGGGAAATCTCACTAGTTTGTGTTTTCAGAAGTTTTTTTATGCTTCTAGAAGATTATCAACGTTGATTATTAAAGTCGACAAATGGTGACGTAGCCGGCACAATCATGGCAACTGCTGAGAATTGAAAGATGATAGCGTGAAAATGTTAGGGCTAGAAAAGATAGGCCGCAATCGACAATGTTCTTCAATAGCAACTGATTATTTGCATACATTGTTGTGAATACAGGTCGAATTTGCACAATAATGCAAAGGGGTACTGGAAAACAGTGGCTCTAACTTACCACTACATCGTAAACAGAAAAAACATACCTTTTCTATCTACGGTAAGAAATACATGTTTGTTTACCCATCCAGCAAAGTTCGCTACCACGCATGTGTACTTGGCTTCGTCTGCTGATGTAACATTGTAGATAACAAGCCGGTGCGTGTAGATCCGTCGACTTCCCATGTGGGGCTTAGCTACCTCGCGAATTTCTCGAAATTTTGATTTCCTAAAGTCAACAAAATCAAAGGGATCCGAGCCATTTGAAACGTTTTCGGGCGGCTTCCATTTTAGAAAATGAAACTTTGGATAGCCTCTACTGATGGCTGAGCAAACGAACGTGGCGTCATCTCCTGGTCGAGCTGTTTCATTCTTCAGGCCTTTCTTTAAAATTCTAGGCTCATGTTCCGCTGGTGGGGCTACCCCTGGAATAAAGAAGATTCAGGGAAAAAACAGATGTGATTGTTACCGTGACTTGTTTGTGCATGCATTGGCTTTGAAGGCTCCCAAGAGAAAACTAGTTGTTAAGTCCCCGGTACCGTTTGCCTTTTTCTTCTAGATGCACGCTTTTGCCGTCGCTCAAGAAGTTGAAACTCGGGCAACAAGCTAACCGTTAATCGACAGAAATGATTTTGCATCACTTTTGAAGAATACTTCTGCTTTCGGATTGTCCACGTGATAGAAAA
>OX421458.1:27654017-27674017 GCA_949126865.1 Montipora capitata | reverse complement strand
CATCTAGAAACGGTTACGATTTAATGTTAACATCACCTGGCGTGCTGGGACGTTTGCAACTTTACAATCTTTAAAGTATATTCAATGAAATTTATACTAGCAATATTTGCAGGGCTTTCGGGAATGATGACTCCAAATTCAACGCACTTTGAATTTTCTGGAACGCAATATTGCCAGCCATCGTGACATTTCGACCATTAACGCAAGCTTGATGTCGGAAGAAGAAGTAATCTAAAACCGCTTGAATTGTTAAGCGCAAATATATATTCCATTCCCAAAACGCCAATGAAATCAATAGGGAGCTTAAGCAACGACAACGGCGACGGCAACGAGAACGTCATCTCAAAATATAAATTTGCGTTATTTCAATCGCTTCGTGACTATTTCAACGTGTTTAATATGACAAGGGCGTGGTAATTCCTCAAAGATGACACCAGTCGGAACGGCACTCAATTTTAGGAGAGAAAATGAAAATTTATCCTCAAGTGCTGACGTTCTTCATAAAACCAAAAACTTGGCTATTTCACGTTGTTGTTTTGCTGACGACGGCAACGAAATGGACAAAAGTGAAAAACGCACGTGCAGGGCGTGCAAAGCTATTGTTTTTACCCACTAAATATGCAAATTCCTGACGTTCTCGTTGCCGTCGCCGTTGTCGTTGCTTAAGCTCCCTATTCTTGTGTCGCCGGCGACTGAAGAAAAACAATGGAATTCTCATTTATTTGTGAAGTAAATCGGCGTAGTTCCGCCTTTACATAATTTTGAAAACGGGTTTTTCGCCAAGCGGTCATTAACATTAAGATGATAAAAAGTCCAACTTAGTAAACAACCATATTATAGATGTAACTCAATGATAGCTCGATGGCGACCAAGCAATAAATCATCTTAACCCACACTCTCATCATTTAATGGGTTCACACTAGGCACTAAGTCTGTCTTGGCCTAAGTCAAGCCAAGTCACCCAAAGTCAGCTTAAGCGTTCAGACATATCTAGGAGACAAATTCTTTCCGTGCAAAGCTGTCATCATTAACGATAAAAATAACAGATAAGGTAACTAACATCATAAGTGTGGTGAGGTAGTCACGATCCATTTTAGCGAAGAAGTTGAGATCAAAATGAGATCGAGAAGCCGTAAAATCGCTATAATTGCGACTGTTGTCTGTTTATTAAATTTACAAAGGTTGAGAGAGTAAGTGAGTGACAGGCCTGCACGGACTCCTCGTGTGGTTTTGGCGGTCGCCTCGCATGATAGCCTTACAGTTAGATTTTTGATCTAACAAGCGTATCCTTTAGAGATTTACCTCTTTTGTATGATATTATCGGAGGTTTCAAATAAATAGTTTTCAGCAAAGACTGATTTTGTATTAGACTCCAAGATTTTGATTTTTTTTTTGCTATCAGGTTTCTTAAGTCAGTTGGAAAGAGACTTAAGAACTGCTTAAGTCATTTGAGTTTGCCGACACTAAGACAGAAATCACGCTTCTGTGACTTAGCGGTTCACACCTGTCATTTTCACTAAGTCGACTTAAGAGATTACTAAGTCGGACTTAGTGGTCTAATGTGAACCCAACAATTAACTCAGAGGTCACAGAATGCCGATGAATCAAACCTCCCTGACGTGTAGATACCGACACGAAATAAGGCAAAAGGAAGAGGCCAAACATCGAGCCAATACTGGCGAACTGAATACGATAACTTAGTATATAAAAGCATAAAGCTTTTTGGACTTTGAGCAACGTGTAAGCTATGTGATGTTCGTGGCATCTTGGTCATCAATCATTTGAGATGACTCTGCCACTTAAGAAGATAGCTTTCAGATACAAATTTGAAAAATGTCCTGATGAAATTCTCAGTCAAATAAAGGACATGCTTAGCAGTCACATGGAGACTGAATAAGCTTTCACCTGTGCGCTGGCCAATAAAATTGGTAAAAAGGTTCGGTCGCGTTAAGAGCGATGCATGCAATCAATGTCTGAGCCAGACAAACTTGAACTGTTGTGATTTCAATCAGTGTTTGACCCTCCCCGACACTACCACCTACATGACGGAAATCCGAAGAAGGCAAATAAGTTCAATACTTACGCAGCTGACAATGAAAAATTCTTGATTCTCTGTTTAGGTGCTTTGATTCTGCAAGTGTTTCCTAGCCGGCCGAGGACACATTTCACCCCGAAAGGCAATGTACACGCCAATCACTTGCACAATTACTGTCTGTCAAGACACTGATTACACCACAAAGATAACCTATTGTTTCCAAACAGTTCCCAGCCTAGGACAAAAGGCGTCGCTTACCCAATCTGTTTTCCTTTCCTTAACGTTTCACTCCTTTACTTCTCGAATACAATGTCTAAATAAACAATGAGCTGAGCTTGGATTAAAATAGATTTGTCGAAAGGAATGAAATGGGACCATGATACTAGTCCCAGTCGGACAATCGTGGCCACATATTGAGTGGCATAAATGTCACAGATCTACGGAAACTCCACACGGGTATGTACAGGCGACAGCTTTCTCGATATCAAGATACTTGTCAGGAGGTCAGATAACGCTAATGTGGCGAAGTAGCATAAAATGGCGATCGATAAGGACAGCGGCGATGGTATGGATTAACGACTATGAAATTTTCCTCCATGCCACTGGGGTTTGCGTCACAGTAAAATGAGCGATTGTTGATTGAAACCCAATCCGTTAGAATCTCTGTGTTCGAATTAATCGCAAACGTTCGATTTTCACACACTCGACAGCCAATCATCAGCAACTGAAACAGGGATCGAATAATTAACATAATTTAAAATATCCACTAAGTGTGAGATATTTACAAGTGTAGATAAAGATTTGCTCGATATTTTCAACACCACTCAAAAGCGAGGTTCGATCAAACAAAATGGGAAAAGCAGGCTTATGTGTGAATTAAATGATCATTTCAATTGCTTGGGTTCCATTGCTAGCCGAGGAACGATCGCTTGCTTGTGATTAGAACGACACATTAAATTAATAGAAATTTATTTCCTAACGACCCATATTAGTTTAAATCGATTATAATGACAATGAGCCACGTAAGTCACATCGCACACATCAAGCTTAGTTCCTGACGTGAAAACAAAATTGTAAAAGAATTTCTGTCATTCGTCTATCATCTATTCAAGTAACAAAGTCGGCAAAACGCAGAGGCACCCAACGTCAGTTTTCGGAAAATATCTGTTCGGAAGACGATTTGAGATCTAGAATTTTCGGAACATTTGTGTGAAATTTCAATCTTGCTTGCCTGCCTGTCCTAGGATTTTCGAACTGCTTAAAAAGTGATATAATTGCCCATTTTAACGTATTTTTACCCTAAAAAGGTCACCTAGAATTTTCGGGAGCCTTTTTTCTGGCTAAAATTTTCGAAAAGGTAAGTTTTGATCCCTATAATTTTCGGATCACTAGACTTTCAGCTAGGAAATCCGAAGAGTTGAAAAATTGTCATAGATGTATATATGTCTTTAATAATATTTTGTAGATTATAAATTTTTAAGTTTTTTCACAAACGAAGAGCCACCATGTGGAAGTGTTGTGAAATAAACCTTTTACTTACTTACTTACTTACTTGCTATATCTACCGTTTAATTACTAAAATACGTTTAACGGTGCTATGTCTAAATGGTTTTGAACTATATTCTCGTTGGGTGCCCCTGAAAACGTATATTGATAATTTTAGAACAAACGAAATCGAAATAAAAACACAACTTTCGCGGTCACGCCAAAACGCAGACTGCAGACTGTGCAGACCGTGCAGACCAAGGTGTAAAATATGGCGTTAACCTCACTATTATTGAGAGCTAACCGTAAACAGGCTAACCTGAATGTTATTTAGGCCTAATTAGGCTAACCGAATGTTATTTAGGCCTAATTCAAGCTGACCGAATTTTCATTTTACAGACGGTCTGCACAGTCTGCAGTCTGCGTTCTTCAGTGTCCTCAACTTTCGCGCCTGCGCCTGAAAAAAGAATTAAGAAATATTCCTCGAGGAGAAAACAATGATGTGTCAACCAGGACACCGAATATTACTTTCAATTATTTTATGTTCCGTCCAAACGTATCCGTTTTCATTTTAAAATGTACGGATACGGCTTCGATCAATACGTATCTGATGACAACGATTACTGAAAACGGAACTTTTCAAAAACTCTCTCCGAAGTGGAACTTTTGAACGCTGTTTTCGCGTGTGCGTGTGGACAGACGAGAACGGAACTTTTCGAAAACGCTGACGCCACAATATCAGTTCCAATCCACTCCTCGCAGTACTATAAACGATTCAAGGTGGTGGACAGGCGCTTTTTAGCTTTACTGTTTCTTCAAGCTGACTATTCCAGAAAGCGGCATTATAGAGAGATTAAGCATCGCGTTTACGTGAAAAGGGCAAACGCGAAACGGTGGGCTGCTGCTTGTCATAAAAGCTAGCCTGTTCCAGGCTAGGGACTTTAAGATCTACGACGCCGACGTCGACGAAAACGTCACCTCAAAATATAACGTTGCACTATCGTAAGTTTCTCGCGGTTTGGCCATCTCGTTCGCGTCTTACAATGTGGCCGAAGTATCCCAAAAATAAATTTCAGAGCAAAAATAGAGAACGAAAGATTCACATTTGAACTCTCACGTTGTCGTCAAAACCTCAAATTTGGTGATTTCACGTCGTTGTTGAGCAGAGAACCGCACGTTTATGTGTTAAAATGCGTGCCGCACGTGCAGCACGATTATTTTTCCTCTTTTAACCAATGATATTGTTGTTTCGTGGCGTTCTTGTTGACCACCGCGTCGTAGATCTTAAAGTCCCTAGTAGGGTGGGCACAAGCACAAAGGGAACGCGAAAATAAGACACGCGCGGGATCTCCACGCGTTTCGTCGCACTCGTTTTCTCATATTTGCGCTTTCCCTGCTTTCTCGGAGCCTGGAACAGACTACATAAAAGCATGAAAAATATGTTATTCCAACTCGTCGTTCTCTTTTGGAAAGTTACTTGATACGTAAGAAATGAGCCCATGATCAAACGAGTTTTTTCCATTTTTGGCAAAACGCAAATTTTAGTCCGACCTTTGCCGTAAAAGTGATTCTTAGTCTCTCTATTATTAGGTTATACTTTTACCACTACCGGTGGTTACCAACCAAGTCCTGGACGATTTTGCGGTTAGACCTGGACATACTTGTGCTTGGTGGGCCAACTTTCTAGCCCAACTGAGTTATAGTAAAAGCGAATCCTTAGGAGTCAAGCATGCGCAGTCGCATTATCATAAAAAGTTATCGTTTCAAATCGATTCATCGTAAACGTGTGGACGGGCGTAAACGATGCGAAAACGCTACGAGTGGACGCGCTTTTTTTTTTTTGGAAAACGAATACGGATACGTGTGACCGGGGTCTTCGCCAAGTCAATGAAAGTAAAATCACATCTAGTTGGAAAAAAACATGACAAGGGAATAACAGTAGGGGGGATTATAAAAAAAAGTTTCTGCGTTCTTAAGTTTTAAACAATCCAACGGCCAAAATCAGTATATTCTAATGAGAAGCCGAAAATATAATAGTTTAGAAAATGTCAGCGGCTCCGCGGCCATTTCGTTCTGGGTGCATTCGAGCTGGTCCAGCCTTGTTCATATTAATTCATAGACGTTAGATTTTTTCCTCGTTGATTCTTAAAGAGTCTCTCAGGTAATACACACGCTGTGAGACAAGAGAAGTGATTCGATCAAAATATCTGCGAAAAGAGGTTCTTAGTTAAGAATGGCCCGATTGAAGGAAATACAGGATGAATGCGGTGATGACAATCCAAATATGATCTAACGAACGACATGATATATGAAACAGTGAATCATATATTGAACTGCGGATATGAAATTCAAATGAAGCTATGATCCTCCCAGTTATGAACAATTGCGTAGAGAAGCACTGAGCAATGAAGCCACTGATGTTGGGAGCTGGGTTCTAATGTTCCATTGATGAGTGAATCAGCGAATGAAATGATATATGAAATTAACCATATATTGAACTGCGAATAGTTTATGAGACAAATGGAAACGCCAGACGTGATCTCCATTGACAATTCACTACTGAGGAAATGACTGGGCAAAGAGCATACTACGTTTATAGGAAAGAAGTCCTCAGATTTTTAAGTGTTTTGGATTTTTTTTCTTCTAAGGCAGGTTTTCCCCACGTTTCTTTTGGAATCACTGTGAGTTTTCGGACCACTGTTTACGTACCAATTGGCAGGCACTCAGTTTTATCACCCCTGATGAAGACAGTAGACATGGGTGTCTAAGCGTTGGGGCTTTAGCCTGCGTAGCTGGCTGTTTTTTTTTTTTTTTTTTTTGGAGCGCGAGAGATTTGGGGAGGCGCAAGTATGCTGGAAAGGAAGAACCGCCTGCAAGGATTGACAACCTTTTCGATTTCCAGCCCCTCATTTGCATATTTGACAACTGTTACAGCCTTTGGAGATTCAACCAATGAGAGAGGAGGCGGTAAGACGAATGTTGCGGCTTGCACCAAACAAAATTATCTACTGACGAATGCGGCAAATTTGAGAAACCCTTTTCCTCCTCAGTTGAAAACGGAAAATTTTAAAAATAGTTGCAAATTGGCTTTTATCAGCTGAAGATTCACATGGATAATTTCAGAAGACTTAATACATTTCCACGCAAAACCTATTGAGCCTATTCAAGATATCAAAGCGCGAAGTATGTCTAAACGTGACGTCGGCTGAACGTTTGGCCAAGATTGGTCTGAAAATAGCACGATCAGACATATTTACTGATCGTGTATGTCATGCCTGTGGAAGGAAAGTTCTAAATGTATTTTAAATTTAGGCGAAAGAAACAACTTCGAGCCAAGATGATTTAAGATTATATCATAAAAAATCTTATAGCTATTAAAAAATAGTGAGGAAAGTGGAGTGAGAGTCAGGTGCCAAATAGTAATACTTATAAAAGTCCAGGATGGGTTATTCAGACAGAATATTATCACGAACTTCTCCTTGAAAATCTATCGAGAAACGTGCTGGAGCCAAAAAATCACAATTATGTAGGAAGCTTCGAGCGCCCCGAATGAAATTTTGGAATTCTCCCATTATCCTCCGAAGCGGGCAACATCAAGAGCAAGAACTTTCCTTCCACAGGCATGACATACACGGTCAGTAAATATGTCTGATCGTGCTTCCTAAGGCCTAGAGTTAAGATTTGACTCTGGGGAAGCTTTTTCAATGTATTTATTTCTTTTTCATGTCTTTCTGTCCATGCAGAAGATCTCAAAGGCCAATTGAAATTTAATTTTTGAATTGTGTTCATTTATTTCTACACGTTTCCTAATTTATTTTCTCATTCATCGATTGTTGTATTAACAAAGTACTTTCTTAAAAAAATAGAATTGTCTGATCTCATACACTAAAAGTTTGGTTTTCTTCTTCACACCAAATATAACTGAAAGTTCTTTTAAGGACGGTGCTTCCTAATAAGAATAATTTTTTCCCCAGGATATGACTAAGCAGAAAAGTAAATCTTAGTTTGGGTTTTCTGGAATGTGAAATGATAATAGGGTAACCATGCATTTTTCGGGGAAAATAAGGTTTGATTTTTGATAAAGTGGAAACTAAGAAAATTGTTTCTAGCTTTTCCAATAAAGTATGTCGTTGTGAAAACTGTTCCATTACGATTTCTTTTCCTTGGTCTTTTGCTACAGGAGACGTGTGCTTTGAACTGAAACCGAATAAATCCTCCGTGGCAGTTCGATGAAAAAAAATTAACTTGAAAAATTAAAATCAGCGGGTGTCCTAATCATTGCGTGATGCGCAGAAGAAATGCGTGATAACAATAGGTCACCGTCCTTAAGACGACCAAGAGCCATGAAGGCTTTCTGGTTAGTGAAAGGGTAAATCCATCTCGTTTAGGACAACTTAAAAGTCACTTAGCCAAACTCAAAGTTTTAAATCAAGGCGTTCAACAAACTAACAAATCTGCTGGCCTGAATTCAGGCCATTTAATGCGTCTTGTTTAGCTTGATCATGGTATAACATAAGGGGGGGTGGGGGGGGGGGTGGCTCTTATCTAAAGAAAGACAATGGATGCTACAAAAAGGTTGCATAGATCGTTCTTCGAAGAAACTTTTTAGAACGAAGTTCCTTTTTGGGGAAGTTCCTTTTTGATGTGCGCAGACTTATTCTACCTTCTGTCTTATATGGCCTTATCCATGATTGTGAAGGGATAATGCACCCATGCAGAGCAACTACAGTCCCTTGAAGTGGTCCATGGAAGGGCAGCAAGAAGGATATACAAGCTACCCAAAGACATGCCCTGTTCTGATATCTATCAACACACAAGCTGGGGCACTATAAAATACACGTACAAACTCCGTTTAATCAAACTACCTCTCGTAAGCGACCACATCTCCTCAGCTACCACTTTTCCAAAATACCAAACGTTTCGAAGTACAATCTCCATGTTTGGAACCTCTCGTAAGCAACCGCGACCACTTTTGGGGCTAATAGTAAATTTTCTTTTGCTTTAAGAACGATGCCTACTAATTCAAATGTATTTTTGCACGGTTTTATGAATATGCAGGAAAAGCAGATCTCAACAAGTGTTATTAAAATCCAAAAAGAAAATTGGGGGTAGCCACGCATTTTTCAAAGATAATTAATCAACAATATTAGCAAAAATCTTAAAATACAAAGCAATGTATGGCGTTCCTTTCCAAATTAAAGCTTAATTATCTCTGAAAATTGCATGGTTACCCCCAATTTTCTTTTTGGATACCAAGAGCACTTGCTAAGTTTTGCTTTCTCCGCATAACTCTAAACTGCGCAAAAATATCCCTGCATCAGTAAGCACTAACGATAGGGAATCCGAGTATCTGGATATGCGCAGAACGTATGCGCAATAACCGTCCTTAACCTCCCGTAACCGACCACTTGACAGGTAATGGAGCAGAAATTGGATTGTTAGGGCCGATTTACACGGTACGATTTTTGTCGCATGCGACAACGGCTTACGACAGGCCCACGACATGATTTACGATCGTTGTGTACGTCCGAAAAAACGTCGTAGCATTTTAAAACATGTTTTAAAACGCTGCGACAATCGTAAGTCATGTCGTAAGCCTGTCGTGAGCTTGTCGCATGCGACAAAATCGTATCGTGTAAATCGGCCCTTAGGCGTTGTAACATTATCGCATTCCTGGGTAGTACCGGATCTTTGACTTTTTGCATGAATAAAACATCTAAAATTTTAAAGGAAAAATTCATATACACTGGATTCTGTAAGTCGTAAAAAAGACGACCTTGAATGTTTTAGATTACAGAAAATTAAAACTGATTTCCTGAATTATCCTGAAACACCTCAAGCGATCGTGCGACCAACCAATACACGAAGGACGGGCTCATCTGAGGTCTGGGTGTAGTGTTTCTTATGTTTGTTAACATGTAAATCACAAGTAAAATAAACGGGCTGTCAAGTATAAAGCTAGCAATCCAATCCTTATTAGTTCACGTTCAGGTTCCACTAACGTTTAGACAACATTAAAGAATCAATTCACGGTAACTGATCGTGAAACTTGTTCCGTTCGCATCATTACGTAGTCTTTTAGAGGCGAACCATTAATAAATACTTTGGAAAGCTTAAATATTTTTGATTACTAAAAGTTATAAAGTGGGTTTAGATGGGTATTGGCGCTTGGTAACTCTGCAGTTACCATAATTATGCTAATGAGGCAAAATTTTGACTCAATATGGTTTAAGCTCTTGTACGCGACCTCCTCCCATAAGCCACCACCTCGGCGCTTGGCAATTTGGATGGTCGCTTACGGGAGGTTCGACTGTATTTTATAAAATTATCAGGGAAGAAGTGTGCATAGTGCATAGCTTTGAGGAGAGGGATTAATTGATTCAGGGATATTTACCTAAAGGTCTCCCTCTTCTTGAAAAGCAATCATCAGTCAACTACCTAATAAGTGTACGAAGCTTACATTGGAACAAGAAGTATGAAACCCACATTAACAAATAACTGTATTCGTATTCCTAAAGATATTTTTTGCTGATATGCCTTCAAAACACTTACATTAATTTTACTTTTCATACCGTGACAAAGCAAGATCTCTTGTAACAATAAAAAACAATTAAAACAATAATTATGCAAAGAATACAATGTATGGTGCTGGTGTCTCGTCAGCATAAAGGAATCCGGTGAATGTCAAGACTTCTTCAAACACTCCTGGTTTCTGAAAATGAGCTTGAATACAGTTTACATTATTTGAGGGTAATGGAACCTTACAAATGACCAGCTCCCAACGTCAGTGGCTTCACAGCTCAGTTAGTTAGAGCGTCGCACCGGTATCGCGAGGTCACAGGTTCAAACCCTGTTGAAGTCCTGAAATTTTCAGGCTTCTTTAAGCAATTGCAAAAATCGCGTCCATAACTGCGAGAATCATAGCTTCACTCGATTTCATATCCGCATTTCATATATGATCCATTTCGTATATATTTCATCGTTGATTCATTCCTCACGGGAACATTTGAACCCACAAATGACCAGCTCCCAACGTCAGTAGATACATAGCCCAGTAGCGGTTAGAGCGTCGCACCGGTATCGCGAAGTCACGGGTTCAAACCCTGTTGAAGTCCTGAATTTTTCAGGCTTCTTTAAGCAATTGCAAAAATCGCGTTCATAACTGCGAGTATCATAGCTTCACTTGATTTAATATCCGCAGTTTATATATGATCCATTATATATATATATATATATTTTTTAATTTATTTATTTTTTGCCACAGAAAGAAGAAATTAAAATACAAATATGAACAATCAAAAAAGAGAAGATGGAAAGATAAAATTATTGAATTACATTGGTGGCGAGGAGGCCTAAAAGAAATTACTAAGCTTATGTAAATTAGGCCTCCCCAAGTAAAAGCATCTATCTATCGTTGACATGCAAGTTGGCAACGGAGAATACAATTATTACAAACATTTAGTTAATTAACGTGTTGAAATATAAAGTAATGAACGGAAATTAAAAACAGTTTGAACTTACAAGTTGGTAATGAAGCATACAATTACAAACACTTAGTCATTTAATTAAGGTGTTGAAATATGTAAACAGTTGTGAAAGTAAAATTACAGGGTGAAAACAATTTGACACAGGAAGAACAAAATACTTAATTTTCAGAATAGTTGTTAAAAAAGAATGACTTAAGTGCTTTCTTGAAGGAAGCTGTTGAGGAAGAATTGATTATATCAATGTCAAGAGAATTGTAAAATTTAGGTCCCTGATAGAAAACAGAAAATTGTTTAATGTTAGTCCGACAGAAAGGCAGACGAAATGCATGAGAGTTTCTCGAATAATATGTGTGAATTTGACTGTTTAGAGTGAATTTGCTAGCCAACTTGGGAGGAAGAGTTCGAATTTGATAGGAGAACATGAATTGACCAAGTTGTAACAGGTTAAGATCATGGAATTTTAGGATTCCAAGTTTCTTAAATATAGGGTCAGAATGAGCATTAAAATGAGATTTATCTATGATTCTCACCACTCTTTTCTGCAATTTTACCAGACGAACAAGGTTACTTTTATAGGTGGACGCCCAAACTATATTACAGTAAAAGAAGTAAGGATAAACAAGTGAAAAGTACAATACACGTAAAGAGTATGAAGATAAATAAAAACTTGATTTCTGTATCATTCCAATTGATTTCGACACTTTGTTAGCCACATGAGAGATCTCAGACTTCCAGGTTACGTTTTCATCGATGATCACACCCAAGAAAACTGTTTCTTTAACTTGATCAATTTGTTGTTTATTTATCAAAATTTGAAAATTATAACTTCTACGTTTTTGGTTTGGTTTGAACACTATGAACTTGGTCTTTTTAAGATTCAGTGAAAGCTTATTAACCCTAAACCACACTGACAACTTATTTAACTCGATATTCAGCTGATTAACCAGATAATCAGGATCTTTACCAGACAGAAAAACGTTGGTATCGTCCGCGAATAAAATCAGTTGTAGTGCCGTAGATGCATTGACTATATCATTAATGTAAAGAAGAAAAATAAAGGCCCTAGAATAGAGCCCTGAGGAACCCCACAGGATATATTAAAGCGAGAAGAAACATGACCGTTGAAATCTACAAATTGTAATCTGTTAGAAAAATAGCTTTTTACCCATTTTAAGGCCAGTCCACGTATACCATAGTGTTCAAGTTTGTCAAATAAAATATTATGATTAACTGTATCGAACGCTTTTGAGAGATCAAGGAAAATACCAACAGCTATATCACCACGATCTAAAGCTGAAGAAATCAATCAAAGCAAGTGTAGGGGAGTGATTTTTCCTAAAGCCATATTGCTCATTACAAAGGACATTTAAATTAGTTAGATAATCATTTAAACGGTTATAAATTATTCTCTCAAGAAATTTGGAAAAACTAGGTAGAACTGAAACAGTCTATAGTTAGTGAACAACGACTGGTCATCAGCTTTGAATAAAGGTATTACCCGTGCTATCTTCATTTGATCTGGTACAATGCCATGAGCAATTGACAAGTTAATAATGTGAGCCAAAGGTTCAGAGATTAATTGGATAGATTCCTTTATGAGGGACATCGGAATGTTATCATAACCCGCAGCTTTGTTGGATGCAAATGATTGAGCAATAACAATAATTTCTTCTTTTGTTGCCGGATTGAAAAAGATAGCTTCTGCAAAAGATCCTGAAAGAAAGTCTTTATGAAAAAAAGGATGAGATCGTATTTCTTTTGCAAGGTTAGGACCAATACTGGAGAAATACTTACAAAATTTATTCGCGATGATAACTGGATCAGATATTTCTTGACCATCAGATGTGAATATTGAGTTTACTTTAGGCTTTGATTTCTTCCGATTCAAGATGTCATTAAGAATTTTCCAAGTAGCATGGGTATTTGCTTTTGCATATTCTAATTTCTTCTCATAATATAATCGTCTAGCCGATCTCAAAATGTGATTTAATTTGTTTTTGAAAGACTTATAGAGTAAATTGTTATTCTGTGTCGGTTTATGAAGGAATTTTTTATAAAGTTTGTTTTTCCTTTTAATCGACTTGAGAAGAGCTTTAGTTAACCACGGTTTTTTAATAGATCTCTTCTTTGGAATCAATTTCCTAACAGGAAAACAGTCATTGTATATTTTGGTAATTTTTTTAAGAAAACTGGTGTATGCAGTATGTGGATCATTGTAACTTGCGAGTGAAGACCACTCAACACCCTCAAGTTTTTCAACAAACTTGGACAGATTAATTGGGTTCTTATCTCGGACAAAAATGGGATCTTGTCTAGAATGATGTCCTAGAGTGTTGTCCGAATGAATAGAAAAAACAAGAAGATGATCTGAGATGTCAGTAAACAATAAACCACTTCTCGAACGAACAAAGAAATTGTTCACAAAAATATTATCTATTAAAGTAGCCCTGGGGGGGAGGGGTGATACGTGTGGGACGTGTAATCAAAGGGAGTAACATATTAGAATACATTTCATCAAGAAATTGGCCCGTAAAATGATGGTGTTGGTAGTTCATTAAATTAATGTTGAAAGCGCCCAATAAAAAACGTATCTTATTTTCCCTAGAGATTTTGCCTAACGATTCATTGATTTTGGTCAAGAATTCGTCAACACCTTGGTTGGGTGGTCGGTACCAAGGCACCAAGCATTATATATCATTTTACATGAGACCGGTATGAACTTGTGGCGGTATGAAATTTTCGGTAGCCTCGCAGCTCTTACAAGGTCTCACCTGATTGGAGACCACCCTAACCCTTAACAAAAGAACAAATAACAGAAACAATGGACCCTAGGCCTAAAACCTAACCCTTTTGTTTTAGGCCTAGGGTCCATTGTTTCTGTTATTTGTTCTTTTGTTAAGGGTTAGGGTGGTCTCCAATCAGGTGAGACCTTGTAAGAGCTGCGAGGTGCGTTTACATGAACCCGGTACGAAATGCTTGGTGCCTGGTTTCTGGGCGAATGATAATATCTTTTGTCTAATAAATATATCGCTGACCCGCTCTGAGATTTGTTGTTATTTACACGAGACCGGTAAAAGAATTTCTCGTCTCGGTACAACAACCGAGAAGAAGTCAGACCGGTCTGAGTTTATTTTCAGGCCGGTCTCAAGTACACGCAAAAGAAGAAATGTATAGAGGACGATACGAACTCATGCCGGTCTGAGTTCGTCCTGGTCTCATGTACACCGTAAATACCCTCAAAGACATCTCTGCTTTATTGCTGTTTATAATGCAATCAAGCAGTTTGTAACACCCAAACGTTCAAACAGACTGCGCAGAAACCGGGATGACCCACTTCACAGTTAAGAGGATCGATGATCAAGTTACTCCACTTATTAAGCAGCCTCTAATTTTTTGCATTTTACCACTTCTATTTCTTGGCAACAGACGTTCTCCTCCTCGCTACTTAATAATCTGCTGGCAGTTGCCACAATGGCACCTTTAAAGTCAAACCACAGTGATGTTTTAGCCAAGAAAAGACACAAGCATCACCAATAATTCCAATTAAGACAGCTGAAGTGCATTTCTTCTCAACTCTAAAGCAGCTAAAAAGGTTAGATATGCAGAGGCAAAGAAATTCGTACACTAAATCGTATTTCGTTTCTGCCTAAAAAACTCAAATAGTCTCCAAGCTCGTGACAAGAAATACTAACTGATTTCAGTTCCGAATAGATAAATAATTGTGTCCACTACCTTTGAAATCCTATTTGCAAAGGAAGAAACGAAATTGACACTTAAAGTGCCCCTGTGATAAAAAAAAACACTTCCTTTTTTCCTTCAGATTTTGAAAGTGTGTTTGCTTAACACCTGACTGGCAAAATTTTGAGCTTTGATTTTTATCCAAAGGCCGTTTACTTTGAGTGTAAGTTTTGAATTTCACGGTCCGCCATTACTCACGTTCAAAACTGACCGATTGGACCTCAGACGGTTGGATCCAGGGAAAAGTGACGTCAGAGGCTCGCTAGCTTAAAATGTCAGCGTTTGAACTCAGCTTATTATATATGCAAAGCGTGAGTTTAAAAGTCTGAAAGCCCAAAACCTTCGTGCTGCATATTAATTCTGCGGCGTACACATGTATTGCATTCTTAAACTAGTGAGCCTTTGACGTCATTTTCTCCTCGATCCAGCTCTCTCAAGAACATAATGTTAGTAATGGCGGACCATTAAATAGTGAAATTAAAATTAAAATAAAGAGGTGTCTTTTTGAAATCAAGGCTTAAAACGTGGGTCACTTAGTGTTTTGTTAACATAGTTTTGAAATCCAAAGAAAAATATGAATTGATTTTTTGGTCACAGGGGCACTTTAAGAGGATCCTTTATTTACAACTTTAAATGAACAGCAACGCAGCTACATGTCCGGCGGCCTGACAAGGTTTTAAAGTACTCCACGTCGAGTAGTCTAAACATTTTTCCAATTTCAAGTAAATCTCTCGATCTTCCCGAGAGTGTTGGGGCTTGCAGACGCTGTTTAGCTTTTTTATTTTTCAGTCAGACACAGAAATATGTATACAGTGTTTTGGGTCTCATGACAACTTCCGGTGGCGTCAAACACACTCAAAATAATCTAAAAATGGGCTCACGCGAACGAAGACGCATGTTGAGGAGGTTTGTATGGAGTGCCGATCATGGAGTACTGTACATGTAGTCAAAAAAAAAAAAATCTATTCGTTGCTGGACGTGCAGACACGGCATATAAAGTTATAACGAATATTGCAACAGCTATCCGTCGAGCAAAAGCATATTTAATGAACGTTCTGGCGTAAAAAAAATCTCAAAGTAGATAGACAAATAATCAGCAATAGAGTGCACTTGAGAACAGAAATGAATTTTTCTTGAACCGCATGAGTTTTAAAAGAAAACAAGCACACCCTCAGCGAGCGACTGCAAAAGGAAAAAAGCCGTTTCAGAGGGCCGTTGGCAAAACCAGGATCGGATCGGATCGGATCGGATCGGACCGGACCGGACCGGACCCGTCCGGATCCCATTACACCAGACAACGTGCTCGAATTCAGTGGTTTTCTCTCTTGTGTAGTTGTCTCCTCGTTTTTTTGTTTTTTTTTTTACAGAGGTGATTAAAGATTCCGAAGCGGAATCATGAGAGATACGATGTGACGAATTGACGTCAATTAGCGAACTGACTGCGTACACAACGGTCTTCTTTTTCAAACATGAAAACTGACGACAATTCTCTACTTTACCCCAGTCTCTTCTAATTGCACAATAGCCTGATTTAGCAACAGAACGGGAATGTCAGTTGACGATGGCGAGCGCAGCAAAATATCCATATTACGTCATATTAGAGTAGAATCCCAACTATTCTGCGGGCTCTCCTTTCGTCAACTGACGCTTCCTTTCTGTTGCTAAATCAAGCTATTGCGCAATTGTCAGGAACTGTGATTAAAAAAAAATTGTTGTCAGTTTTCATGTTTGAAGAAGAAGACCGTTGCTCACGCAGTCAATTCACTTATTGACGTCAATTCGTCACACGGTATCTTTCATAATTCCGCCTTGGAATCTGTAATCACCTCTGGAAAAAAAAACATTTCGAGTAGTCGCAATAAATGAGGAGACGACTACACAAGAGAGAAAGGCACAGAATTCGACTTCTCCTGTCTTCAGCACGTTGTCTGGCGGGGATTTTGTTATTGATCCGGTCCGTGTTTGTCAATCCGGTCAGGAGCCTGATCCGGTACAATCCGATTCGACTCGCTCCGACCCGATCCGATCCGGTCCGGTCCGGTTCGATCCAGGTTTTGCCAACGGCCATTTCAGAGTCAACTGTCAACAGCCAGCAAATAGGAATGACGCTAAAATTAGAAGCCATAAAAAAGACTTTTTGAGTTCAAGGTCGAAGAAGAGTTTTACTGATGCACTTTATTCCACTTGATCAGGCTCTGAAAACGAGATCATTCACATTTTGATGTATTTCATTGAAACACGCCAGGTTGGCTTGGTACAAGAATCAGCAAAATACGGCAATGCAACCAAGAAAGGACGAACTTCAAACACGATCTGCTCCAAAACTTAAATAACGTTGAATTTCAGAATAACTAAAGCAGCTAATATCTTCGAGACATTAAATTTACAGCTAAAATACATAGCATATGCAGGGTTAGTTTTAGAAATAGAAAGATACGCTCAAAGGTTGATTCAATGATAAAATGCATAGGGTGGCTCCTTGTCACAGCGGGAACGACGAAGCGTTGCTTCAAGGAAAATTTGACTTGCCGGGTGTACTGAAAAGGAAGACATATGATGATAAAACTCGAAGGTAAACGACAGATTTCTCCATCTATGGCTTGCTTACCTTCCTGCAATAAGTTGCGTAAGAGAATGAGTACTCGTTGGTTGTCCATCGTAGACGATGAAGACAGCTTTTAGGGTACACCCTTATAGACTATTGCTATCAAGCGAAGCTATGGTCTCCGCAGTTCATATATGATCCATTTCATATATCATTTCATCATTGATTCATTCCTCACCGGAACATTAGAACCCACAAATGACCAGCTCCCAACGTCACTGGCTTCATAGCTCAGTTGGTTAGAGCGTCGCACCGGTATCGCGAGGTCACGGGTTCAAACCCCGTTGAAGTCCTGAATTTTTCAGGCGTTTCTACGCAATTGAAAAAATTACGTTTATAACTGCGAAGATCATAGCTTCACTTGATTTCATATCCGCAGTTCATATATCTTTTCATCATAGACTATTGCTGTAGTACTAACTTTTGTTCGTTGCAGTTCTTTGAAGACGCAAAAAACTACTGCGGTTGTTATTAGTGTTTCCAATCTATGGTGGTAAATACGGTGGCCTTCATCTGCCATGATTAATTTCTTTTTTATCCATGATAAAATATTTTTATCATGGACGGAAAAGAGTTTTGTCACGTGAAGAAAAGAACTCTGTCATGGATGGAAAACAATTTTGTTCTGGATAGAAAATAGTTTTCTCGTGGATAGAAAACGAAGTTGTCCTGGATAGAAAATGGCAAAGATATCATGAAGCCCTGTAAGGGCCGATTTACACGGTAAGATTTTTGCCGGGGATTTTTGTCGCATGCGACAACGGCTTACGACAGGCCCACGACATGCTTTACGATTGTTGTGTACGTCAGAAAAAATGTGGTAGCATTTTTTAAAACATGTTTTAAAACGCTGCGACAATCGTAACTCATGTCGTAGCCTGTCGTAACTCGTAAGTTTGTCGTACCGTGTAAGTAAGTCATGTCGTAGGTCTGTCGTGACAAAATCGTATCGTGTAAATCGGCCCTAAGACACGCTAAATTATTCAATTTCCAATAAAGATTGATGACGAGTGGTACTGGAACCGAAAACCGCCCGCTGGCGCAGATGCAAAATGGCGTCCGAGCGTCCTTTCAACATACTTACATCTACCAACTAATACTGACAAAGGAGACAGCATTGGTCCAAGACATCCAAAACGGTACGTTGAGTCCTTCTTGAAGAATAGAATCAAAGATTTAAGACAATATCGTCGTGAATTCCACTGTTGTTAAGTGTAACGAGGTGGTCGATGTCTGCGTTAAGCTATTGTTGCTGCAAAGATATACTTTATATTCCATTTTCTATGGGGCTGTTCGACAATAGATAGAACCAGAAACGTCATAATAGGAACTTTCTTTCATACAGCTCTGTTTTTCAGCGATATAGGGATGAAAGGTTACGTTAACTAACATGTTCTTTTAAGTTTATTTATGGTATACATGTAGTCTAAGAGAGTCATTTAAGAATTTTGAATGAAGCAGGATCTTGTTGGGTTTTTTCTTGAAACAGGAAGAACTGCTAGTTTCCATGTTAGTAGGAATCTCCTCCCAAATTTTGATGATGGTAAACTTGAATATGTGTTTACCGTAAATTAGTAAATTAGTCTTGTCCTCACTGATATTTGCCTTTGAGAAAACTTTTAAGTGAAGCTATGATCCTCGCAGTTATGAACGCAATTTTAGCAATTGCATAGGGAAGCCTGAAAAATTCAGGATTTCAACGGGGTTTGAACCTTTGACCTTGCAATGCCGGTGCAATGCTCTAACCAACTGAGCTATGAAGCTACCGATGTTGGGAGCTGGTCATTTGTGTTTTTTCAGGCTTCCCTACGCAATTGCTAAAATTGCAACTGTGAGGAATGTACCTTCACTTGATTCCATATCTGCAGTTCAATATATGATTCACTTCATATATCATTTTGTTTGTTGATCATTCATCAAGGGAACATTTCAACCCACAAATGACTAGCTCCCCACATCAGTGGCTTCATAGCTCAGTTGGCTAGATTGTCGCACTGGCATTGTGTGATCGCGGGTTCAAACCCCACTGAAGTCCTGAATTTTAAAGGCTTCCCTACGTAATTGTTAAAATTGTGTTCATAATAGACCATTTTACAGTTGTGTGCTAAGTTACCTGGCCTTTGAATGAAAGTTAGGCTGGAATTGACCTTGCTTTGATAGAAACCTCACTGCTTTTCTTATGTAAATTTTTACTAATTAGCATGAGAACAACATCATTGACATAAGATAAGCAGTGAGGTTTCAATCAAAGCAAGGTCAACTCCATTCTCACTTTCATTCAAAGGCCAGGTAACTAAGCACACAACTGTAAAATGCTCTATTGCGATGGGCATAGCTTAGCTTCATATTGGCAGTTCAATATAGTTTATGATTCATTTCATATATCATTTCGTTTGTTAAAATTAAATTTTGTAACATATTTGCTATTACCGGTATATGAAGCAGACACCTTTCAAAAGGTAGTTCCAAAATACCACAGGAATAGTTGTTTGTGTCTTTACCAACTCATTTTATAAAAGCAAATTTTCATGTTTCACTCCCAATTGACACAGGGGCAGGTACAAAGCACTGGCGGCAAGTCACAGGTCATTGTTTTACCAATATAGAAACAACCCTAACCACTAAATGTTTGATCCTTTCTGTATTGGTA
>OX421458.1:27629017-27631517 GCA_949126865.1 Montipora capitata | reverse complement strand
AATTTTTTGGATTGCCGTATACTATCTTAAATGCGCAAAAACGTTTTGAATTGCTGCATACACAAAACACGAAATGGAAGCATTAAGAGCTTTAAAAGGGAGCTGCAAAAATCCATCTCGCCTGTAGACACTTATTATAAGCAGCTGGCAGAATCATCATTAAAGCAAAGGCCATGGAGTTTACAGGCTTCTTAACTGAAGAGTTTTGTCATAGTCATGGTTTCTTTACCCATGAGGGGCTCAGGAGCCATAACTAGTTGAAAGTCTCTTCTGCGACCATGATATATATCACAGAGGACAGACCACAACACCGGGAACTCCGTGAACTCCGTGAACTCCATGCCGAACGGTATTCTTTACGAATAGTGTGTCACAGGGTTGTGGGACAACATTGAAGGGCTGTGATGCAGGGTCTACGGTTTATCGTCCTTATTCAAAAAGACTAGAGATTCTAAACATTTTCAGGTGTCATTACAAAGGCAGCACTTTCTCCTCAGTAATTTAAAGACACTGAGTGTTGGTACGGCCAGAATCACAAACTTGTGGTGGCCTGCATGGCAGCTGGGTGCTCAACTAACTGAGCCACTGGTGCACAGGTTTAAGCTTTTGGACCACCTACTTAAATTGCACATGTCTGGTTCTTTATGCAGTAAATTTATTTTGTTTTTCTCATCGTCAGATCCTTGGAATCTTGATGGAGGTTGACCAGATGGAGAAAGATTATGAAATGATGGTCACTGATTTGTTGAACTGGCTCAACTCCAAAATTCTTGAGCTTGGTCGACCATTTCAGAAATCTATGATAGCAGTTCAAAGAGAGATGGCAGCATTCAAACATTTCCGAACTGTTGAAAAGCCCCCAAAGTGAGAATGTTTTCATTGATATGCTTCCATTGTAAACATTGTTAGACACTCCTAGGAGTGTTGAGGGAACGGATGTAGAGGTTGTTACTATCAATTTTCAGACATCCTTGGACAAGGGCTTTTTTTCAGCCCACTTCACGGACTGTTGATTTCAGTCTGCGGTTAAAAAATTCTGATCATGTGATAAAATTTTTGTGGCTTTGCGGTTTCTAAAATACCAATCACATTACGGTAGAGTAACATGCCCCCAAACCCCTCTTTGGCACCTGTGGCCCCCTCACTGCTTACTTCTTAAATAAATTTTTTCACCTACATTCTTACTGGAAACCCTGTCTGTGATGTGGACTCTTTAAATAAAAGAAAATTCAAGAACCTTGACATGCTGTCAAATTGTTAGAAGTCAAATATTTATGGCATCAAGTTTTTTTAAAAATTGATTAAAACCAGTTACAATTTTTCAGCTTTGTGCTAGCTTGTCTATTTATTGTGCTAATGAAGTGCAATGCTGGGTATTTGTTGTTTTTCTCAGATATTCGGAGCGCGTGAATATAGAGGCCCATCTCTTCAGTTTGCAAACAAAGAGGAAAGGCAACAATCAGCAGCCTTATGTTCCGCCTGAGGGACGGCTTGTGCTGGATGTCAACAGGGCGTGGCAAATGATGGAGAGTGCTGAACATGATAGAGAAATGGCACTGAGAGAGGAGTTAATTCGGTAGTTAAACATGCCTCTCATGTTTTAGAATACAAGACTGTCATCCGGTTGGCTCCATTGGTTGAATGTCAGACTACTGTGGGGGAGGTTATGGGATCAAAACTCAGGATGGACCAACACTCAGGGTCTTTAAATAACTGAGGAGAAAGACTGAAACTGAAACTGAAACTGTGCTGCCTTTGTAATGATATCTAAAAATGGTTAGACTCTCTAGCCTTCTTGGATGAGGATGATAAACTGTTGGCCCCTTCTCAAAACCCTTCAATGTTGAATCATAACCCTATGAGACATAAAAGAACACACACACACTATTAGCAAAGAGCAGGGTTTGGAGATCCCGGTGTTGTATAGTCTATCCTCTGTTAAGCTCGCTGACCCTTGGAGGTTCAGCTGTGTAAGGGGACTCTGTGTCCTATTCTTAACTTTCCATGGGCTTTGTCCCTTAATGAATAAATAGAGGAAGGAGTGTACAATTTTCATAACTTTTAGGAGCATCTGCCTTGTGGAGAAGATCTTCTTACACAGCATATTTTTGTCCAAAATAAGATTAACTATGATCTGCAGCAAATTATTATTGATGCACTGCTTTATGTATTGTTCTGCAGTCTTGTATTCTTACAGTCGTGTTTTGTCCCGTTTGCAGACAGGAGATGCTTGAAAAACTTGCTGAAAAGTTTGAAAGAAAGGTACTGTTTTTGTGCTTCAAATGTGAATAAAAAATGGATGGACAGAAAATATCAATGTGTGTGGGCAAGCTATGGTCAGCTCTATATAAATTGCCCTTCGAACAAGAAATTGTGTTAGTTTAAACCTTTCAACAAGCTACATGTATGTTAATTAATGAGAGTAATGTAATGTTGATTATATTGCAGGCATCTCTGCGTGAATCATGGCTGGATGACATGATGCATGTTCTGGAAGGAG
>OX421458.1:27616517-27624017 GCA_949126865.1 Montipora capitata | reverse complement strand
TGCACAAGACTGGTTGTGTATGATGCTGTGAAACTAGTAATTTAACAGAAGCTGGGAAAATCAGTGAAATTTCGGTGGCTCAGTTACTCTAAAGGGTCAGGCAAGGGAAATCGTTGATACATTGTGACAGCTCTCCTATTAATCGTACAGTAAAACCCCGCATGTTCTTATTTTCTAAAATCTAAAAAAATTGTGCACTTTGGCAAATAAGATAAATTGATTGATGTTCTGAAGATCCGTGTGATATTTTGATTTTGCATAATTATGGTCATTTTTATGTGAATTTTTTAATTCGGTATTTAAATTTTGTTTGAATTTTAGATACATTAGGGAAAAACTGGTGGCTGCATAGGGGACTGACTGACTATTTAAGAACCTAGATAGCCCAAATTTTTAATTACCATTAATAGTACAACATGTATGTAAGAACCTGTTTAGGCTAAATTTTAAAATGGAAGTTTCTTACATGCAGGGTTTTACTGTATCTTTTTAGTCAATCTATGTACTTTGATCAGGGTTCCTCTCGGTCATTGCATTTTCTGGAAAGTGATGGAACTGAAACCGAAAAGTAATCCATGGTCTGGAAGAACCGAAAAAATGGATCTCACAAAACGTCCAGAAAATTCAAATTAAGTCTTCTGCTCCAAACAGTTATTTATTGATTTTGGTTTCAGTGAAAAAATTGACCACAATGATGTTCCGGTAGCTGGATTTTATTTCCTTACCCAGATGGGACTTGGTACAGTTACCTGTAAACGAAATGTTAGCATGCCAAAAAGGCCCTTTATAATGCTTCTGAGATTTATCCATTTGTATGGTTTTCTTTCTAGTATTATTCAGATTCAAATGATGTAGAATCATGGATGATGGAGAAGATGTATGTTGTTAGTAGCGAGGACTATGGCAGGGATGAACAAAGTGCAATGGTGGGTACAGTTTATTTCTTCATCTCTCCAAAAGTAGTAGTATTATTATTATTATTATTATTATTATTATTATTATTATTATTTATAATGGGCACAGATTCTATCTAAATATAATTAAATGTGCCTATAAATTCACAAAGAAGTAAACAAATAAACAACTACATGTGTTACAATAGAATTCCGAATATCATGTTATATTATGAGTTAGTTAAGGTATAACTGTGATCAGCCGAAATATCTATAAAATATGTGAAAATGATATTACTATTATATAAAAATACAATAAAGTTTATTAAGACATGCAAAGGCTTGTTTAAAAAGAAAGGTTTTCAAAATACTCTCAAATTTAACAATCGACTGTTCTGACTTAATATGGCTTGGTAGAGTGTTGCAAACTGAAGGTGCTGTGGAGACATACGCTCTGTCTTCCAGAGTTATGCAGATTAAACATTAACTGTTTCTTTTCAAATTAAGTTTGACATTATTATGCAGAAAATGCCAAGGGGATATCAACCATGTCTTGTCAGCTATCTTGTTTTAGGTGCTCATTCTTTCCAATATTCTAGGTTGATATGGCAAGACTGACAA
The DNA here is from genome assembly GCA_949126865.1 of Montipora capitata. Classification (NCBI taxonomy): domain Eukaryota; kingdom Metazoa; phylum Cnidaria; class Anthozoa; order Scleractinia; family Acroporidae; genus Montipora; species Montipora capitata. The sequence continues at coordinate 27,622,503 of OX421458.1, read as the reverse complement.
TGTTTTGCTGCAAAGTTTTCAAAACAAGCACCTACAGTGTGCGTGTACTAAATCTGTAAAACAATGACTATTTAATTCATGTGAAGTGTCATAGTTATGAAGAGAAAAGCCAAAAAGAGGGTAAAACCAGAGAACTCGGAGAAATTAACAAATCGAAAGTGGTTCAGCGTTGTCTGTATTCTTATCAACAATGATATTCATCATCACAGTGGTCAAAATGTTATGGACTCATGAGGCGCAGCTGCGTGTATCCACAACAAATTTGTCTTTTACCACAATATTCAATGCAAAAAAAAGTTTTTATTTCACAGCGAGACCAAAATCATGACACAAAGAAAGAGCAAGGGTTGTCTATAACTTTCTCAGAATATTATTGGTTTATTTCCCAAAATGGGCGTTTCTGATTGGCTATCACATTGCGTGATAAACTGATGCGAGCATGACGCGTACAGCGTTGTCTAGACTCTTATCGACAACTGCAAATTAGCCAATCAGATTGTGGGATTACAAGCAATTGTGGTAAAAAAACCTCTTGCAGCAGGGAAAAAACCAACTACAAACTCAACCCATGTATGAACCAAACCTGGGCCACATTGGTGGGAGTGCTTTCACCATTGCGCCATCCCTGTTCCCCATAAAATCATTGAAGTTTCACACTATGCAATTGTCATTGTTTTAATTTGATTTAATTAGTCACTTCTTCAAAGACACACAAATGTCATTGATGAGATAAAAGGATTTGCTGATGATGTGAATCGTTTGAGGGAACAAAGCAAACTTATGGAAAGCATTGAGATGGCATCTCAGGTGAGAACAATAATATTATATTGTTGTCTTTTGAGTGTTACAGCATTCTTGACAGGCTCTTTTCCATTTTATGTTTGTAAATAGATCGGCAAATTTAATACTCTGGAACTCAACTGGTTTAATGACTAGTTCAGCAAATAAACTTACGAAGTGGCCTGTCAAAGCAATGTGAAAGACAAAAACAAGACTATTTTGAGGGCATGTAAATGCTGCAATCTGATTGGCTGCTATAAACAACATGATAATCACAATCATTATGTTACAAGCTGTTTTTTGGTTCAGTTAAGTTCCACTTGAATACAGGCTGGTAAGCCTGTAATTTATAGTGGAGTGTAAGGCTAAAAAAAAAAAATGCCACCATTGTTTCAAACAATGGAATTGATGATCTACAGGTAAATCTGATGAAAGGTGTATTGATTTAATTTGTCTCAAAACTTAGAAATAGAGCATTTTCACATGACGTAACAGCGGCCATGTTGGTGTTCCAAAACAAAGAAGTGATGGCCATGATGGTGTACGAAACTAATCCTCTGGGAATTGAACTCTATTTTTATGCAAATACTTCCTTTTGTTTCAGTAATCCAATATGGCTGCTGATCACGTGAGTGAAAACGCTCTATATAATGCTTGTGTATGTAGCTGACTGTGCAGGGGTTTCATTAGAAGCCGGTCACCGGCGGTATGCCGCCATCTTTGTCAGAAATTTGCCTCTCACTGCCGGCACTGCCTTGATTTTCACTCAACCCTTTGTAAAAGACAAGAGTGACCGCCGCTTACACTGAATAGCCCAGGAATGTACTTCAAATGTTATGGAAACCCCTGCTGGATGAAGTTTTTAACCACTTGTGTCCAGAAGTTGCATGACCAACACAAAAATGCCCCTGAAGTCTTAGCATCTGCTACCTATTTCTAGCAGTAAGAGAAGAGTAAGGTTTAGTGTTATTTTTTGGTGACGGTAAATGTAGAAAGGGGACAATTTGTGATGCTTACTAAACTCATTGTGCATCTAAAGGGCCTTAATCACATGGCGGCCATTTTGGGTCCAGAGGGGTTGAAAACTTCAACGCGAGGCTTGGGGCTGTACCTGTAGTTTTACAGAAGATGGTCAAGAAAAAAAAATCATGTATTATTGATGGGGTGCATCCCAGATGAGTGACCATATATGTGCAAGTATGTCATGGTCATTATAGCAGACATCTTGTTGGCAGTTGACTGATTGTTAGTATGTTATAATTTTAGACAAAATTTGAAGTTTATGAAGAGGAAGCAGAGGTTGAAACAGACGAGGAAGTGGAGGAGACCGTGGAAAAAGAAGTCGTTAAAGATGTTGTACAAGAAATCAAAGTTCCACAAGTAAAAGCCTTACATCCCTTCAGTGGACAGGGACTCAAAATGGCCAAGGGAGAGGTGGGTGGCATGACTGTTTTGTAAAGGGCAAAAATGTGTGTTTGTCCGAATAATTTCCCCAATCCATATTAAGAAGCAAATCCTGGATTGGTAAGCTGAACATTTCAACAGCGACGTCTCCCACAAGTGCTGATTAACTCCAAAATGGACACTCTCCCCACTGCTGAAGAGGTTGCGAAGGCTTTCAAGCAAATGTCCTCTGGGAAAACAAATATAAATTAATCCTGAAACCAATCATTAATCCTATTTGAAACATAATTGTCACATGGACACACAAACATTAACATTTTTAAGTGGTAAAATCAGAGTATACAATCATGTAGTTTTAAAACAATATGTTATTGACAGTAATAAGATTGTATTACCTTAACAAAGGTGAAGAAAAGCCTTTGGCACAGAGAGTGTTTGTTCAGATAGAGTAACTCGATCTGCCGAGTCCTAAGGTGAAAAAATGTCATCCAGAACTTGTGAAACGTGTAGTACCTTCTATTAAGTAGTTGGAAGAACTGTGTCTCATAGACCTTTTTCATAATGGCAGCCCCGATAAAATATTCTTTTGTTTTAATGCTGATAAGCCTATCTAGCCTCGCTGCAATGCGCAAAATTCAAAAGAATATGTTAACCAAAATGAGGCCAGTAGGTCCAATTAACATAAATACAATAGAATATCAAATCGGTCGCCATTTATGAAAGTGGTCTGTAAACTCCCTTCAATAACACATGAAGTAATTAATTATTGAATCAATTACACCATTAATTATTGAATCAATAATTAATTATCGAATAATTAATTATTATTTTCTCCTTTTTTCAAGGTCTTTTTCTTGATAGCCAAGACAAACAAGGATTGGTGGAGTGTAAGGTATATTGTAGTTGCCAATTGTATAACAGCTATTTGGTTTCAATCCATTGCAAAATAATAATATTGCCCTTGGATTTCCTCTTGGCTTGAACCAATTTGGCTTGATTTGTATTGTCTTTTTAATTATATTCTTGGTTGTGAATAGTTCGGTTAAACTTAAAAGTTACAGTAGATGAAAATCAAAATATCTGTGACTTGAAAATAACAGCTTTTAACAAATTGATATCAGTAATAACTTTTTTATTATCAGACGTTTGACATCTAAGGAAGCAGGCTATGTTCCAGCAAACTATGTAAAAGAGATTGAGCCCAGAACAGTCAAGAAGATTACCAAGCAGAAAGTTGTTGTCCCAGAGAAAGTGGTGGTGAAACAGAAAGTGAAGAAGAAAGTTAAAGTTCAGAAGCAGCGAGCTGTGAAACCAAAAACTCCAGAAAAGAAAGGTTTTTCATTAAATTAAACATTACTTTGTTCAATAGGCAACTTTCGTCATCTTTTTTTCCCTCCTCTGGTATCAGCATTTTTTGTTTAAAACAATCTCTAACCCTGCTTCTTATATTTCAGGATGTAAAATTCTGTTTTAACTCGCTTATCTCTTCTTTCCTTCATTCTGATGCGTGGAAAAATTGTAGTAAGGAGATGGGTATCCTAGTGATAATTTATGCATCTGTGTTTTTTCCCGTAGAAAAGGCCCGTCGTCCTGTCAGACGTCATTTTACTGCTCACTTTGATCGTGATAATGTGGCAACTCGCCAGGTTTCACTGCAGAACTTGTATTCAAGGCTAGTGGAGATGGCAGAGGTAATTGACTTAGAAGGATATTCAAATTTTAACTATCAGATTGTGTCCATTATTGTTAATTATTGTGTTATCAAAGAAAATTAATACATAATATGTCATGAAGCATTGAAGAGTTACAGTAATTTTTTGGTGCCTTTCAGATTCGTCGTGAGAATCTTGAGAACTCCATTAAGTACTTTCATTTTTGTCATGAGTGTGATGACATTGAATCCTGGATAAAGAACAAGGTTTGCCTTCAAGTATTTTGAGCTCTGTTTGTTGATTAAGATCATTAATCAACAAATTTTGTCCACATTGTGACACCTTTGGTGTGCTCCGGCTGTCACTAAGTAGACAACCTGCAACTATTGCAGTAAGAAAAGCTGGATACTTAGCATGATGATGATATTGATGATAACAAGAAGCTACACGTAGCCTACACTTTGTTTAAAGGATTTTTAGCTCACTTCCTTTAGAGTTCACAGTATTTCAGTGGGTTCTTTTTATGTTACAATATTGTGGTAAATATCCAGTTTCAATTCCGAAGTCCACAGTTCACATTCCGTGACCCAGATAGAGTTAAGTGCGATCGAGGATATTTGTTTACATTTAAAACTGTTGTTAACGGCATTGATTCCAATCAAAATCAGAAAACAGATGCTTGTCTCTACAATCATATTTAAAAACATTTAATACTTTTTGTTAACAATACAGGGAAAGTTATAAAATTACGATATTTGTTACAGAGTCATACGATAACCGGATATTAAGTCGTCTGGGTTAAGTCGTCTGGCGTTAGACAGAGTAAAATTTATTAAGTCCCACTTCTTGGAGTCTATGGGTTAAACTTTGAAATGGAATGTTGTGTACATAAAATCTTCCCATGGCTTTAGTTGAACTTCTAATAGTCATAATGCATTTGTTTTGTGACTTTAATTTTCTACAGGAGCTAACATTTTGCTTAATATTTACCCTGCCCTAACATTAACATTTTAACATTTTGCTCTGGCTAATCAGGACAAACAGCTCACTTCTGATGCACATGAATCAGTCAGAGATATTCATGCTGTTCGCAAAATTCTTGAGGTATAGTCTTGTGGTAAAGCTGTATTGTCCTAACCTTCTCCCATTCTTTGATATAATACATTATAATATGTGATATAATTTATCATGTCTTTTTAATTTTTCCTGGCAATTTTTACATTGTAGTCTACTTTCAGTCCCGCAGATACCACATGCAATATTGCATGATTGGCTAATAAGTCAGCCCATAGTATAGGCAGGCCATACTGAGCCTACTTCATGTGATATGTGTTTTCCACTTGATGCAGTTATCAATAAAATGCAAATTAACTGCATAAGTAACCCAGGTTACTCAGCTCTGCACCTGGTTTTGTCATCAATAAATAGAGTAAAAACTAGGTTTTTGAGGAGTGAATGTTTGTAAAGTTTGCCAAAGTGCGGCAGTGTTGTCGCATTTAAAAACTCAAGGTGAAGCCAAAATCTTGTCAGTGATGGAACACTGACTCAAATATTAATTTTTAATGCCCTTACTCAGTGTTCTCATATTCAAGTGAGAGTCAAGCCAAGCCAAGCCAACCATGCAACCTTTATAATTTACCACAATCAAAGGTGTAATAACTACTTTACATCATAACAAACCTTATCAAAAATCGTAAATATTCACTCAGTGGCACTGAATGAATTGTGATAAACATATGATTGCAAAAAAAAAGCTATGAAGCTGCACTGAACTTACTCATGGAGGGTGGTTGGGAGCGGCAGGTCAGGTAATGGCCGACGGGAAAACAACAAACCAAGCCGCCAAGGAACCCTGAAGATTCCACATACTGGACACCATTCTACGAGCCCCCCAGGTAGCCAGGTATATCTGACACTTCATTAGGTTCAAAGCTGTCACTGGTATATACCCCTGTACCGTAGGGTAGTCATGTTTGTAAAAAGGAATAGAGATTTAAAATTCTCTTTGCTTAAATTTACAATCACTGAAATAAGTTTCTTACTTTTTAATACCAATATTTTCATTTAACAGGGCCTTACCATGGAGCTTACAGCAAACAGTGGCCGTATCACTGAAATAAACAATCTAGCTGATCAGTTAGTGAATACAG
>OX421458.1:27609017-27611517 GCA_949126865.1 Montipora capitata | reverse complement strand
TGACAGCACTCAAAAAGGAGAAAGCAGCACTAGAAGAGACTTGGTGTGAACGAAATGACATACTTCTTGAAGGCCAGGATTTGCAGGTCAGTGGGTAAATCATAGACCTCATTGTCTTACAGAGTGGTTATTTTGTATACATGCGAGCTAAATGCTGTGAACCTGAAGGCTGTCACCCTCGTGAGGTATTATTGAATTCGTGAATTTTACAACAACAGAGTACTGACGGAACGCCCAACCCAGGAAACAAATTCCTCACCGGGCAATATCAAGGAACATGGGTCTTCTTAGTACAATAGGTCTTTCCTTTTGAACACATCGCAAAATACAATATTGGAGTAATTGTGCTTCGGAATAAAAAAACTCAATCCAACTCCATCCGTTTCGCCGAATTACGGTTGTTTCGCCCGAAAGCCTGTTCGCCCGACGCAGATTCGCCCGAAGCTAAAGTGATTCGCCCGATGATACCAATCAGCCAGGCTCCGTTTAAATTCGGCGGCCTTATTACACCGAGGCGGAGAAATAGTTCCGAGTTTTACAGAATAGTTTGAGACTGTCAACGTTACGAAGTTGCGTGTATTTCTCGAACTATGGTAGGTAGTGTTAAATTCTCCTTTATTTATTGGTTTCACGTTATGATTGTTGTTATGTACCAGTTTAAGTCAATTAAATATCGTCGGGCGAATCATCTGTAGTTCCGGGCGAATCTCCGTCGGGCGAACAGGCTTTCGGGCGAAACATCCGGATACCGTTTCGCCACCCATTTGATTATTTGTCTAGTGGTTGGCATTTTGTGCTGTGCAGCAAACTGTAAAATATTGTATTCTTGGAAAAAACGACTGGGTTATGGGTCTCTTCTCTCCTCAAACTGGCTAAGGCGCTGGCAGTATATACTTAACTTACTTACTTGCAGAATGGAAGGGCGTTGAAACTAATACGTGCTCATGTTTCCGTGCATAGGTGGGTTGGGAAAAGATGTAGAGCTAATAATCATAAAAATGAAACTATTTTAATATTTACTTTGCAGGCATTTATCCGGGATACACAGCATATTGACTCTCTGTCAGCTTCTCACGAAGCTTTTCTCTCCAACGATGATCTTGGGGTATGGAGTAATTCTGTAATCAGCCTAAGAGATCGCTTTTCATTTATTCCCAATTTATTTTCTCTGACTGCATATTGCTTCGACAATCTTGATCAGTGAAAGACTATTTTGCCAAGAGTGAGGAATGATGCAGAGTTCACTCGGAACTTAATATCAGCGAAATAGTTTGTTAATAAAAAAAAGTATCAAGTGAAGATATGATCCTCGCAGTTCTGAACGCAATTTTTGCAATTGCGTAGAGAAGCCTGAAAAATTCAGGACTTCAACAGGGTTTGAACCCGTGACCTCGCGATACCGGTGCGACGCTCTAACCAACTGAAATATGAAGCCACTGACGTTGGGAGCTGGTTATTTGTGGGTTCCAATGTTCCCATGAGGAATGAATCAACGATCAACTGCGAAGATCATAGCTTCACTTGATTTCATATCCGCAGTCTATATATGATCTATTTCATATATCATTTCATAGTTAAAAAAGTATTGTGCGACTTTTTACAACCAATCAAAACCGAAACCAATTCTAACGTTTGGCACTCTTTCGTTGGCTTTGGTTTGTTAATTTGAATGTTAGTGCTTCTGATTGGTCAAAGCGTTGTGTATTTTACAAAACTCCAGCTAAATGAACTAAAATCATTGGTTGAAATGAAGTAAGGAGGTTTTAATCATTTCGTTTCTCCGAAGACATCTGTGGATGATGTTGTAATGCTGCTTAAACAACAAGAAAATTTTGAGAAGACCTTGACAGCTCAGGAGGAGAAGATAACCGCTTTATCAGAGATGGCTGACAGTCTAATAGAAGCTGGTCACCCTGATCGACAATGGTAAGATCTCTGCTTGTTAATTCTAAGATAAAATGCTGACGTGCGATCTGTGCCCACGTTTGGCTCTCTATTGTGTACAGGCCTTGACAATTCATCCCATGGGGCCTGTTTCTCAAAAGTCACGAAAACTTTTTCGGGCCCGAAAAGCAATTCGTGAAACAAGATCCGTTTAAGCAGAAGACCTGCTTTTTTGCACAAGTTTTTCAAGACTAGAAAGGTGAAAATAACTGCTACGTTTCAAGGCTAAAAACGTTTTAGAGATACAGAGGGATTTAGGTCACCCGAAATGCGCCCGAGAAATTTCGGGACTTTTGGGAAACAGACTTCCGAGTCCGTTATGATGGACCAAAGTTATAACACCAGTATTTCATTTACAATACTCAAATGAAGTAATGAAACCCTTGGTTTGCTTTTAGGATTTCAAACCGCAAAGACGAAGTCATCAAGAGAAGACAGAATGTCAAAGAGCTGGCTGTGGAGAGGAGACAAGCACTGCTTCAATCACAACTGCTTCAAGACTTTAAACGAGATACTGAAGAGGTAAATAAATGAAGTGATAGATTTTCACGAGTAA
>OX421458.1:27596517-27604017 GCA_949126865.1 Montipora capitata | reverse complement strand
TGCATTGTATTTGAGGAACAAAGTGGTTTTTGTATGCTCTGATAGTGTTGACACAGGTTTTGTTGCATAAAAGTGAACGTTCCAAGTTTTTAGGCATTTTGTATTGATCACATTACACTCCAACTATATCCCACTTTTAAACAGGAAACACTTGGACGAAGACTGGAGGGTACATGGGAGAAATGGCTATTTGAAGTCGAGTTCTCTCTCAAGTTCTAATTAACAATTAGACCCTTCGCCTGCAAGGGCAACGGGTCAATAGCGCATCACGAGGCGAAGCCGAGTGGGCTATTGACCCGTGGCCCTTGAGGGCGAAGGGTCTAATTGTCTTAGTATCACCCAGCTAGTCGGACAGAAAAGGCAATAATAAAGTTAGCAAATGCAAATTGAAGAAATATTTATTTGGGAATAAAACGAAAGAAAGCGTCATTCGCTACTCGAGGACTATTATTAATAGTCCAGTAATAGTCCTCTAGTGGCGTAGCCAATTAAATGCAGGATTTGCATTAGTCCACTAGTTGGGTGATACTAATGACAAGTAACCCTTTTTTTCAGGCCTTTGAAAACGAACTTACGAATCATCAGTTGCGAATCGATACCGTGTTGGCTTCGGGTCAGGACTTGATTGACAGCAATCATTACGCCACTGATGAAATAGAGGAGCGCTGCGTGGAATTGAGTGGGAGCTGGGATCTACTAAAGGGAGCTGCCGCTGAACGAAAGGAGAAACTTGGTGATGCACTGGAGTCACAGAAGGTCAGTAAATGCGATAAGTAGTGCCGGAAATAGGGAGAGAAGAAGTAGCTCCCCCCCTCCCCTCTCCCCAGTTTTTCTCTTTTTTTTTTTTTCAAGTAAACAAGACTTAGATTTGTTTCGTTTTTTTACGTGAAAAAAAAAAGGAGAAACTTACCCGCGGGGTTTTAACATGTAACTGTTCAATCTCGTCCGCTCACCAAGAACACGGACTCTAGCCCTTTCCAATTTATGTGCAGTCGTATTGAAGGTCCACTTTTGTAATCGTTGACAACCACTGTTGTTTCAAATTTCTGAGCCTGCGTAGACAAGCCGGAAGTCCGTGATTTGCGGACTTCCTACCTTGGAAGTGGCCAGAGTCTGTGTTCTTGGTGCTGACCAAAAGAAAAGCTGACAATGGGGACGAGATTGGTAACTCTTATATTGGAATATTTAAACTTCCCAGTCTCTTTCAGGCAAGTTCAAGTCTAAAAGTTTTGTGGAAAAAAATAGTTTTAATTTTTGCAACGATATCTAGTCTCTAGACTTCACAATCGGACTTGCTTTGCAAAAAAGAAGCTGAAGGTATTGACGGTTGGAATATTTTTCCAATCAGTACTTCACAGAGGCCAATGAAGCAGACTCTTGGATGAATGACAAGGCTGGCCTGGCGGCCAATCAGGATTACGGAAAAGACGAATCATCTGCTGACAAGCTGCTGACCAGACATACTGCGCTGCAGACAGCTGTTGACACATACAGCCCTATAATACAAGGACTGGCAGAGCAGGCAAGAAAACTGGTACAAGGCGATCATTTTGCCGCCGCAAAGATCGCCACAAGACAGGTAAGAGCGTTGCATTTTTTTACGTTAAAAATCATGAGGCAGAAAGTGCCTTCCAAATAAAATGCACTGAGTTATGTGAATAAAATTCTGGGGTCTGTCTTTTCCAAGGAAATCTACTGAGCAGTACTATCACGTGCTCAGATTTGCGTGGTCTACTGACTGAAGTGGTCTAGTGCGTTGTGGTGTGCAAGGATAAGAGAACTGAACTTGACGAAGGACAACGACGGACAACGACGGACAACGACGGCTTCGAAGGACAACGACAACGAACGACGATGACGACGAAGGACAACGAAGAACAACGACGGCTTAGAGAAAGCCACAAAACAATTTGTTTAATCAAAAGCACATGACCTTGAAAGCGTGTAACTTGAAACTCTTTTCCTTGGAACAAAGCTGGGGATTTTAGGACACCAATGTTATGCCCAAATATGGTCAAACTGAATAAGATCGACGCTGCACGCGCGGGAAAATGCACGAGCCACGTTACATCCAAATAAAGACATTTTTAAACTAAAAAAACACCAGCTCTGAACCAGAGTCAAACGGTTGAAGGTCATGAGCTTCTGAACAATGGATCTTCACACTCTGAACGTGCATTTTGTATTTTGGTTCATTTCCTCATCGTTCTCGTCCTGACAACGACGACAAGTAACCAAATTTGAGGTTATTTGGAAACGTGAGCACCCAAGGATAAATAGACCATATTCGTATTCTTAGTATTGGACTGGAACTAGCTTGCAATGGAGGCTAATGCGGGGGAATGTATTAAAAAGTAGATTCCCCCGAATTAGCATCCATTGCAAACTACAATCATAGACAAAAGTATTTGGGAAGGTTATGTAAATGAACCACACCGGAGTTGTACTTCAACCCGCTTCTCTTAAAGCTCAAAAGAAATAGTTTCATTTTCTCTTATATAGCCCCCTTTCCCCACTATTCAATGTTGGAAGGTAACTCAACAATTTCCCACTAAAACCATTCAGTTTTCCACACCATTGAATGAGGGGGGAGGGGAAAGAAGCAATGAAGACGTCAAAAGTGCTAACCTTCCCAACAGTTTTGTCTATGATTGTAGCTCCAGTCTAATTACTGAGAATACGAATATAGTCTATTGTCGGTGAGGTCGATATATCAATCTTCAGGTATGACTACGAGGCTTTATGGTTAAATTTCACGGCTCAGTTCTGTTTTCTTTTTCTCACGAGAGAGAATTTCTAAACAAAATAATCAAATTTAACCATAAGGCCTCGTAGCTATATGTGAATATTGATACATCGAACGTGGCCTATTGAACAGAGTACAGAGAACCTGTTACATGGGCAATTTCAAGTTCTCGGCAGTTTAAAGTACTTTTCTTCGGTGCTTTTTATTATGCTCTATTTGCTGCGACGGTTATTATCCAGGGATGTGATTATATTTAACTTGCTGGTCAAATTGAATTTTTGGGTTAATCGGGTTAAAATACCGCTGACATGAAAACCAACTGGATCGTGTTTGGTGGTCCCACAGTTAACTCAGCCAGCGTCAACTCTGGGAGAATGATTCTCACATTGGTGAGAGCTCTCGTCTTCTGCCATTGTGTTCCTAGATCATTCCCGGGTTTTTACGTCATATGTTGGTTGAGTTTGTTGTTTTTCTTTTCTGCTTTGAGGGGTCAGTTCCCAGGTTCTCCGGATTTCTTCTCTCAACCAAAAACCAATCCGTCAAATATCCTCTTACAGAGTAACAGTAGACTTTCGAAAGTCCTTCGTCTCATGTAGATGCGCGCGTACGAAAAATCACGATTCGCTCGCCAAAACATTTTCTCCTGGGATTATCGTCAGGTCGACTTGTGGCAAGTCTAAGAGTAACAGCTGTATTTGGGAAATACGTTAATAGCATCTCGCAGTAGGTCCGTTTTTCCGACCTTAGTTTAAGTCTTCCTTTCTACACTTCTACACTACACTTTGCTTCTTTAAAAGTTTTAGTTTGCACTTCAGTGAACTCTCGTTGTTTTTACATTGTAGCGTGATATTGAAGAACAATTCGCAGGATTGAAGACTCTTACTATTGTGCGGCTACACAGGCTGGAAGAATCCAAGAAGCTGTTTCAGTATCAGCGTGAAGTGAATGAAACCGCAGAGTGTATCAATGAACAACTTCACGTAGCATCTGCAGAAGATTATGGAAAAGATTTTGAGCATTTGGAGGTAAGGAATACTGATCCCCGGCTCAGCTCAACTATTCTACAGCTCTCGGTCAAGTATCAATATCACAGAATTGCCAAATTGCTTTTCTTTATGCAGTACCTGGTTATAAGTTCTTCTTCCTTTAATATTATGTATGTGTTGTTTACCAGTAGTGGAGGCACGGTGCCAGGGTCGCTGGTTCGGTTCCAAGGGTCGCTTCTCCAGGTCTTGAGTACGGCCCGAGGCCGAATGGTGTCGGCTCTACTCAAGGCCAAGGGTACTGTTTTTTTTTCCATACGGACCGACCAAGACCGGGAAATAATTTATTTATCTCTTCTTTTTGTTGAAAGCCGTCGTTTCGTTGGAGATTTCTTCCTCTGGATAGTAAAATTTACTTTCACTGTCTACACTCTCTACTGAATCCATTTTCTTCAGAGTTTATATTTTCCTTACATATTTGTCATCTCGGAAAGTTGTTTACGAGCATGCTATTAGCCAATCAGATTTGAGAATTTAGGTTACTCACTTGTGATTTGCGGCTCACTGAAATATACCTTGTTAACAGACAATTCAGGGTAAATTTGAAGATTTTAAACGAAGTGCTCTGGCTAAAGCTGAACAGTTCAGTGAAGTGGATAACTTCGCCAAGCGTCTGGTTGCTGAGGGACACACGGACACTGTTGTCATCAAGGAGCAACAAGATATACTGAGGTGTGTTAACATAACTAACTGAAATGGACCTGTGAAGTACTGAGGCGTTTTCAGCTCATTACGGGATATGATGCACAAACGCGCAATTCATGATCACCAGCTTCCAGCTAGCCTGCGCTTTGGAGAATTTTAGACAGGGTGGGGGGGGGGGGGGGGGGTGGGGGAGAGATGGCGGGGCCGAGGAGTAGGAGTGAGAGTTTCTCACTCTTACCCCTCCCCCTCGCTTTCTCGTTTGACTTCGTTGCAGGTTTTCGGGCGGCCATAATTCAAATGTCAACCCCGGTGGAAGGAAGCGCCTAAAATTCGCTACACCGCCAAAGTTATCCCTGGCATATATTCCTTCAAAAAAGAAGACTAGGTTTCTACACGTATTGAGAAGTATTGAAGTTGAAGAACTTCATCTCTTCATTTTGTATTATTTTTCCTTTTGTTTGTGTTTTTTTCCCACCCCAGATCTATGTGGGCTCAATTACAGGATCAAATCAGAATCCGTACCAAGAGACTCGCCAGCGCTGCGGAAATTCACCGGTTTAATCGAGACTTGAACGAACTCATCAGTCGCATACAGGAAAAGGATGCGTCGTTGTCCATGGAGGACCTGGGACGAGACATAGCTAGTGTCCAGGGCCTTCAGAGGAAACATGAAGGACACGAGAGGGATTTGATGGTGGTGAAACAGCAGGTTGAAACACTAAGCGTTGAGTCGGGAAAATTACAGACCGCCTATCAAGGTAAGAATAAACACATCCCGTCTTAAAACTGTAACTGACTTAACTACTGGAAAAATAAACATTTTGAGGATAATATGGGTCTTTTTTTTACAAGCGGAAAAAAAAACTCACTTGAACTTCGGATCTCCGGATCTCTTTTCCTGCTTCTAGGATTAACATTCTTTTGCCCGGTCCGATACCAGAGGTATAGAGCCACTGTATTCGCCCTGAAGGCTCTCAAGATCTGCCCGTTTTCCTAATGCTGTATCGGTTTTTAAACATCGAGCTACGAAGCCACTCTAGATAGGGCAGTGCAAACGCATGGAAAAATTATGGGCCAATATATATCGTCAAAGCATTACAATTACAAAACACTATAAGGAAGTATCTTCATTTGTTGAATCAAAGGAAAAATGGCCTAAGGATGCTCTGCTTTGGCTATGAAGAACGAGGGCGCAAATTCAAACTCCAGCGCGCGCAGGTCGTTTCTGATCAAGATTGGTCAATTTTTTGCGCGAGAACTTCTTCTTTGTTGATGTCACAAGGGAAATGTTTTAGTTTTAAACTAACATTAACTCGCTTCGGGCTTCTTTTCCTTGAAATGGGAGAACTTAGCCCTTAAAAAAGCCCTTATCGGAGTTATCAGCGGTTTTGCCACATGAACGAGGCTAAGGGGTCATTTTGTATTGAATTGACCCCTAATGCCTCTTTTGCATGTAGTTTTAAACAAAAGAAAATGTGCCTGCAGGTTCAACTCCAATAAGGACTATTGAAAAGCAGTTTTCCTCCTTCTCAGGACCAAAGCGAATAGAAAGGAAGTGTAAGGTTTGCAGAATAATTATGTTTTTAATCAAATTACTTTTGAAATCCGAAAAACTAACACCTTGTGACCACGCGACCGCAGTCACTTAATAATTATTGACACTGGCATTTTAATTTGTTTACGTTGCACAGGTCACATTGAAAATCGTGGTTTGAGGGAAATTGAAAAGCAAAAGATTACCTGAGTGTAGATTTTTTGTTTCACTTTAGAGGTCAAACCATTTTGACCAGTTGATATACAGATACATGGTCAGATTCGCGGGAAACGAAGAGTAGAATGCTTTGAAGACATATTTCGATAGTGACCCGGTAATACTCGAAGCAAAATTAACAACAAGTTGAGCCGTCTGAGTTCGTTGCTTCTGCTAATGCTGTATCACTAGATAAAATCAGCGCTGCCTTAATTTAAACCCCGAAGCCCTCTGCTCTCTTCATAATTTGCAAAGCCTTACTTTGGTATTGATGACGACTATGGGTTCCAGGTCACACAGCCGAGTCAATCAAGAAGCATGAAGAGTTTGTGTTGAGTCTGTGGGATGAGCTTAATCGAAAAACTTCCAGAAAGAAGTGCAAGTTGAAGGATTCCAGTGACTTTCACAAACTCAATAACGAGGTAATAGCTTGATGTCGGAAATATCTCTTAAAGAAGGACGCTTTTCTTGTGGATTATAGCCCCGCGTTTGTTTTTGATTGAAACTTTCTTTGTATCCTCGAACCACTTTGATCGTTTGGGTTAGGGTTTGCCATTAGAATATGTCTTGGTCGCCGTGATTTCACTTTGAACAGGAACTGCGAATATATTTTTATTTCTGCTAAACTAAAAGGTCACTTGCCGGTAACTGATGTCCTGTTTTTATTTGTCATTAGATCCGGGACTTGGTTTCATGGTGTATTGATATGAGTCGCACAATCTCGTCCGGGGAACCTGTACATGACGTCACAGATGCCGAAACACTCCTGAGGCGGATTGATGAATATCGATCAGAGATGGACGCCAGAGAGGAAGGCTTTAATAAGGTCATGGAAGCTGGCGAAAAGATGATTGATAACGGTCATTTTGCATCCGATGAGGTTAGTTATCCTTGTCTTCTTGCACTCCGTTGACGCAAAAACACTTTTCCTTAAATCCGTTTTATTACGTTTGCAGATTGCAGAGAAATTAGAGCTTCTTTTAACAGAACGTGAAGGCTTGTACGCCACTTGGGAAGACCACAAAACGGAACTGGATCAGGCGTATGACTTGCATGTGTTCTTAAGGGATGCCAAACAGATCGATACCTTGACAAGCTCACAGGAGGTATCGTCTTTCTTGTCACTGATTGATATGTACAGTAAAATAGGTTTATTTCTTAATTACCAACTATTACTGTTTTGTCCTTGTTTTAATAAGCCATGTTGTCCTCTAAAGTGTACTTTACTACAAATAATCGGGCTGTGTGCTTCGGTCACGCACGCAAGGGTGCTGAACAGCCCCTTCTCCCTGCTGCCTTTGCACCTCCAAATGGGT
>OX421458.1:27579017-27581517 GCA_949126865.1 Montipora capitata | reverse complement strand
ATATGCAAATATTTTTCTCATTCATTCCAACGTGTTTCTGTTTTTGTCCTCACTGCCTCACTATCAAGCTGAATATTAGATATTTCGAAAATGGCCTATTTGCCTTTGTTTCTATTTCCCAGTTTTACACAGAGGTAACTGAAGTAGAAACTTGGATACGAGAGAAGCTACCAAGAGTGTCTAGCGAGGACTATGGACGAGACGAGACTAGTGCCCAGTCTTTGCTGCGTAAGCACGAGACTTTTGATCTGGAAATGGACGGTTACAGAACAAAGATCAAAGATCTTAGAAAAACGTGTCAAGAATTGGTTTCGGCTAAACATTTTGATGCGGAAAGGATTCAAAAGCGACAGGTAATGCTCCAGGCACTCTTGTCCAGGAACATTTTTGATGTGTAGAAAGTCTTAGTTGAGTGTTCTGAATCTTACGAAAATTCTCTTGTGCACTTAGCAGATCTGGCAACAAGCACTGCTCTTAACTTCCGACCAGAAGTTATCACCAGTGGTTTATAAACCGCGACATGTCTTGGTTAACTGGATTGCCTCCAGTACATTCTTGTTTTCCTTCATCACGAACACATCTTTCGTCTTTTACTACAGATTTCTGTGGAGTAGAACAAATAAATAAGTTCTTGATAAGTTTTTTCTCGCCCTGCCTTTCGGCAGAGCTCATCTTTTATCAATAGGGTGACTTTGAAGTTTTCCTCCCTCCTTTTAAGGAATGTCCCACCCTGAAGTTTTTATCGACAATTAAACCTTTTGATCGTAAGCTTCAAAAACATTACACCGTTCAATCGGTTTTGAGGTTCTTTTATCGTTCGACCTCGTTGGCGACATTAAAGAACTTTAGATTTTGGGACGAGGAGACTTTACTACGAGGCACGCGAAATTGTGTCAAGTGCGTGTGTTCAGAAGGCAATTCTCGTTGTTGTACAATATTCCAAGCTGAAGGACTTTACCAACAGCACGACAAGTTTCGATTGATTGTAAAGTACAAACTGATCACGATTTTTGCGTATGACTTGTTTCGAGAACAATCTTTTTTGTTTGCTTCACCGATGAAGGTTTGTGCCACAAGCCAGCGAGCATAATCGCTACGTTTGCAGCGAGCGGCAGGGGTATGGGTACGATGCACGAACCCGAGAGTAACGCAAAACCACGTTTAGCTGGTTATTAGGGAGCTTTAGCAACGACAACGGCGACGGCAACGAGAACGTTACAAATTTGCATATTTAGTGAGCAAAAGCAATAGCTTTGCACGCTCTGCACGTGCATCTTTTCATTTCTGTCCATTTCTTTGCCGTCGTCAGCAAAGCAACAACGTGAAATAACCAAGTTTGAGGTGTTATGGAGAACGTCAGCACTTGGAGATAAATTTTCATTTTTCTCCCTAAATTAAGCGCCGCTCGTAACGGTTTCATTCCTGAGGGACTGCTACACCATTGTCATATTAAAAAGCTTGGAATAGTCGCGAAGTGATAGCAATAACGTGAATTTATGTTTTTACATGACGTTCTCGTTGCCGTTCCCGTCGTCGTTGCTAAAGCTTCCTATTGTGGCGTGGAGGGACGGACGTGACAAGGGTCTCTCTTCCATATTTTTCATCAATTTTACGTTTTCTAAATTTGTTATTGTCCTATTTTTACTCAGTCTGAAATGGAAACTCGTTTCGAGGGACTCTGCCAAAAAGCTTCTCATCGTCACAAACGCTTACTCGATTCAAGCCAACTCTTCAACTTTCACCGAGAAGCCGACGAAGTTGAATCGTGGATTACCGAACGGGAATCGATCGCCATCTCCGACGATTACGGTCGCGATCTCGAGCACGTGGAAACTTTACTCAAGAAATTCGAGGATTTTATGCGTGACTTGGTGACGTCAGGGGAAAGGATTGCGGGTCTTACTGCGCAAGCTCAAACACTGTTAGACGAAGGCAACAGCGAAGAAGAGGTGGGATAGAATTTTGGACGCTTAATTTGGACACTGTTCAGAGATATGAGAAACTTCGAAAATAAACATAGATGTTGTCGCTACATCTCAACTTCAATGTAACGTTAATTGAACCTACTGAAATTGCACCTAAACTCAAATATTTTTGCGTCTGCAATATTAATTTCCCGACCAAAAGCAAACCTGTTTTACCATTTTTACCTCAAAATGTTGCTTTCTCTGTACCGTGCAAGCTACGTACACTTGGCGAAACCAGCAGTAATTTGGACCAACGACCGTGATGTGAGAGGCATCTATTCTCGATTTTACGTCACAAAGTGCTTTGCATTCCTGTTTTTAAACAAATTTTGCATTGCAAAGCCATTTGTGACGTAAAATCGAGAATAGACCCATGCCTCTCATATCACGGTCGTTGGTCCAAATTACTGCTAGTTCTGCCAAGTTTACGTGGCTTCCTTCGGATGCGGATACTTGTATTTGGAACGAAATCAATATTATTTGAGTCCAGGTGCATTTTAACCACCCTTCCACTTCCTTAAATTTAGTTACTG
>OX421458.1:27551517-27576517 GCA_949126865.1 Montipora capitata | reverse complement strand
ATGCCCAGCCCCCGGGCCGCGATAAAATTGCGAATGCCCCATCCCCGGGACTGACAACTTCAGCAAATGCCCCGCGGTTGCCCCGGGGCGGGGGGGAGGGGAGGGGGTGGGCACCGCTGGAATTGATTGATGCATTATCTAAAGCATATTGTTTAGGTCTAAGGTTACCATTTTTGTAAAGGTTTGGGTTGTTTCAGCTATTGCACCCTTCACCCCCTACCGCCACCCCAGGCTCCTCACGTCCAAGGGCACTTTGAGATATGGAAACAAGTCTTTGCCAGGTTACTAGTGAATATCTTTACAAACTCTGTATTTTCATTTTCCTGTAAGATGTTAGGTCCAGAACAGAACAACAACAACACTGAACTGTTGAAAATCCCGACTGGCCGTAGGCAAACCAGTTGGCGGCTATTTACAAGTGCAGCTGGGAAGTTGAACCAGAGACTACTAGGAACAAATTAAACGAGTGATCAGAGCGCGTCTTGCACCTGAGATCCCCGGATCTCAAGGCAAGTGCCCTAACCACTGGGCCACACTGCCTTCTACAATAATAATCACTTTGTTTACCCTCGGATTTCAGAGTAGCTAGTAGCTAATATCTCCGAGAATTGAACAATGTGGCTTGTAGGAGGCAAACCAGTTGGCTATTTTACAAGTGCGCCAGGAAATTGAACCAGGGACTTCTTGAAACAAATTCAGGGAGTGGTCAGAACCCGGGATCTCTGGATCTCAAGGCACAGGCCCTAACCACTCGGCCACACTGCCTCCATGACGATATTTCTACACTTTTTGCTTTGCCTTCCTCTCTTCATCCGGCCTGGCATTAGTTTCCTTTCCCTATCAGTGCACTAGACGTTAAGAAAATCTTTTCGCTCTTTAAGAAATGAAACTATTGCCAGTGCGCAGACTGTTTTTCCCCTTAGTGAACAAATCTAAATTAAATTTTCAAGGTGAATTTTAAAAGTGTTACTTTCCATTGAACTTTGATCGCTTCGCAGTTGGATCTCAAGGCGCTTGGAGAGAAGGTCGAATCAATCGCCCATGAAGCTGAGGACTTAGCTTCTAGGTTCCCAGAGGGACAGGAACAATTAACAGAACAAAGGGACGAAGTGGTGTCAACATGGCGTCGTCTGCAGGAGAAAGCTAGCAGCAAAAAATCCAACTTGACTCAATCTGAGGAGCTACAAAAATACCTCAACGACTTCAGGGATCTGATGTGAGTTTATCCTTAGTAATTACATTTTTTTGTTTTCTTTCATGTGATTGTGTGTTACGTGATTATAAAGACTCTGAAGAAGACGATTGCCGTTTTTTCCCCGCTTTCAATCATTTACGAGACGGAAAAACGATATTCTTTGCTACTCACATCGTGTTCCACTTCAAAATTAGGAACCACAGAGTTTAGGGTAGGGTGGGTGGAAGCTGACGCGCTAAACTTGGGTTCCAACCAATAAGCTGAGGGATTCAAAAGGCTGGAGTTTGGGTGTTTACCACGAGCGATTAGACATTAATATTTAGCAAGGTATCAAACAAATTAAAGGCTTGTTAGTGCCAGACATATGCATTAGATTCTTGCTTAATTACCATATGTCCTTTCGCTCTCCGTGCTAAGAGTTTACCGTCAAAGCATCATCGAAACAGCTTGAGCTGCCGAGTACGAGTCACACACCTGAACTTGTATCAACGAACCCAACAGTCATGAAATGATATATGAAATGGATCATACATGAACTGCGGATATGAAATCAAGTGAAGCTATGATCCTCGCAGTTATGAACGCAATTTTTGCAATTGCGTAGAGAAGCCTGAAAAATTCAGGACTTCAACGGGGTTTGAACCCGTGACCTCGCGATACCGGTGCGACGCTCTAACCAACTGAGCTATGAAGCCACTGACGTCATAGCTTCACTTAATTTCATATCAGCAGTTCATGTATGATCCATTTCATATATCATTTCATCATTCATTCATTCATTCCTCACGGGAACATTAGAACCCACAAATGACCAGCTCCCAACGTCAGTGGCTTCATAGCTCAGTTGGTTAGAGCGTCGCACCGGTATCGCGAGGTCAAGGGTTCAAACCCCGTTGAAGTCCTGAATTTTTCAGGCTTCTCTACGCAATTGCAAAAATTGCGTTCATAACTGCGAGGATCATAGCTTCACTTGAAGTCAACAGTGAAGTGTTTTTAAGGTCCTCCCTGTTACCGGATGGAGTCTGGGAAAAAACAAAAATCCAGCTTGTTTGATTGTGGACGAAACGGATGATTACATTTCACAAGAGAACGGACAATACCTGTTGTTTTCTCATATATTTCTCCCTTCGTTTGTTCATATAATCTCAATTGTACTGGCAGGCCACTTCGCGGCCCTGGTATAATTGTAATTTTAGGCCAGCAATTGAGGGAATGTCAGATAGATGGCACAGTGAAAAACTCAAATATTTCCTTGTTGGTAAATCAGAAGAGGTAGGTATTTAGAAAGTTATTTTATCTGGGAAACGGTAAACCGAGTTCCTGACGAGGGAAGACTTAGCAGATGTCCTTACAGCAGCTAGACAAAAACAGGAGGTAGCAATACCAGGCAGATAGAAAGTAAAGGACGGAGAAATACTGCGTCTTCGCACTTTTTCAGGTATTTGTACCTTTCATTGTTTTCAATCACTCATACACGCTACGTTCCAGGTAGAGGTGAATTTTCATATGTCGAAATTGGGCTACCATATGGAGTAACTGTGGCTACCTAACTGTCGTATGTGTAGTACTTCTACTCGTTTGAGGGTAAAACAGCATCACTCAAACCAAATGGTGTTTTGTACCTTAGGTCTTGGATCAGTCACATGTCATCTGTGATCACCGAAGATGAGCTTCCAGACGACGTCACAAGCGCAGAGAGCCTCCTTACTCGTCACCAGGAACACAAGGCCGAAATAGAAACGAGGCAAAGGAGTGTTAATGACTTCTACGACGCTGCTGATAAACTTGTCGCCGACTCTCACTCGGCGTCGGAGGATGTCATCGACAAGAAGCAGCGATTGTCTAAAGCGTGGCAGGCGCTGCAAATCACGTGGGGTGAAAAGGGACAGGACTTAGAGCACAGCAAAGAAGCACAAATCTTCAAGCGAGATGCGGATCAATTAGAAGCGTGGCTTAACGCTCGTGAACTAGACCAAGAGTCAAGTGACGTTGGAGATTCATTAGATGCAGTGGAGGAATTACTCAAGAAGCATGATGAATTTGAGAAAATGCTCCTTGCTCAGGAAATGAAACTATTGGGAATTAAAAAACGGACGTGGCAAGAGGAAGGGTTAACTAAAGAGAAAAAGGATGCGATGGAGGAGGAAGAGCTCAGAAGAGAGGAGGAACAAGCACGACAAGAGATGGAATGGATTAGAAAGAAGGAAGAAGATGAACTACAGGCAAAAAGGGAAGAAGAGCTTATGGAGAAGAGACGACTGGAGCAAATAAGACTTAAGGAAGAAAGAGAGAAAGAGGAAAAGAAAAGGAAAGAGCTAGAGGAAAAACAGACCTTGAGAGCTTTGGAAGAAAGGAGAAAAACAGAAGAAAGAGCAAAAAGGGAAGAAGAAGAAAAGAAGCGACAGGAGGCTGTGAGAGGAGTGGAACGGGAAGAACAGAACAATAATGCACAGGGTCTTCGAAAAGTGTCGGAAAAAAGAGATCCCGTTAGCATTGAAGGTATCTTGCAGCGTAAACAAGAGCTTGATTCTGGTGGCCGAAAAGCACATGCGCGTGTGTGGAAGACGCTGTATACTGTGTTACGCGGACACGAACTCTTTTTCTATCGTGAAAAGAAGGACTCGCGAGGTACAAACTACAGTGCGCCTACCGTTGATCTGACAGATGGATTCTGTGAAGAAGCCAGTGACGCTGCGAGGCGAAAGAACGCGTTTAGGCTTCTATGTGAGGATGATTCGGAGTTCTTTTTTGTTGCCAAGGATCCTCAAGATCTTAATCGCTGGATAAGCAATATCAATGAAGCTGCTGGGCAAATCGATCTCCCCGCTCCTCCTCCACCTCCTCCACCACAGGCCACCCAGCTATTAAGCCCCACGCCATCATCGCGCCCGGAGCGTCAGGAAAGCGACGCCTCCACGGAAGTGACAAAACGTTATGGGCGCACACCCAGACCCCTCATCACCGTTACTAGCTTTGATGATGAAATAGATGTCCTTATCGATCCCCCACCCCCTCCCCCTGTAAATACCCCACCTTCCTCCGCTGACCTGGAATTTCCACAAGATAGTATGCCCATGGAGACAGAGACTAGCGATGGCTATGACATTACAGCGGATATTGGAAGCCTTCCTCTAGAACCAGACAGTCTACCACCAGCTTTTCCTCCCCCGGATTTCGCTGATTTTAATGACTTATCAGACGGTGAAGAAATTCCTGTTTTACCGGCTTCTCCGCCTCCAGACTTCGACTCGGATGACGAAGGTAGTCTCGAAAATGGCGTCGAAGACAGCCCCCTATCCAATATCCTTTCAGAACTTCAGCGACCAAACCCTCCCCCGAGAGATAAAAAGAAATCGGCGACTCCATTAATAGCGTCGGGACCTGAGAGTCGTTTGACGCAAAGTTCACGGGACTTATCAAAGCCACCTATAAAACCCAAGCCTGTGAATCTTGCTAGTCCGCGGGTAAAATTTACGGGACAACCAGTAGATGTGCCAGGTTCTGTGCGATCAGCAGATGGCACTTCAGAGTCTACGCATGACGATAAAAAGCAAGAAAAGAGGAAAGGAGTTTTGGGAAATATTTTTAAGAAAAAAAAGTAAATAGAGTGTGAATTTATAGGACTTGGGACTATCCATCGAATTTGTGATCTCAGAATTCACAGGAATGTGACAAAATAAAGTCGCCGTAATTTTTTAATATACATTTTAGCAAAATATAATCATATACAAGTGGACTGTATATACCTATTTAACAGATAAAATTTTCAATATTTAAGGTAAAGTATTTTGTCCTGGTAGCCAATTTTAATGTGCGCAATTAAACTTACATTTTTTAAACAGTGGAGACTATTCTTTCTCCCTCCTCTAAACAAACCTGGGCACATAACAATTTAGATCATCTTGAAGTAATGATTCTGTGAAAGAAACCGTCAAAATTCTTTTGAAATTGGTGTCACCAAATGAAACGGTAAGGCATCGAAAGCAACAAGAGGTCACACATTGACGCAGGAAAGTGTTTTCTGTACCGGCGCTTGCTTGTCTTTACTCCACAATCTGTTTTACACGGGTTATTTCTTCCTGTAATCTATCTAAAAATCGGTTAAGGCAAAAACGAACTGATTAAATTTTGGCAGGAAATGTTTCTTGGTTAGAATGATCCCTGCATGGCAGCAAAGTACTGGACTCCAGCACTATATCTCCAAACATTTCATACTGCAATCTAATCTCGAGCTCGCGAGAGACCAGGAAGTTCCTCACTGTCTTGTTAGCTTAGTTGGTAGACCTATGTGCAGCGAAATCACAAGGTAATTGACCTAGTCGGCTAACTCAGTGTTGTTCCCAATTCAAACCCTTTGGGAATAAAACGTTTTGTTCCAGGTATTTCCATATCATTTAAAGATGAATGCAAATACAATACACAAAGAATCTTAATCCCGGTTGATTTGAATTGGGTACAACATTGAGTTAACCCATTAGGTCTATTTAGTCGAGTCTCGTTCAAGCCCATTTTTTTGCACGCTGCTCGTTCCATGAGTCTGAAACAGGCCTGGAAACGAACCTAAATGATTATTCTAACACATCAAAAGAAACCACGACGGCTAAGGCGACGAAAACGCCACTTCAAAGTAGTAGTTTTCAAAGCTATTCTAAGTGTTTCACGATGTTACCACCTTGTTATGTTGTACAATATGGGCGAAGTATGCTATAACCAGATTGGTACGTACGGATTTGAAGCAAAGAGAGAGAAGGAAAGATTCACTGTTGTTTGTCCACGTTGTCGTCAAAACCTGAAATTGGTCATTTTATGTTGTTGTTTTGACGAATACGGGAGAGAAATGTACAAAAATACGTGCAGCACGATCACTGTTTCCATTTTTAACCAATAATATTACGGCTTCTTGGCGTTGTCGTTGCTTGGAGTTTAAGAGAGAGCTTAAGGGTGCGTTCGATTGACCGTATTCCGGAATAGGAATACATGGAATATAAGTTAGAAATCCTTCGTTTTTACGGAGATTCTCACCAAAATTGTCAAACATCTGCTAAAATGCTATTTTAAACATATTTTTATTATCCTTGCTGCTTCGAAACGCGCCAAACATACCGTTTCAATCATCTCTCCTCGTATTCTTATTCCGGAATAGGGTCAATCGAACGCGCCCTAAGCAACGACAACGGCGACGGCAACGAGAACGTCACAAATTTGCATATTTAGTGGGTAAAAACAATAGCTTTGCACGCCCTGCACGTGTGTTTTTCACTTTTGTCCATTTCTTTGCTGTCGTCAGCAAAACTACAACGTGAAACAGCCAAATTTGAGGTTTTATGGACAACGTCATTACTTGAGGATAAATTTTCATTTTCTGCCCTAAATTGAGCGCCGTTCCTACCAGCGTCATTTTTGAGGAACTACCACACCCCCGTCACATTGAAAACGTTGAAATAGTAACGAAGCGATTACAACAACGCGAATTTATATTTTGAGATGACGTTCCCGTTGCCGTCGCCGTTGTCGTTGCTTAAGCTCCCTAAGATCTACGACGCGACGGCAACGAAAACGTCACAAATTATGCATATTTAATGAGCAAAAACAATAGCTTTGCACGCTCTGCACGTGTATTTTTCATTTTTGTACATTTCTTTCACGTTTTCTGCAAATCTACGACGTGAAATTACCAATTCTCAAGTTTTTCAGAGAACGTGAACACACGACAGCGAATTTGAATTTTCTGTCGTAGCTTCAACACCGCACCTCCTAATTCAGTTCCTGGAAAGTTACACTAGCTTTTAGAAGTTAGACAAGCCAACGTAATGACGAAAAAGATTAATTAACTTGAAGCTGCAATTTTAAATGACGTTTTCGTTACCGTCGCGTCGCAGATCTTAAACTCCGTATTGCCAAAATAGTACGCCCGAACGTATGTTGGAAGCTTCCTCCTCAACACAAGCACCATCGTTCATTATCAAACTAAGAAAAGGATATCAGCTTCATCAAAATCCTCAACCTCGACTGCAGCTTCCAATCTCGTCTCCAGTTCGTTGAGTTTCTCCAAAAGCTTTGAACTATTCTCTTTATCTTCTTCGAAGACTACCTCACGTGGAGTGATTTGCTGCTTTTTAAATGTTCTTTCCTATAGTACAGGAGATCAATCAGTATAAGTAGGAGAAGAGGGAGAGCGGGGTTTGGGCGATTATTGGACTTTTTGCTTATTTGGCAAACAGTAAATCAAAAAATAATGCATCGCAAATAATGGTTACTTTCTTGTGTCTAGTATCCGAGAAGGGAGTGAATGTCGATTATCTGGGCTCTAAAACCTAACTGAGTCTAACTTACCTCTAGGTCTTTTTGATTAACGATTTGACTTTGTTCCACATCTGGCATCGAAATACCATGTTTTTGACACAAGTCTGAAATTATATTCTACAACCAAAAAGAAGATAATTCAATCGGACTACTGGTTATGATTGGCAATGGGATTTGTCGAAGGTCAATTGTGTTGGGAATAATAATGACAAAGATTTCGATAGCGATGCAGGAGTGCTCTTTTTTCTTTTTGATGGAACAACCTCGTTCCCAGGGGAAGGGAAGAGGAGACGCCCTGGGAATGAGGTTGGGACAGCGACGTACTGGAAGAAACCTCAAAGAGCAAATGATACGTGTATATGCTGATTACTTGGCAGCAGGCAAAGAAAACTGAAAGAGAGAATACGAGTCCCAAGCTGAAGCAGCGTTGAGAACCAACAAACTCAACCCACATAGGACCCGAAATCCTGGAATGAAATCTGAGTCAAATTGAAGGAAGGTAAGTATTAAGCAGACAGCGGTCGAAGAGTGTCGCACGTCTTGTAAGCTACATGTTTTACCAATACAGAAACAAACCTAAACATTCATTAAAGCTAACCTTAGGCCTAAAAACTTTTTCTTAGGTCTAATTGGGTCTCAAGTTAGCTTTAATAAATGTAAGACTGTTTGTCTTGGTTTTCGCTATTTCGTTTCGTTACATTAGAAAATACGCTGACAATCTCATCAATCGCTTACTTGGCAAGTTTTAGCTTCAATTTTCAACAACGTCTTCACAAGACTGTGATCACTGATTCTGAAGTTCAAATAAGAAATGATCAAAAATAAAAATGATGAATTAGCTTATAATAAAGTACTTTTCCCAAACTACTCCTCCCTGGCCTTGCCAAAACGGAAACCAACTAACACAGCCGTTCTAAAAAGGTCCCACGTAAAAAGGCTAGTTTATTTATTTACAGCATTATTACAACAGTACAAGCACATACAAGGCAAACTAAACAGAGATTAGTAAAGTGTCTAACAATAAAAAAAGAAAAAAAAAAAAAAAAAAAAGAGAATCTTGTCAATTAATTAATTGGGTTTAGTACCCACTTTTTCTTAAAGAAGTCCTTCTTATGAATTTTCCTTTCGATTTCATATTTACGGGCACTTTTGGCTCGAAAACCCTGAATTTTGGGTTTAGCTTGACTTTTCCTGCAGTCCCACCTTGAATATTTTTCCAAATATTACATCTTAAGGAGTATGAAGGATGGGACAAAAACATGAAAACCAGTGCTAACACAGTTTCAAACCAGGGCCCCTATACTACGCCAAGCCAAAGGTTAGCGAGATGTTTAGCCCCGCAGTTCAATGAACAGCAAACGACAAACCTGTTAATTTTCTCTCGCAGTTGTCGAATGATAAGAGCTGCCTTTTCCACCATGACCAGAGCTAAATACAGGTAGTTAAAAGATTAGCTTGTATTCTATTTTCACATAGCAAAAACCTGGGCATTCTATTCAGACAAGAACATTTTTAGTGCGTTTCTATTAAGACTAAATTGTCAGGCGTGACCTGATTTCTTCCTTTTGAATGGGTCACTTTCCTTTCAAGGCGCCTCCAATATGACCGCTTTTTGCTTTTATTACAGAGTAGGCATCACGTTTTACGACAAACCGCAAACGTTATGCTGAAGTTGCATTTTGGCTAAAATCAAAGAAACGTGTGATTTTAGATCATTTCTCGCCATTCAGTATCTTCAGATTTCGAACATCTTCTCAAATTTTCATGCTTTCTGTTATCAAGCAACAGTTTGCCGTTCCGACGTAAACCGACGTAGAGCAGTTTTCAAATGACTGTCGAAAGTAAATACGAGATTGCATTAGGTACGCTTCGTGATTGGTTTAAAAATCTCGCGCTAGTTTATCAGCCAATGAAAAGGAAAACCAAAATTAATCACTACTTGCAAGCCCGATTTTTCCCGCCCTTTGAGCAAGTTGCATGGAATTGTTACGAATTTCGATTGGTTCATAGCTCTGATTGTACCAGCTGCTGTGATTGGTCGAAGTAATTACTTTGGTATTTGTTTTTCTCCTTTGTTACTTCCAGGTTGTTTTACGACTCTCAAATGAAGGCCGCTCTATGTGGATGCCGGTATCGCAGATCCCGGATGAGCGCTTGCGCATTTTTTTTCCCGCCATTTACTTTTTTTGTTTCTTATAGCTTGTTCTTACCAAGAAATGGCGGCCGCCCGACTTTCGAAAAGAAAGGAACAATCCGACCTTAATTTGCCCCTGAGCATCCCATAATGTCTTTTCAAACACTAGAAATCAAAATGGCCTCCGTACAATGAAACACGATTGATTTACGAAGTTCCTTTTAGTCATGTTTTTCTTTACTTGCCCTCACTCTTCCGAGGAAAATCAAATTGTATCCTCTATTTTTCGGTAAATAAACGAAAGGAAGGCTACCTAAAATGTCTTACCGGACAACTCACTTCATTAACCTAGTTGTGCCAAAGTTCGTGCCTTTGAAATCCCAAAAAGGTTCCGTTCAATCTCGTAAAATGTCGGAGACAAAAAAATGACAATATTTACCAGCAATACTATCCTGTTCGCCGATTTGCTTGTCTAATTCATTGCTCTCTTGCTCATATTCCTCCAGTGATTTCTTATCCTCAACTATTTGTTTCAAAGAAGACTCAAGCTCCTCTTGGCCTTTGACACCCTCTTGGTGCAGCGCTTCTCGTTCCTCCTTCAGCCGTTTAGCTTCCTTGAAATTTCTTTCTACAAATTATAAAGAAGGACAGCTCGAGCGAACGGGCACTTTTTTGTCGTCAAGACTCACGCAAGCTAAGTATCATTTCTTTATTTAACAGACCGGTTGCGTGTTTCATTTTTAAGTGATGCTATGATCCTCGCAGTTATGAACACAATTTTTGCAATTGCGTAAAGAAGCCATTTCATATATCATTTCATCGTTGATTCATTCCTTACGGGAACATTGGAACCCACAAATGACCAGCTCCCAACGTCAGTGGCTTCACAGCTCAGTTGATTAGAGCGTCGCACCGGTATCGCAATTGCAAAAATTGTGTTCATAACTGCGAGGATCATAGCTTCCTTCAATTGATTTCATATCCGCAGTTCATATATGATCCATTTCATATATCTTTTCATCGTTGTTTCATTTTTATAACTTATTTAATGTCATGCTAGATTTATTGATATTTGTATTTTCTACATAGGCTTTTTCCTGCGTGCTTTACAAACTATGTCTTATACAATAGATATTTATTCTAATTACTCAGTTGTAAAATTTGTATTGTATGATAGATATTTATTAACTCCTAGTACAGTAAGCACTGATTTAGGAAAATGTTCTTAAACGAATTAATGGATTCTGAAATGACCACTGCAAGCGAAAGTATCACGCTAGCAATTAATGGTTCTGATTGGGTGATTATGGCGCGCGCTTCTTCTGCAAAATTATGTCATAAACGAGCAGTTCTGATCCGCAACACAACGATCATTCACGTAAGTCGCGCTTTAACTCAAGAAGCACTACGACTCTGTGTAAAATCTTGAAAAGATATTTTAGAAAGAAAACATGAGAACAATTGACAGGTATGTAGGCTAGGCATGTAAACTTCTACTTGAAAGAGACTAGTCTTAGTCCTATGTGACATTTCACTTCATATTTTCTACCCTTTCCATCATGGAGGCCTATACGTTTCCACTCTGAATAGGCCACAACATTCCACGCAACAACAAAAAAACAACTTGTGCCCGCACAACTCTCTGCGAACAGTCATCTGCACAGTGTTCTAAATTTAAAATTCCGCGAAAAATGCGATGTGCAATGTACCATTGCCATGGGAAATCCTACCTTGTTTCGCGATCTCCTTCGCGGCGTCCAGGTCAAAAATCTGAGATTCGGTCAGGTTCAGACGTTTCCGCAGAGTATCAGCACTTCTCTGCCTCATTTGGATTTTGTTTGACAGACTCTTTATCTGTTGGGATACTGCTTTATGCCTTGCTTGAAGACTGAAATGAGAAATGAAAGTCTCGGAAATGTTTTAAACCAAGGCGTTTGACACAAATCAAAGGACGTATCCATTTGACAGAACTGAGTGGCCAGATTGGGCATTTGGAAGGACTAACTCTACAACGCTTTCAAATTAACACACTTCGAGGATGATATATACTCCTCCAGAAGAATACGAGGGATTATCATGCAAGTGTTCCTTCAAATTGTTGCATTTTCTTTGCAAACTGACGGGTCTGGCCGGCCAGTTCTGACAAAAGGAAAGCGCCCAAAATCAAACTGGTCTGATCTCTGGTGGTGAGATGATTTTTTCCCCCGATTCTCGCACCGAGCTTCGAAATTTTTCGGGGGTATCTCGATGCCTTCCTCTTTTATCATGGAAAGGAAAAAATAATCTCAAATGCGCAGCTACTGAAAAAAGTTGTTAGCAATTTCACAAACGGAGGGCTGGCATGAAGTTCATACCGGATACCAGGCGTTGCATTAATACTTCAAAAAAGTGCGATCAACCTGATAAATGACTTATTTATTAAGACAGTTCCTGACAGTTAATGCCCCGTTGGCACGAATTTCGAAGAAATTAAAAGTTATCTTTGACAAATTTCATGAATAATTTCTTGGTGATGGTAATGTTGACGCTTCATCTTCGTAATCACTATCCTGTTAGGCTTTTTCTACACAATACCTCATTGCTTTAGTTCACTGGTACTCACCCTCCGTATTTCTGTACAGAGTTTGTTTTTATCCGTAATTCGGAGTTGTTTGTCCGCTGAAAAGCCATATAACGTTTGTAAGAACCATTTCAATTCTCGTTTTGCTTATTTGTCGATGTTTGTTGGCTTGTTAATTTATTTCAGCAACCATTTATAAAAATTAATTCAACTTAAAATTCAGTTAAATGTTTAGAACACATCGGGTTTCTTGGCCTCAATACTGGTATTTTCACAACTTCAGCAGAGGTCATGTGAAGAACTACATGTAAGTACTCATACAGGATCTCCCTCAGATTGATTGATTGATTCCTTGACAAATTCAGTGATTGATTCAATGATTGAAACATTAATTCATTCACTGTTTCCTTCATTTATTCATTTTATATAACAAAGTTCTATCACCTTGTCAGCTTGGAGTCTGTGACAAAACTAAAATGTTCCATGCTGAAAAATTCCTGAACAAAGGACTGCTCCCTGTCTAACTCTTTGAGAATATCTTTGAATTTAATTAGCTCTTGAGAAGCAGTGGAGAGAACACCAGTTAACCTACGAAATGAGAATAAAGAGGGACTTATCTTTCCTCTTATTAAATAACTGGTTTTGGTGCTGTGGTGAGAGCACTTGTCTCCAGGCACTGTGGCCCAGGTTTGGGTAATCATGAACAAGAGCTCCCCCGCAGCAACTGTTGGTCGGCTGTTGGCCAACTGTCTACTGACAAGTTACCAACAGCATACACCTTATTCCAAAATGGCCGCTGATTTATGCGGGTACAAATTGGCCCTTGTTGCCTCATTCAAGATAAAATATTCTTTTGAATTTTAAGCTTAAGAACGAGGCATCAAGGGCTTATTTGAATAAAAACAAAATAATATTTAAGTGGCGGCCATTTTGGAATAAGGTGTATATTGACAGCCTACCAACAATCCTTGCAAACAAAAAGGAAAACACAACTGCTTTGAATGGGCCTACAATTATAATACTTCATGCTGTTTTCTTTCATGACTGTTTTGAATCGCCCTATCATTGGCTTTTTAAACTGCGTCATAATAATTATGTTCCATTGAGTTTGTTGGTTGTCTACTCTGTTCCTAGAGGTTTTTCTCTAAGTACATGTACTTTGATTCACCCCTCTCATTAAAAAACAACTTTGATTTCCTTTGCTTGAATTTAAGTTGACACAATTAGATTTACAGTCTCCCCAATTATTGGTAGAGCACTTGTGCTCCCCTAAATAAGATTGAGCCTTAAATTAAATTAAAATAATGATCATTGTTGTTGCACATTTTACAAAGACAATAATATTGGTATTACAAATCTGGTTTGTTTTCCATGCAAGTGGGTTTCAACACGACACCAATGTCTAAGAGACAAAATGTTTCCTCAGTATTCTAGCTGTGTCCATTAAAGCTGTTTTAGAATGACATCCACCTGTATCTTCACTCCCAATTTACCTACATGTATATTAGTGGTTATTATTCTTATTCTTCCTCTTCATCTTTTTGTTACTTGCTGTTGTTGTTGTTGTTGTTGACCAGAGTAAATAATTAGCTTTTGGTTTACAGCACTTAATCTTGTTTTTTTTTTCAATATTGAAAAACACTCTTACGTGCATTGATGCTTACATTTCAATGCTTCAAAATTTATGATAATCAACCAGAAGCAATTGTTTCATTGATCACTTACTCTTTCTCCTTCACACTAAGTTCTGCTGTTTTTTTATCATAGTGTTTCTGGTTTGACAACAAAGAGTCCTAAAAGCAAGAGAGAAAACTGCATTAGGGAGTGGGTACTCTAAAATGAATAATTTTCCTTTTTCCAAACCTCTCCCAAAGACCGTATTCATAAATGGTGGCCAAGAAATTATTCTTTTGTCTTTATGCCAATCATCCTCACTAGCCTCATTTGCACAAACAAAATTCCAAAAGGATTTTTGCTCCAAAGTGAGGCTAGTAAGGATTTAGCACAAAGACAAAACAACTACATGTATTTTTGGATGCCATTTATGAATATGGTGCACTTTTAGGGGAGACTTTTTTTATCCTTGTGCCCCAAAATGCCTGCAAAGAAAGCACACGTTTGCTTGTCCTTGCTTGTCTGTTATCCACTAACTGTCCATTTCCTGTAGAGGGTAAGAGATTAATGGAAACACCAAATAAAATATACTTTAACTCACCACCTCCTTAACACAACCTTAAAAAACTCATTAATAATTCATGAGCCTAACAGCCTATCAAAACATCGATAAAATGTCACGTGTATGAGCTTTATATCCTGATAAAACACTCCTCGTTAATATTCTTTATATAAAGAATACTAATGAGGCATAGCTTGTTTTTCTTGTATGCTAATATCCACCTCTCACAATTATTTGAACCATTGTTTTAAGTCCAGAGGGACACGCTCTTTGTGGAATGCTTTTTAAGCCGTTCAAAAAACTCACAGCACATGTTTTATTGGGTCTAAAAACAATTGGCTATGCCTCATGTTTTTAAACCCCGATGAAACACTGCTGCTCGTTTTTTAAACATTACTTAACAAACATACTGCTGATAAAATTTACTTTACAACACAAGCAAGTCTTAGCGGTGTAAAGAAGGAGAGAACCAAGACTCCAGAAGGTAGGGTTAATAATAAAAATTAATTAAGAGCTCAATAGTATTATTTGTACAGTTTGGCATATTATCAGGCAAATAAATGCCTTGCTAGGTACCTGTTCTTAAAGTAATTGTTCGTTGTCTCTTGAAATGTCTGTCTTGCAATGGTAAGGAAGAAACAAAAATTATATTCTTATTGCTGATTTAAGTTTATAAAAGAGTGTGAAAGCTACCCAATCAGAAATCAAAGCTTTTTTGGGTCAGTAAAGTTGTAAAGTTGGGTTGTAAAGTAGTTGGTTTTTCAAATACAGAGGATTGTATGGCAACACAGGTCAAGAGATATTAATTATTATAATTTATTTTGGTGTGTCATTTAACTCACCAATTCTTCCTCCAGTGACTTCTCCCTTGCTTCTATTTCATGTTGCTGTTTATCAAGCCTGCTCTGTTGAGTACTGAATGTCATTTGAACTGATTTAATCTTGTTCTCTTCCAGTTGAATAGCTTCAGTAAACTTGGCTTCCTTCTCCTTTAACATAGCTAGCTTTGCTTCCAGTTCTACTATTTCATCCTTCAAAAAAAGAGGAATAAAATTGTGGATTCCCCTATTAAAGACAAAAATAATAATTATATCATAAATACATTACCTGTAAGTTGTCCTTTTAAAACGTATATCGAAGGAGTATTCACCATTAACATCATAGCGTGTTCTTCACGACAGTGAGTTTTCCGTGTAACAGAAAATTCAGTAAACTTGTTTTATTTTGTGTATTCAATTTTAGCCCACTTCCTACATATATTTCCTAAATTTCAAATTGTGAAGTGGCCAATAAGAAAATGCTGTTACATTTTGCACAAGAGAATTTTGAAAGTATTAATTTGAGGAGTTTTGTTTTAATGGGAAGAGAACTTAGTTGCTCCAATCTTTGGCAGAAAATTTTTTTTCCACACCGTCATCATCTTTACTCAAGTTCCTTATCATCTTTGTCATTGTCACCATAGGAAGTCAGTCTTTCCTTTTAGCTTCTATATTTGGAAGTAAAATTATTCCTTACTTGAAGTGACCCTCTCTCTCTCACAAGTTCATCTTTTCTTAGTTGAAACTCCTTCGTTTGCTCTAAAATCTCTTTGCTTAATTCCATATTCTCTGCTTCCATGTGTTCCTTGTCAAGCTTCAAGTGATCCTTAGCTCTTTCTAGTCTCTGTCTATCAGCACTCAAGCACTGTTTTTCCCTCACACTCCAAGTAGACATTATTTCCAAGTGACTTGTTAAACACTCTTGCTGTTCCTCGTGTAATTGTTCCAGTGTGCACTGACTGTCTCTGTAAATTTCAACTTCTCTTTTAGCTATTTCTGCTCTTAGCTTTAGAAGCCTTCCAACCTTTCAAGAAAAAAACACAAGAGAAAAATGGCATAAGAGTCTGTTTATACCTGCAAGATGATGCAGTGATTGCCATAGTTGTCAGTTGTCTTGTGCCACAAACAGTGGTTTAGGCTCTGGAAATTTGGGCCATATTGTCCACTTTATCTCATACAGGAGAGGCATAACATACATACAATGTAATTATACTGCTGCAGACAAAGGCAACTGGCTCTTGTCTTTCCTGACCTCTCTGCTTCTCTGCTCTGCCACTTTTTCTACATTTTTTCCTGAATACATGCACCTTGTTGACCTTTTCCAGCTATCTACTCAATTAGATATAGCTATTTGGATGGTCTAAGCTTCTTGCTGCAATATTTTAAAATTCTAATTCTGAATTATCACCTCAAATAACTATTGAGTTTTTTTAACTGTAACTTCTTCCATTTTGCAAACTTAATAGGCAATTAAGTTAAATAAATAATAAGTTTTGTAGTTGTTGTTGTTGTTGTTGTTTATGGGGACTTTTCCAGCGTCTCAAAGTTATTCCCCACCCCCTCCCATTTGTAATAATCTGGAGTATCCCTACAGATCTTTACCTTATCGTCGTTTGCTGGCAATCTGTAACGAGAGGATTCTAAATCTGCTTTGAGCTGATCAATTCTACTGCTAATTTTCTCAGCCAAATCATAGTTGTCAGTTGCCAGAGCTTGACTTTCCTCCTTTTGGAGTTCTGTAACTTGTTGCTTTTTCTTATGCTCATCACTCTCTGTCTCTGAGTAAACCTGGAGCACCTCTTCCTCAAAGCTTATAAGGGATCTTTTGTCCTCACTGAAAGGAAAAACAATAAATAATCAACAACAAATTCATTTACTTGAATAAATAAATAAATAAATAATAGAGCGGTTTTCAAATGAGTGTCGTAAAACCAAAACCAAAGTAATTACTTTGGCCAATCCAAAAGGACGGAGACAATCCAGTAAACCAATCAAAACTCAAAGTAATTACATGTAGCTGACACAAAGTGCAGGAAAATGAGCAAGCACAAGCCACGGTTGGTTTTGGTTTCACTTCTGATTGGTTGAAAAAGTGGTGTGAGAACTTTGAACCAATCACTGAGTGAAGTAATGCAAAACCAAAGTAATTCGCTAATTACTTTCGACACTCAATTAAAAACCGCTCTAATAATTATTATTATTATTGTATTTATTCCAGGGAAAGAAACAACTAAGGTTCCCAGAAAAAAGCCAGAAAATCTGTTGATAATGGCAAGCCTTTTAAAGAGCAAACCTCTCACTGCTCTACCCGTTGAGCTATCAAGCATCTGGGAGCTGGTCATTATGTGAGTTTTTTTCCAGGCTTTCCTTTCGTTACTGCTCAAGTAGCGTTAATTAATTATTGCAATGATCAGCAACTTAACTTGATTCTCTCCACAGTTCAAGTGTACATGTATATGACTTTCATATATATTAACTCTCGTTAAAACGTTTTTGTCACGTTTTTTTGTCATTATTTTGCAAGAATGATTTGTGATAATGACAATAATAATGAAACCAAAATTACTGTGCAATAAAAAGAATAGTATTTTTTGTTTGTTTTTCTTGAAACATCAAGGAGCTCTGCAAATGTTCTGAGAGAAAGTGTCTCATATAGTCTTCGCCTAAAACTAGACAATGTCCAACGTTCTACATCTTGTGGTGACATTTCATACTAAAAACCAATTTTAAAATAACTATCCAAGACTTGATATTTTCCAGAAACTCTCTGGCTACCCTCGCCCTCGGAACAAGTCATGAACACAAAAGATACTGTAGTTATGCTTAAAACAGGTTTTCCTAACCTTAAAGATGCCAGCTGTAAGTCAATTGATTGCAATATGGTGCTAAGTTTGTTTGTGCTGCTGAAGCTAGTATAGTTGCCTTCATCAAAACAAGACACACTTAATACAGGTGCCTCCACACAGGTGGCACAACCATGGTTATCCACTAACTGTGGTGCACGTAGTTGCTGCTTGAGATCAGCTTCATTTAACTCAAGGTCAGTTTGCAATTCTACAATTTGTCTTTCAAACCCATCATGAGCAACATTGTCACTTAGGGAGGAACCACCATCCAACATAACATATGATTCCAGAGGATGGTTAAGCACATCAGAAAAATTGGTATCAAGTTCTGAACAGCAGTCAGTTTCCTCACATTCCTGAGGCATAGAGTTCTCAAAGTTTTTGTCGGATCTCTTTGGTCCTGAATCATCATTTTGACATCCACTTCCAATGCTAAAAGTGTCTATAACCTCCTCCAGGTTGTTATAACTGTCGCCTTGATTTTGAATATCTAAATCCAAATCATCTGTTGTGGATCCTTCAATTAACATTTCTACAAAGCTGCTGGTAACCACACATGTCTCATGATCTTGGTTCAAGTTTTCTTCTGATGATGATGGTGTTCCTATTGAGTACAATGGAGTCGCAGGTGAAGACATGGAGACATGATCTTGCAGACTAATTTTAGTATTTCCAGCAACTGCAAAGTAGGGTAAGAAAGGACAAATATTTTAGCTCAACTTTATGATCCTTTGACGTGGAACTTCCAGATAAATAAGTGTAGTGGTTTATTATATTCACAGGAGAATGTGTCCATAAAGTTAATAACTTCACAGAGGCTCTCCGTGTTAACTGTATTAAGTCTTTAAGTCTACATACAGTTAACACTTTGAGCCATAAAGTGAAATTGGATGTCAAAGTAACACATGGACAGGAATTTTATGGTTTCAAGTAAAAGTGGAGACAAAGCCCTAATAAGAAGCAACCAGGTCACCAAATGAAAAGGATGTTATGAAGGTATCCTCTCTAAGGCATTATAGCAAAGAGTACCGTATTTACTTGATTAAACACCGCGGCGCATATTAAATTTTGAGGGAGGTGTTTATTCAAGGACAGCGATTATTTCAAAATCATATTTCTTAAATCACGGACGACAATTACAGTAGATCATTTGTAAATATTATTTAAAACAGAAACCTGTTTCAAGTTCCAATGTCTTGCTTTTATGAGTTAGAACAGTAATTACCGTCAAATCAACGTTTAGAAAATTAAACATGTACTTGTTTTTTTCTTACAATCCTCGAATAAATGCGGTATTCTTCTGATTGGGTGAGGCATTTATTCAAGGGCGGGGTTTATTGGTTCTTTTCCTTCCATCTGCAGTGTTTAATCGAGTAAACACAGTAGCTTTCTTATTTTTAATTGAAATAATAATAATTATTATTCTTTACCTCCAGATGAAAGAGTAGCTTAAGGAGGCATTAATTACCCATTGCTCTGGGTAAAATTTTTTCCCTTTGCACAACCTTGATACACCACAAAAGCTAAATTATCATAATGGAAACATTACCTCATGTCTTTTGGGCATGTCCAGTTAAGTGTGACTTACAGAACAGAGCTCAAACTCAATTACTGATAGTACTAGATCCCTAGACAACTTTTTCAAATATTATAGTTATTCCACAAAATTGGGATTGAATTAAGAGCAATAAAATAATGGTAAATAACTTCTTCAAACCATTGTTATAGGTTAAAAAATGAAGGCAATAATTATTAATAACAGACAAGCTAAAATCTAGTGGCCCTTAATTTTTGCGTTCAAACCTACGGGGAGTTTTTTTTTAGAAATTACGCGTAATTATGTATTGCTCTGAACTCGGCCTTCGGAAAAAATGTCTTCATAGTCAAAGAAATAGCAGTTTTTAGACAGCTCTCTCAACCTTCTTTGGCAGCATCTTCTTGTTCTGCATTTTTGCAAGACTTCTCTTCAGTCACATCAGAAGTCTTTCCACCAAGGTTACTAAATGGAACAAGTAATAAAAGTTGTCATGTACTTGGATTACTGGTAAAAAACAAAAGATGTCTACCCAATGATGACAAAGTAAAGAATAGTCATGATATGAGTAAAATAACATTAATTATACTATATTTACCAAGTAGCCTTAGCTTCAGGCTGTCTTGCATACCCAGGCCTGACAATATGCCGAGTTCTTTTCTTCTTTGGTGCCACTTCATTAAATTGTTGTGAAATGTTGATTGGTATGGGCTGAATTGGTTCAGGCAGGAGTTTTGAATCTGGATTGGCTGAAAGAAAACAGACAAGACACTAATTCTGTTCACCTGTGAGAGGATCTTCAACCAACAATGCAATGGAATCTTGGCAACATCACAAACTGACAACCATAAAAAGAGACTTTTGAAGGACATGAATGGGCATTTAATTTTTTATCTCAAAACAATTGTCACTAGTTTTAGGGCCACTAGTTTATTAGTATTTATATGCTATTTCGTGCTACCCTCGCTAAATAAAGACTTTACTATACCAAACTGTGCCAACAAAAATGTGCTGTAGTATCTGTATCATTTGAAAAACATCATCCACAGTATTCTGTCGGCAAGTTTATAACAGTTTTGCAAAAATATTTCTGATTTAACTCTGTTGCCTTAAAAAATTACTTCAGCAAGTGAGTAAAACAACAATGACATAATCAACAAGACAAGAGGCCAACTAAGTCAAAGGCAACCCAAAGGGGTGGTGGACAAAACACTGATCCCCAGTCCATGGACTACCCAAATGGACTACCCTAAAAATACTATTTCGAATGAGTACTGTTGATCTATTTGTAAGCAGCATCTCAAATAGTGCTTACTTAAGACTCAACACTCATTTTAAACAGCATTGTTCAACAGTATTTAAGTCTAAGCACCCATTTTAAAAAGGTTAGCTTTCGATTATTGTTGTGATGGCTGATTACTTCATGTACGGTAAGTGAAGTGAAACCATGGCCGTATGGATGAAAATTATCAAGGTACATGCAATGTAAGTATTATAATCAATTCAGTTCTTTCAATAGCACTCGTTCAAAATGGTATTTTTAAGAGTTAGTCCATTTTAGGGTAGTCCATGGACTGGGGGTCAGTGTTGTGTCCACCACCACCCAAAGGCTCCTTTTTCTTTAACTTTTACCAAAACTTAGATAAGTGGTGGGGACTACTCTAATCCATTGCATGCACAACTTGTCCCCAGTGATACTGGTACTCATTTTACCCACCACAAATGGATGGAAAGCTGAGTGAGCTTTAGAGTGCACTAGATGGTATTCGAACTCGGAGCGCTGAGATGCGGTCTGCTAACGATATCCCCTACACTACATGCGCTCCTAATCAAAGGTGTATGTATCACACTCTTATTACTCTTGCGGCAAGTTTCAGGAGGTTACCATGGAAATTAATGACATCTGGTACAGTTGCCTGGGATGTTTCAGTTGGAGCACTTTGCTCTTTTGACGACATTAATAATTCTGAGTGACCCATCAAGCTTAGGTCTTTGCTGGCTGTGGTTGAAGGAAGAGTTGTAAATGTCATCCCACTGAACAAAGATGTGCCCACATCACTGCAGCTTTTGGTGTGTTGGCCCTATCGAGATTGAAGAGAAATTAATGGAAACGTTTCAGTCAATAGTAAGACTAATATTGTCTGAAAAAAACTACAATGAAAAGGCACTGTGGTGATTTTTATTTCTTCAAGAAATACTACTGCGACTATCCGCAATAAGAATTGTAATTGTTTGGTCTCTGATCCTCTGATATTTAATCTTTACTTAGAAGAATTCATCAGGCATTTCCAACTTTAGTTTCTCCAAAATAATAGTGAATTTAATTCCATATGTAAAACATCTGTCTATGGGTTCGACAGTTTCATCTGTAGACGTTCAGTTGGGGTTATCCTAAAAGCCGGAATCCGGAATCCGGAATCACAGGCCATTGTTTTACTAATACAGAGAGTAAAAACTATAAAACATTCATAAAAGCTAACCTTAGGCCTAAAAACGTTTGTTTAGGCCTAATAAGGCCTAAGGTTAGCTTTTATGAATGTTTTATAGTTTTTACTCACTGTATTGGTAAAACAATGACCTGTGATTCCGGATTCCGGATTCCGCCTTTTAGGACAACCCTGCCATTGAAAGATGATAAGATCTTAATAATCACCCACGGGCCGGTGAGTTACGCTCGCCCAAAGGCTTACTCACCAAAGCCTCTTGAATATTTTCTCCAGATCTCTGAGATGTTCCTTTTTCTGACGAAGAAGCCTTTGATCGCCTTGATCGACTAAAAAACGACATATTCAAACATAAAATTTGCAACTTTCAGTTTGTTGTTTGTCTGTCCGCCATATTGGAAAAATGTTTATGAACCCGCAGTATTGAACCGCTGATTGTACTAGTCCCAGTCTCTTTTGTTTCTCTGAGACTTCTCCTTGACAAGCGTATAGCTGAGTCCCTTTGCAAGTCAGAACTGTTTTTTCAGGCTTATTTGTTATAACATTTGCTCATGCTTGATTTTACTCTGTTTTTGAACATGTTTTTTAAGTTTTTTCAAGGTAGGTTCTAAGTTTGGTCTAAGATCCATGTTAACTTTTCCTTTTTTCCATTTTTTTCATTTTCTTTCGTGCAATGTAAAACGAAGGTTATCTTCTGTTAAATTCTTTTCCGTGATATTTTCAGATGTTCGCGTGGAAAATAGGAAAAAACTAAAGAAAGGTTAAGAGGGAGTTATTTCCGGATTGCTTTTAAACGGCTTTGGATTGTAAATAAATTTGTGATAATTTACGATGTTTTGATAGATTTGACTAAAAGTATCAGATTAGAAAATATTTGTACACTAAAAGATGATTAATGATCTTGAAAATTTCCGGAATTTAGAGAGTTTTTTGGTCCTCTAAAAGGTTTTCACACTTGACAATGTTTTTGCTGGAGATTTGCGCTTTTCAATTCATGATTTTCATTTCCCCAGTAAGCCATATTTAGTAGATCTTTGAATTTTACCGCTTTATGAAATCGCGGGATTTTTTGGACTGAATGTTGGCGAATTGTTTTGTGTGAAGTATCAGTATTCATTTCAGTGGAGACGGTTTTTTCCTTCTCTTTCTGTCCAAGATCTTAAATAGCTCAAAACGTTTCTCCAGGGTAACACCATTACAACGTTTCGCAAGGATTCCGGGTGTAGAGTGAAGAGATACGAGTTTTAAAGTCGCTTTCGGCGATTGTGACCACCCGGTGAGAAAAGGAAGAAAGTTCCGCCCAAGTGGGTGCGATGTTTTTAGCCTCCCAAATACGACGTGTATTCAAAATTAGAAAGTACCTCACGAACTGTTGTGGCACCTGCTTTATCTAAAAGATAAAAATTTTATCCGCAGTAAATTTAGTTTAATATCCGCAGTAACTAAGTAAACTTCGTTATTAAGTTTAAAATATTAATTTATGTCATGTGATAAAAAAACTATATTTTATACGTTAATGTTTTATTTTTGGTATCAGACCAGTTGCCAGACAACACCAATGTTCTTATTCTTCCGCGTGGAGTTAATGCTATCAGTCGACTATCACAATTTTTCGCCCTCGAGGGCATCGATTCGATTGACTCTTTGTGCTATAGCTGACTCTTCTCGTTTTCTCTCCTTTTTGGGGCGTTTATATTCTGTTCGGATTGCGAGAAAACCACGCGTGTCTTCGTTAGTTATTTTTTATTCCTTTTGGAGTCTGTCAGTCTCACTTAACAACAGAATAGAAGCGAATAACGATAACTTGTTTATCATAACTACCACTATGTTTTTTAGAGGCTTTCTGCATGAGTGAACGTGACGACTCGTGCAGTTGGTTTTTACCCTTAGGCCATGGAAGTCGTACATTCCTGTTTTTCCGCCATGTTTTTTTCTTGTACTATTTGATCAGATTCTTATCTCTTGTTGCGGAAACTTATCAGCACAATACCCATTTACAATTTTTAAACCAAAAAGGTTTATGCTGAGATAAAGAAGAGATCATCGGAAATGAATTGTCTAGACAACAAGTACAAGATGACCTCAGAGTTTATTTCTGAAGATATTTTGATTTTTGCGCTGCTCCGACCTTTGTTATGTGATTCTGCAACCCTTTCCTGTGTTGTTAGAGTCTGAAATTTTTTGAAATGATTGGATGTCTTATTCCTTTCAATGATGACTCCGTGAGTCCTTGAAGAAGGAAAAATGTGGAGAGTGGATGAGAACACCTCTCTAGAGCCCTTGTCTCTTTGGGTTTCAGTTTCCCCCGCCCCCTTCCCAAAA
The DNA here is from genome assembly GCA_949126865.1 of Montipora capitata. Classification (NCBI taxonomy): domain Eukaryota; kingdom Metazoa; phylum Cnidaria; class Anthozoa; order Scleractinia; family Acroporidae; genus Montipora; species Montipora capitata. Next base: position 27,552,185 of record OX421458.1, on the reverse strand, counting down.
CGGCTACAGTGATCACTTTGCGACGGCCTTTGTTCAAAACCGACCGTTGATCGAAACGTCTATTTGAAGTTACAGATCGGAACAAAGAGCGTTTTGCTCAGTAAATTTTAATTCCACTTTTTGAAAATAGCCAATGTTCTATTTTCTCCTTTCCGCACTTTCCTATTTAAAGTTGCTTCTTTGACGAACCTGTTTTACATACTTAAAGTCTTTCTGTAATAAAATCCAAAGAGACGAGATATCCGCGGTTGAGTGAAAGGGCATCAAGTTATATTGACATTCGTTTCGAGAATTGTGGTCTGTATTCCGGAAAACCTCTATCTTAGTAAAGAGACATTATTTTTATTGGGTTGCTAATGGCAATCCAGTCAGAATATGGGTTGAATTTCTCTGTTTTATTTTTTTATTTTTTGCCGTGTCGGAAAATAGAAAACTGCCACTCCCCTGCTAAGTATTGTCTTTGTGCCTAGAGTCTTCTGCGCGTATCCGTCTTTGGTAGGTATCAGGGGGTAGAAGAAATGCGTAGATTTTATCCGGTGGACACAGTATAAGCAATGGCGGCGAAACCGATGAAACGCGAATCTTGTTTTATTGGATCTTTGGACAAAATATACCCTTATGGAGCTAAAGAATGGAGCATCAATTCGATAAACAACACAAGCGGTGAA
>OX421458.1:27499017-27546517 GCA_949126865.1 Montipora capitata | reverse complement strand
TTGAAGCTCAAACGAAAAATGAACATAGAGATATTTCCGGACCTAAGCTTAAGGCGTGAGTACGTGTCAGGTTATATTTTGGCACGTTTTGAAGAGGCTTTGTCCGGTGAATTCAACATTGGCAAAATCTATTTGTTCACGACATAAGTGAACTGTATATTTTTGATACATTTCAATGACGTTTTTTTCGTTGCGAAATAGTCATATAAAATGCATTATATTCACATTTAAATAAGTAGACGGATTTTTAAGAGTTTAGCCAGAAACTTTACCGGAAACAGGGAAGCTAAAAGACCGTAGCCTTATAGTTAGAGCAGACTGATCCAAGTTCAAGTTCAAGTTCATTTTATTCACACTTATTCAATTACAATACAAAATCAGGAAGAATTAAAAAAAGTAAAACTTACCAAAAAAAAAAAAAGAAAGAAAATAAATAAATTACAGTAAGTTACAACAATCTGAAAGGATAGCTATAATAATATTATGTAAAATGATATTACCTTACTGACATAATTGAAGAAAAAATTGCTGCTAGAAACATCTATAGACGATGTGGCGACGAAGCCCAAATTCTATACATTGTATTAAACATGACAAAGGAGAAAGGAAATCTTAAGATTATCAGCAATCAATTAACTAGAATCTCAATCTGTATTCCACTGTATTACCTCACATCTTTATCATAGAAACATTCAATCGCTCTTGTCTTATTAATTCAGCCAAATTTGGCTAAATTAATTACATGCCTAACTGTCAAGTAGAAAGAGTTCGTATTCCTTTTTTTTAAACTGTAGCAGGTCTGTGATGCCACTACGCTAAACCTTGCTAGGCCATAATTCAGGGGCACCCAACGAGAATATAGTTCAAAACCACTTAAGCATAGCATTGTTTACCGTATTTTAGTATTTAAACTATAGATATAGGCATATTTTTATCCCCTACAAATTTTTCATCTGTTCGGATTTCCTAGCTGAAAGTCTAGTGGTCAGAAAATTATAGGGATGAAAACTTACTTTTTCGAAAATTTTAGCCAGAAAAAAGGCTCCCGAAAATTCTAGGTGACCTTTTTAAGGTAAAAATCCGTTAAAAATGGGCAATTATACCATTTTTTAGAAGTTCGAAAATCCTAGGATAGGCAGGCAAGCAATAAATTTTACAACAAATGTTCCGAAAATTCTAGATCTCAAGTCGTCTTCCGAACAGATATTGTCCGAAAATTGACGTTGGGTGCCCTTGATAATTAGTTCTAGAAAATCAAAATGGCCTTTACAGGTTTTGATTCGTGGCATACCTGGTATTATAATAATGGACGGCCGAAGCTGGTTGAACTAAATCATCCAGTTTACAAGTGACCGATTAAAAAATTTACGAGTGTCCGTTGAACAAAGTTTTGTTGTGTTTCACAAATGTGGCAGTGCTTCTGAGTTAAAGGTTTGGGAGCAGCTGAAATTATAACTATGGCCGTTGAAAAGAGAGATCAGAAATCCCAGAAGACCACTGAGCTCTAGTATCTTAAGCTCACAATATTTCAACAGACTTTGTGTACACATTTAAATGCGACTTTCAAGTGTCTGTATTGTTACACACTTTCATCAAAATCGAATATTCTTGAAAATCGAGCGCATTGGTTTTTTTTATTCGAGTCCTTCAGTGCCTTGTTAATAATTGAGGAGACCCAGGGACTTTATCGAACAAAAGGAACATAGCAATTTACTTAAAGGGAAAAAAAGGAATTGTTGTTTCACAGAGTTTGATCAATTTTCAAACTTAACATTTTTTGACTTTCTGAGAATTTCCTATAATTTTTTTTATGTGGGAAAAATGCCATTGACCACTGGATTTCTCCATCCGGCCTGGTGAGTATGATATAAACTTCTAAACGAGCTTGGAACGAGTGCCAAAACCTCAGGCTTTCAGTAACTTTACATGAAAACCTCAAATATAAGAGGACAGAAATGTAGGACACATACGAATTTTTGGGAACAGGAGAACGTGCAGATAGGACATTTCGGGAAAACAAATGAGAACTTTTTCTGAGGAACAAATTGACGTATACCTCCTCACCCCTTCATACCAGGCTGTAACAATCAAATTCAAAGGCATTGTACCTAACTGTAACAAGACAAAACACTTTTCACATATCTTTCGTCAAACTGGGCTTCGGCTGACTTTACAGCGGATTAGGTTCATTAGTTTGAAACTTCTTATCGGCGATAATCTTGATATTTACGTTACACCAGCACAGTCAAGGGGTCAGTCACGCTGTCATCAAATCGTGGTCAGACTGACAAGAAGAAACCAAGAAACCACAAGTTACAGGAAGATTTTAGAATAGGTTAATTCTGTAGCAAGTAGGTTAAGGGAGTTTTAGATTAGGCCAATACTTAAACCAACTCAGCTTGTCAGTCTGGATAAGGTTATTATCAGGGGCACCCAAAGAGAATATAGTTCAAAACCACTTAAACAGAGCATTGTCAAACGTATTTTAGAATTTAAACGGTAGATATGGGCATATTTTTATTCCCTAAAAATTTTTCATCTGTTCGGATTTCCTAGCTGAAAGTCTAGTGATCCGAAAATTATAGGGATCAAAACTTACCTTTTCGAAAATTTTAGCCAGAAAAACGGCTCCCGAAAATTCTAGGTGACCTTTTTAGGGTAAAAATCCGTTAAAAATGGGCAATTATGCCATTCTTCAGATGTTCGAAAATCCTAGGAGAGGCAGGCAAGCAAGAAATTTTACAACAAATGTTCCGAAAATTCTAGATCTCAAATCGTCTTCCGAACAGATATTTTCCGAAAATTGACGTTGGGTTGCCCCTGTATTATCGTCATTTGTCATTGGTCACTTTGCACGTGCAAAATGACCTTTGCAACATGCAGGGTTGACGTCAAACACGTGCAGCTCATCAACTCATTAGCATGGGGTCACGGAAGTTAACGCCAATATTGATTCTTTACGACAATACCATACTTTACGTAGGATTGGAGGCGATTGTGGTCAGAATTGATTTATTGCTGCTGGTAGTTGAACCATACTGAATAGTTTGTCAATGCATAAGTAAGCATTATGACATTTTTCTTCCGATTAAGCGGTGTCGAATAATGAAATGGCTCGATATAAGAAAGAGAAGTGAAAATACACTAGTTTCAGTCATCCCGGCAGTTATCTTGCCAGATTGGACGGCCCCTTTCAGTTTCACCATTCCTGAGAGACTGCAGTTAGTCATAAAACATGAACCATTGGATATGAAAGTCAGCCTAATCTCGACTTAACGAGTGCTGTTGTCTTCGACGCGACAGACAATTTATTTATAACATTTCTCAGTAAAATCTAAGTGTGGTATAGAACCTCGAGACAAACAAAATTTGCAGCCTCAAACTCTCGGTCTCGGTCAGATTTGTTTAGGATAGTTTAGGGTATGGCTTCATTGTTTCCGATGCATATTTCTTGTAACAACAATAACAGCAAGATGACACACGCTGACACCAACCCGGTGTGGCCAACACATCACGCATGAGCACAACCATTTTACCCGGTCAATTAGCAGCCATGGAGAGCCGTTTCGGCCTTTTGGGCCTCATCAGCATGGCATAGCTAACATACCAATAAAAAAAGCCGCTTAACAGCTGAGTTCCGGACCCACAATTCACTGGTGCCTTGGTCTGGGCCTTTCGTTGCCTCTGGGTGCCAAGGGCGAATAAAAACTAGTTTTTTCAATTCAATTATCATTTTAAATAAATTCAAACTTTCGGTGGCTTTTAGAGTGCTCTAGTTAATCAGTCTAATCTCATTTCCAGTAAATTGTGTCCGGATGAATTTTTGATAAAGTAATCAAAGTTTGTGTTGTGCACGTGTTCAACCCAGGGGGGAAATTAAAACCACTTTAATTCAACCAAGTGGCTGCTTTCATCCCTGAAATCCCGTCTTAGTGAAATCTAGTGTCACCTGAACCGCTTAAAAATTTGGTACAAGTTGCCGCAACTTAGCTTTATTCAAAGACTGGGAAAATATATTAATTAAACCCTGAAAGTTGCCAAAATTTACCCACATTTAATCACTTTTGAAGGGAGTGTTTATATGCTTTTTAACCATTTTTTTAATCTTTCTTTTCTTTCTGACCGGGAAGGGTTTTGCAGAAGAAATATAGGACGAGAACATGGTGAGCAGCACACCATGTGCGAGCGGGGGGGGGGGGGGGGGGAGGGAGGGGGCGGAGATCAGAGTAGCATCGAAGGTGAAAAAAATATAGAGACTTCTTGTCGCTATATAAGCTGAAAAGATCCCAAAACTAACCCTAGCCGTAATCGTAAACAAACTGCAAATAAAAAAGGTTCCATACATTAAAAAAAAATCAAGAATACTACTTTCCAGACCAAAAGCATAATTATGTAAGAGAATTCATAATTAAAAAATGACCCACCCTTCAAATAAGTTCTTAGGTAGGTAAGAAACTTGCGCGTGGGTGACAGCTGGCTCAATTCCCGTCAAATAAAATGGAAAACAATGTTGTCTAGAGTGTACCAGCCGTATGTCAAGAGTGAGAGATGGGAATTATCTTTTTCTGCGGTTTTGTTGTTTGAAAACTGAAATTTTAAGTTATCAATCAGTAGGCAAATACAGTGTAGGCGAAGATATGAATAAAGGAGGTTACCTGACATGACTCTGTTTGACCGCTTCTTTTTTTGTTCGTAACAAAGTGAAACAAGGTATACCCGCTACCCTGCTGATGAAATTCGTATTGACTGACCCTTGATTTAGTTTCCACCAGTGAACTGAAAGGATTTAAACACTTGTGGCCAAAACACCCGAGACTTCGAATTATACAAGACAATGGTCAAGTCTTATGTAAAGAAAATTACCTTAATTAAAGATGTCGCCATTTGCTCTGTGAACCGGGGAATTGAAAGTGCGGCGTAACCTTGTATACTGTATATATTTTTTTAATACTCGGCGTAAGTGAAACAATAGTAGCGAAATTGAGATCTTGTGTTCTTAAGACAACACAAAGAGAACATGTTTGCATGAATTATAGAGTAAATTAAATGGGCAGTCATTGTTTTTTGAATGGCCATGTTATATTTTTGACATGTACGACAAGCGTTTATAACATAAACGCTCTAAGATATTCATTTAGCATCAACGACATGTTTTCATCCTTTGAACTGAGACAAAAACGTTATTACTGTCACCGTGAAAATCTTCAATCCCGCTTGCTCCTGGCCAAATGCGTTGATGGAATTTCTTCCAGACAGCTCTTTAAAGGAGACAAAATGTCGGAAATGTTCTACCCAGACGTAAAATATTCGTTTAAACTATTAAACTTGGAAACATCTTTTTCACACATCATGACAAAAGGAAACATTTTGCGACATTAGCGTCGACTGGAAGCGCGCGGGTTACCGACAGCCTAACACCGTAACTATTTTCGGCAAAGCTATCTATAAAATGTTCCACTACATTTCAAAAGCTTGTGGTTGACTAAAGGAAAGAGATAAGAATAAGTCATTAGGTGGATATATTTATTTATAAGACGGCAAAAATAAGAAAAGCGCACAATGAATTATAAAATATAGCACGCGGAGGATTACGTACATGTACAAGTTCTTTTCAATGGACCACCTGCCAGAAAAATTCACAATATTACATAATAACAAGATTTACGACGGGTTTTGATATAAGCTTTTAAAGTCTGGAAAAAAAAAAAGAGACATGACCAATTTTGTGAAACGTGCGGAAGTATCATGAAAAATCTACCCCCTGCTCTCATTTTTGCAGTGGCAAACTGTGAGAGACGATGGTTGGCCATTAAAAAACAATTCTTAGTTCATTCAACCAACGGGCGATGTACAATGCCAAGCCACTGTTAAGATGCAAAATTTCATAATTTTTTTTTATTTTATCCCGCTGTTTGCTCTAATTACCCTTTGGCCACAAATGGCTTCGAAAGAGTTTTCAATGAAAACCTTCCATTCATGATTGGCCGAACTTGAGAAGCGTCGAACACGCAAAATAAAAGAATGCTAAGATTCAAGAAAAGCTCTTGACAAAAAGAACATTTTAAGTGGTTTTGCTGTTCAATACAATGCAAAGTGATTTTCCTTTGGCCACTTTTGTATTCATATAAACAATAAATCAACAAAGGAGAACGTCGACGCATATTGTTAGTTTTCTGAGGGGGGGAGGGCGAGTCCTTAGTCTCAAATTATTATCGGGTGACCCCGCAGCTACAGACATTCACTTTTCACCATTCCGCTTAAAATCCATGGTAAAAAACGCATTTGAGACAGGAATTGTTGAAATCTCATATTTTGACTAAAATGTGCGAAGAAAAGCGTTATTGCACATATGTAAATTTCCGCTGTGACAGTTACGTCACCTATTCTTTTTCCAAGTGACCAATCAGTGAGAGGGTTTTGTGCTTCAATCTTCTGCACGATTTTTTGTACTTGTGTACCGGGCGAGGGAAGGCTACTACCGAACATGGCTTCGATTGCATTACGCATCTGATGTGCATGAGCGTTGTTTAGGAACACAATCCAACTTCAGACTAGTGGTTATTGTGTTAGATTATCTCAACGCTATTCGAGAGCATCAATCCGTCTGGTAACACACGCAGATCGAGCATCAAACCCGGCGAGAGTAGAGTTCGACCGTGAAAGAACGGCCGTGGACTATGGGGGGCTGTTGAATTGTAAATTTTCATCGCAGAAGAAAACATGAGTACAGCGAAGCGAAAGAAGCGCAGTTCATCAAGGTATGATTGAGTGGAATATTACGATTTAAGTGTCATAAAAAGCGATGCGGTCGTTGCTATATAAATTGAGTGTTCGTGCTTTCATCGAAGACGACAGTAAGTGCTGTTAGATAAAGATTTTTTTCAACTGGGAGCACACATTTGCAATGGTAGCTGAGAAACAAGGATTCTCCTGCCTCTCTTAGCAATCATCAGCAAAAGGCTGAGCGATCCAGTGGAAATTTCCACGTTTTTGTAGTTTTGCAAATTCTCTGAGTCCGAAAAATCTTTACTAAATTCCCGAAGTGAGGAAACGTTGTTTTAAGTCTTCGGTGTTGTGTTCGACGAGAAGAAGTCTGGCCCTTTCAAATCTTGATCAACCGAAAACCACTTAAACTCAGATTCCATTCGATTACGATTTTCAATTGATAAACGGTTTTGAGAGCTATGTTCTATTTGACAATTTATCTGTTCGCTGTCGAGTTCCTTGAGCGGATTTAGTCTCCCATTCTTAATAGAAGATAGTAAAGTTCGATGTATGACAAAGTCCTTTCCGGTTTGCATTTGTGAATGCTAGCGTTTCAAATCTGTGTTACATTTTTCGCCCTGTACTTTTCATGACATTAGTTTTCCTTATTGCTCATGTCAGCGATTTCACCAACTGGTGAATGACTAAATTCACCGCTTCGAGTTCTGTCAGTTAAATCACCTTGGCTGAAGGTTGAATTTGCATTCTATTCGTGGAAATGACACTGAAGTATTGTCATAAATCCCGCTTGAAAACCTTAAATTTTTTTCGAATTGATTCGTTTCCATTTCTCTAATGACTGCCACGTTAATCTTGAGTTTAGTCTTTCCAAGCGAAAAGAACATTTTTATTCACTAAAGACACTCATACTGCCCGTTAGCGAGAAATTTTTCGTTCTTGTAAGTTTGAGTTTATATTTGATGCTCCGTGGCGCCGCTTATAAAGTGATGTATTGCGAGTGATGTGACCTTTGACAGCACAACATACTTTTACTGCCTTAAATGCGAAAGAAATAAATGTTCAATCCATAATTTTCATGTAATAGAGACAACATAACATGAAAAGTAGTTTTCGTGCGCGCTGTGGATGCGGACCATCAAAGGAGGCAAAGACAGCATTCCAGCTTCATAGGGCAAACTTCTGTTGAGGAGGCTTGCATCTTTAAGAAATCTCCCGCTCATTTATGCCGACCTTTTTTATTTTTTGATAAATCAACTTTTTTTAAGGTCGTGGTCGTGATTTATTCAACTCTGTGCTCCTGCTGTGGCGAACTAGAGCTTTTGTTCGGTAGGAGTTGTACCCGCCGTATTTGTCTTTTTGCGAGTTTCAGATGATCGACAGAGATTTTACCTCGATGCACGGAAGCAATCTCTCGCCTTCTGTTGGTCCTAATTACGTGATTCTTGTCTCTTTTTACTCTTTGAAGACTCCTTAAGCATTTTATAATGGTTTTGGGGCTATTCGTTCCATATTTTGAGTCCACCCAGGTCGACATCTTTTCTTCTCCAGGGTCATAATAATTTATGTCAGAGGAAAACAATTCGCAAGACGGTCTACATTATTTCAAGCGTGTTATTGCGGTTTTTTGCTGCTTTTTCTCAACTGGCTAGAAACTACTCACATTATTATCTGCTAAAGTCGATTTTATTGATATACTTTGAAAATTAAGGGTTCGCGAGGACTGAAAAAGCGCGAAAGCGTCTCTCATCCTTTGAACATTTTTGAAATGTTTTAGGCAATTTGCATATTCAGCTGGCCTGTCAAATAATTTGTTCCATTTTCTTTTTTCATGGCTATACACATGTCTTTTATCTTAGGTGTGTGGCGCTCGATTCTTATGCAAATTGTGACTTGAAAGTTTCATTTTTGAGGTTCGCTGAGCTCGATAAGTGGTTTCAGAGAGGGTTTCAGAAGGAGAATGTAAAATCGACGTTGCTTTCTGTGACTGAGTCTGAAGAAAGTTCAAACCGATTCAATTCTTGTCCGTCAGCGTGTTATTTGGTGTATGGAAACCCCATTGAGCTTAGTAGCTTAAATTCTTTTTCCACTTTGACACTTTAGGGGAAAAATAAACAGCTTTTGTTAGTTTCATCGCTAAAAAGCACCACGCACTATTCCTTGTTTATAATTTTCCGTGTCTATTAAAAATGGCTGCGGTTTCACCACTGCCCTTCAAGGTCAGACGTTGAATTGGCAATGCTATCTGGCATTCATTGAGACTATCTCAGATTCTTTGATTTGAGTGAAATTCGCTGTCCTTCCTGTTTGCGATCCAAAAATCGTAAATAGGAAAACCGTTAGGCAAAGCATTGGTCACTATTAAGCTCAATTAAATTGTAGGAAACGTGGATTTGCATACACAGCATTTTACCATTTCTATATTCCCAATTGTTTGATGTTTATCTTTCATTTTGGTTTTACAAATGCCTCAAGCATTCAGATACTGTTCTCCGTGTTAAAAATTTTGACATAACTCAATTTGTGACATGTTTGAGTATGAAAAGTTGTGTTGACAGCTACTTGAAAGAGTAGGCCCAAAGAATTTGAATTATGCAATAATGGCTTGAGTATGTCAGCCAAAGAAACAATTACTTTTCTAAGTACCAAGAAACAAGGGTATTTCCTTTGGGGAAACAGCTAAGGCTCTCATCTCGGATTTGCCCTCAAAAATTACGATGTAACTATTTCACAGAGCAATATTCACTGACCCAAACACTCATTTACACAAAAATATAAGAAATCATAATATTTTATCAGTCAGAGTGGTAAGAATAAGGAGCTTAACCTTAGACGAATCTGTTGTTTCTCTACTTCTGTCTGGACAATAGTTGTTTCATTTTTATTTTTCTTAAATAAGAGGGAATGTTAGACAACTCTCTCTTTACACAAGTCTATCATCTTTCAAGGTGGCCTGAGAGACATTTGATATCCTTATATGACTTGATTCTTTGTTTCTTTTATGCATACTTTCAATGTTGAGATAAAAATATATTTATCATTAAATTGTTATGTGATAACCTCACTTTGGGAGACCATAAAGCCATGATTGAAGTGACGCCACGAACAAAATATGCCAAATGTTAGTTATCAGATCCACATTATTGTTTTCCCTTAAAACATTCCTTCGATGTTTGAATTCCAAAAACTATTTTAAAGACTTTTTGGGAGCTCACAAAGCATCAGTGATGGTAAAATACCAGCTTACAAACAAGTTTTGTCTGTGATGTTAAAGGTTCATTTGAGGAAAGGTGAAAATGGCCAAAAAATTGTTTAATTAAAAAAAACAATGAAGAATGAGTAGCAACATGACCAACATATCATGTTTTCATAGCCAAGTGAAAACACTTGAAATTTGTAACAATAACTGTTTTTACAGATTGTGTAAACTTGAATTTCAATGCAATCAGTGCTTTGTTGATTTGGCGTGTGCATTGTCATGAGGTGTGTGCCTTGATCTGGCTGAAACGCCCTCTTTAGTTTTAGTTCATTTCTTTGATACTGTAAAAATAGTTTCTAAGTGGAATACTCAAATGTGCTTTACAACAGTCAATGTGGGCAACTATTTAAAATGAAAGTAAACATGGTTATAAAAACTCCTGTCCAGCTGGTACATCTGGAATTCATGACCACCAAAGACAAATCTGGCCAGAGGTCAGGGCAAGATTTACATGTACAGGATACCACCAGTATAATGCAAAGAGCATGTTCATTGAAATCTAGTGCCCCCCCCCCCCCCCCCCCCATTCATTCCTCCTTCTAAGACCCAGGACATAAGCAAGACTTAATGAGCATTTTTCCTTTAACAGGTTGTGTCTTTCATAGCTGTGTATTTTGGAAGTAATTTGGTGACTTAAAAAGAATTGTTTATTAACTATATCTACGTTGTAGCTGTTTTCTCAAGACAATGATAAATGATCGGTAGCCGACCTTAATTAAACACTGGAGAACATTTATTGAGTGAAAAGACAGTTTTGAATGATTTGAGATGAATAAACAATAGAAGTAATTGTGCGTAAATGACAGCTGACAGGATTTTGGTTGGGGAAAGTTAGAAAAGCTATTTAGTGCAATTTCTGTTTGTGCACAAACCTTCTTCCTTGTCACCTTCTCATGTCATTAGGAAAATTAATGAACTTTCAACTCTAAATAAACTGAGAACAGCAAAGGTGGTTTGTGTGGTGGGTGATGCCGCATGTAACGAAGGGCTGTTGACTATTGGTGTTCCTCAAGGTTCCAATTGGTCGGTTGATTCCGCACTAAACATCCTGGGTTAGAAATTGACAGCAGACTATCCTGGTCGAAACACATTGGCAAAGTGTGCAAAACTGTGTCCTCGGGTACAGGGGTTTTATTAGAAGCCGGGACCTGTGTACACTGAGTACAGTACCCGCCTTTGCCTTTGGCCCTTTTTGGGACACGATTGGTAAAACATTATATTATTGGACAAGTTTGTGTTTGCAAATGTGGAATTTTTTTCGTGATAGGTTTTACAAATGAATGAAACTGCGCATGACGAGACTGGATAGTACAAATTTTGATTTAGCTAGTGAAATCAGACCTGATACAGGCCACTTGGCTAGTGAGCTAAAAAGTTAGTCTGGAGCCCTGTCAGGGCCGTCAGGGTGATAGCTACTTCCTCTTTTGACAGACAACCTGATGCCCAGCAACTTCATTAGGACAACCTTCAAACTAGACGCCTGGTGCAAATCGCCTCCATCATGTTTGGAGTGCATGAGGGTTTATTCCCTGAATACTTGAGTGTCATGTTTGCCAAGTGTTCACTCACAACTAGTTATGGCCTCAGGAGTGCAAGCAATAATAACTATTTTATCACTTGCCCTTGATGCTAATAATTGAAAGAGAGTTGTAGTTACATAGAGGGTTGTTTCTATGGAATCAGCTGTCATCAGACACTAAGACTGCCTCTTTCTTGCACTTCTTTAAAGCTGTGTTAGATCAGAATGATTTTATGTTATATATTCTTCTTTTTGTAGTTAGCTAGAGGTAGGTAATCAATTTTAGTACCTTTCTTTTGTATTTTACTCATGGCTACTTGAAAAGCAGCTTTTCTGAGTATATTTTTACTGTGATGAAAGAAAGGCTATTATTATGGGCAGTATACTACATCTGGATGCCAGATCTGAATTTGAACCATGAGCTAGGTGGTACAACCGAAACAAGTAGTCTCTGTAGATACCATAAAGCTAAATAAAACTAGTAAAATAAAGTGTCATTTAGATTCTCCAGGTCGGATCTTGTATAGTCCTATTTTCTTTATCTCAATGTTGTTATTTAAGACTCTCTAGCATAAGACCTTGAAGGATCTTGCAATGTTCAAACTACTGCACAAAAACAGATTTCTGGATTTGTCTCACCACCTCTCTACTGCATCCTCCCAATAGCTTCTTTGTTATTCTTGTTGTTGTTGTTATTATTGTTATTGTTATTGTTATTGTTATAGAGGGAGTCGGCCATGGGAGTGAAGCTGGTATTAGTAAAAGCAACCATCTTCTACTCAAAATAATAGTTGTAGATTTTCTACATTAACCACTAATTAATGACTTTTTTTCATGTTGTTTTTAGTCTCAAAGGGTCATTGAATCCTTCCAAACGTCACCGTGACCGCTTCAACATAGAATTAGATAATCTTGCCAAGTTACTTCCTTTTCCTCATGATGTGATACAGAAATTGGACAAACTCTCAATCCTTAGACTGTCTGCAAGCTACCTAAGGGCAAAGAATTTCTTCAAAGGTATGAAAGGTTTTGTAGCTTTGAACTTTGAGCCATCCTACTTCAAGGTACCTCTCACCTGAAAATTTTGCAGTCCCAAAATACGGTCGTTTTCATCTAAGCGTGGACACACGACGGGAAAACATGTTCTTTGAAGTGTAAGTTTGGCAGCCGTTAACATCAGCAAACTTTTGCGTATGATAGTTTAACTGAACGAATTTGAAGTATACTTTATCAGATCAGGGTCAATTTCTAAGAAAAAGTCTTCGATATCCAGTCTTGCTGCTGTTCTAGGAAAACTTGCATAAACATCCCTCAAACTTTGAAGGATTGAAGAGAAAACTTGTCATGTTTGCAACCAGTTAGAGCATGTTTTCCCCGTGACGTGTCCACGCTAAGGTGAAAACGACCGTAATGTCTCTTGTTATTCCGAACACGTTTCTTTGTGTCATTTTATCTACAAGATGTCACCTTTTTTTTTTGCGGATCATGCAAGTCATGTAAAGACGATTGGACTGACAGTCATTTGTCCCATAACCAAGTTACATGTAGCGATTGGGGCAGAGGAAGTTATCTGTGAAATTCCTGGTAATCAAGAATTCTTTCAAAACAGTAATGCGTAGAACCTTTTTGATGTCAAATGAAGGATAGATCCTTTCTTCTCACACTTGGTATTGGAACTAAATGACTGCAAGAATTTGAAACATAGAATCCAGCCACTTGCATTAATGTTACTGCGTTTCTCGTAATTCTGCGGAATTCATTCTCAAACGGCCAAACTGCGTTTTGGCTTCCATCAATCAAACTTCCAATGCCAACGACAGATGATGAAGTCAATTGATGCATGACTAACCCACCAATCAGCATCTTTAGTTCCCATGGTACATTCATATATTCAAACTTGACACCGTTGGAAAGCGATGGAATCTGCAAGAATCTTTTTGCTGAAGAATTTCTAAAAACATATCATAATGGTGTTCAAGCTGTGAACTAAACAAAAACTCCAATTCAGTTTCCGGAGGCGGTGTCAATCTTCCTGGCTATGTTCAGAAATTTGATTGATGGAAACCAAAACACAGTTTGGCACTTAGCGCTTGAAGGTGAGATTCCGCAGAATTATGAAGAACATAGTAAGACGTGTATCAGTTACATGTATGTTAAAACATACCATCATTGGTGGAATGATAAGTGTAGATAATGAAAACTGTGTAGTGATGGATTAAAATTTGTTATTAGCTTTGCCATGTAACCAGAACAAAATATGGTGTTTCCTTAGCTGATCCATTGCTGAATGAATTAATAGAGAACATCATCACCTGCTGCGGTGTCTTAATATTCCTTTCAGGGCAACAGTGGACTGAAGAGAATCAAGTTGGAAAGCTTACTGATGGGCATGGAGAATTTGAGGGCAATGGAGTGTTTTCAAAACTTCTTTTAGATGTGAGTCTTGTTTAATGGAATTGGTGCTTGATTTGGCATTTTTTACTCAAGTGTTACCTTCATGGAAAGAGGCTGAGTTACAGCAGTGTATCGGCAAGCATGCAGTCCCTCTGCGCAGTGAACCAAATTAAAGGACTTTGGTTTTTTCACTGGATATGGAGGGAAAGATGGGTTGACCTGAAATCCAAGTAGCCCCTATTTATTTATATATATGTATTTTTTCGAAAGATAGTTTTAACTTCAAAGTCATGCCCTTCTCTGCAATTTGTTGTTGTTGGAAATATTCTGATCTATTTGATATGTGTTTCAGGCATTAGACGGTTTTGTCATTGTTTTGACGAGAGATTTTGAAGTATTTTATGCATCAGAGACAGTTCAAGACTACCTTGGACTTGCACAGGTAGACATAATCTTCAACATCTTCTCTATCTAGAATATGAGGAAAGAGTTACATTGATTATATATTTACAGCCATGACTCTTGAAAGGGGTGTTTAGCAAGAGCTGGAAATGAAGAGACTGATATTTTTCTGGCAGAGTGGGGTAGACTAAACCTTGAAATTGTTTGTTTTTTTGACACCTTTTTCAGTTCAGAGGTGATTGTTAACTCATCACACTTACCTGAGGATTAGATTCACTTATCCACTTGTCGTTGGTAGGCAGTGTTTTGTTGGAGAATCTGGGTACCCGAAAGAAGTGACAGGGGAAGGGTGACAGGGGAGCAGGGGTGGCGCAGTTGTGAGAGCACTCACCTCCCACCAGTGTGACGCAGGTTTGGTTCCTGGACCCGGCGCCATAAGTGGGTTGAGTTGCTGTTGATTCTCTACTCTGCTCCAAGGGTTTTTCTCTGGTTCCTCTGGTCGCGCCCCCCCCCCCCCCCCCACCCCCTCTCAGCCAAAACCAGCATACAGCTGATTCCATCTGGCTGTAAGCTGTGCTCCAAGGTCACACATGGACCATGTAGCGGCAGCCAGAGGCACCATAGTATGCTTTCGGTTCGACCTTGTTGAGCTGCATGGTTGCTGTACTTGCGACGGCAATTAGCATGACAATTATCATCATCATTATCAGTGACAAAACAACTTTTAACTCTGAAGCCTGGTTTTCACTAGCGTAAATGCTTGTGCTTGGGTTATAGTTTGTTTTAACTTGACATGACCATCTTGTATTTGCGGTTATGCTTGCACTTGAAAACCAGGCTTAAGTTCAAGGAAATAGATTTTTCTCCAACGAGACGTGCAGTTTGAGGAAGTTACATAGAGCAACACTTTAAACAAAATCAGTACTGTCACTAAAAAGACCTGAGGTGCAAAAAGCAATGGACTTCTCTTTCTGGTTTGGAAGGTACAGAAGAGTGTTGCACTGTTCTGAGATAAGTTCTGACTGTGGGTGCTCTCATAGGTTTTGTGTAACTCATCCTTTACCGCTTATGTTTAGGCCAGTGTCATTCATCAAGATTTTTTGAGATTCATTCATGTTGATGACCATGATCTCATCAGGAAAAATCTACAACCTTTCCCAGAGGAAGAAGAACAGGTATGAAAAGTCAATATTTTTGAGACGCAGTGGATGTGTGGATGTTTTTGTGGTAATAAAACTAACTTTAGGAATCTGATCTTGGGTGGGAGAAGGTGTGAAAAAATATTGACGCAGATAGTGCAAGATCCCAAATATTTTTTGTTGTGGGAATTATGTCAAATCAGAGTACAGAAAAATAACCTGAATTAATTCTTCAGTTGCATGTCTTCACCTGATACCATTTAGGTGGCCCTTAGATTGCGTTAATCTGAATGTCATAGCTCTTTTCAAATGTTTCATTTGGAGTTGCATCATTATGCTGCGGCATGCACTATCTCTAAGTACTGAATGCAAAACTGTAATGAGGCAATTTCTTCTTGTTCAAATTTCACAGCACATACAGTGTAATTATGTTTCAGAGCTCTTAAAATCAGTGCAACGTAGTAGTAATCCTGTTACAGTCAGACAAAACATAGACAGGTCTTATCCTGGGCTTCCTTAATCTGATCATTTAACAAAATATCAAGATAAATTATTGTTTGTGATAAGATGACTTGGGTGTGTGATCTTCACAAAAGCACAATGAAAAACCTCTACTACTTTTTCATAACAAAAGTAATTGCATGGATTTGGTCAAATGTTTATGTAGTTTTGAAAGCTTGTGGTAGCTGCCTTCTAAAGGTAGGGTCACTAACCCTGGTGAAGTGACTTATTATGACATACAGTTGCACAGAGACTTTGGGGACCCATTGACTGTGATTTAGGATAAACCCAAAGGTGTTTGCACTGTGGGCTAAGCTACTCAAGCTGTAGGTGATGTGTTTGTTTGATCCTTGATCCTTTTCTTTAAGCCTAAATTCATGGTAGAAAAGATTTAAAAAAATTTCATCACAGCTAATCAATTAAAAACGTGGAGCTGGTTTAACTTTTGTAATTTTAACGTGAAGTAGGGTTTTCTGTTTGAAGATGTTCCTGAGGAGGACTGTTGTTGATGACATTGCATTTTGACAACCTAAAAGAAAGTTGTCTTCAGAGCCCAGTCAGCAACAAATAGGCCTGAGTAGTAGCACTACAGCTTTAGCTCTCCAAAGGAAAGTAATCAACCATTTCATTCCCAATGGTGATAACCCAGTGGTATTAGGAACTACTGGAATGATATTAAAAGTGATATTTTGGAGTACCTTTTGGATATTGGAATGGCACAATGATGGTGATTTATGCCAGTACAGTAGCTCGGCTCTATTCATCAAATGTTATGACTATTTGATTCTGCTAAGACAAATATAACCTCATGAGTGAAAGCGTCAGTTATTTCTTTTGCAGCGCTAGCGCCAATAATCAGGCATATTTGTTGCTGACTGGACTCTGAAGACAACTTCTTTTAGGTTGTCAAAATGCAATGTTGTCAGCAACAGCCCAACTTCACAACTACTCTCATGCAGACTATCTGGCAAAACATTCTCGTAGTGCATTAATTTTTTGTGGGTAGATCATGTTGAAGCTATTTTTCTAATCACACCTCAGATAAAGCAGTATCATTTAATAATAATTATTATTATTGTTATTATTATTATTGCTCTTCAGAAAATTAATTAAACGAAAACCAAGTTTTTAAGCAACCTCCTTGTAAGTTTCCCCAGACACCTTCCTAACTTTTTTGGAAACATTTATTTTATTAATAAACAGTTGTACTGCATGAGTAATCTATATCTGGATACCAAAATGGAAAATAATATGCTGTTGATGCATCTGTTGCCAATATTTGCGTGAGGAAAGAAAGCATGGTTTATATACATGTTGTCTAGATTTTATGCAAAAGTTTCATTTCGACTTTTTGTCACAAGCATCACTGAAAATTAGAATGCATTATTTTATAAACTGCTTAACAAAATCTTCATTTTTTTTTAATTCCTGAAATTCATAAAAACAATGCATGTGTGTGTGGCGTTTCAATTATTTTGCCAGTGGAAATTAGAGGAATGATATCTTGTATTGGAACTTTGCGTGTACACTTGAGTTAATTGTTGTTGTCTGAATAAAACACTGAGATGCAAAACAAGAAAGTTGAATTAAACCTTATTAGGATATATCACATCTCTGAAATTATGAAGGAAAATATGCTTTTCACACAACCCAGCTCGTTTTTGACATTCCTAAGGACAACAGGAAATTATTAACCCACTTAGTATAATTATAATGAGATATATTTAATCTCTGATCATTTCCTTCCATCTCAATGATTAGGTTTTGTTATTCCCCTTGAATAGCAAACTTCCTCAGTTGATAATGTGGCACTCTGCTTGTGTTTCGATTACATAACTTTTTGAATTCTTTTAGTTTTGTACTTTAAGGAATTAACTGCATATTTTAGTCCAAACTTGATATTGAGTGTATTTGACAAAGAATTTGCTTTGCGTGACATTGCTTTCCCTAAGAAAATCGTTCTTATTTTCTATAATGTCATGTCAACAGACTGTAAGAGACTTTTCATTAATCCAGTCCACCAAGTTCCTTAAACTGGACAGTAAACTTCTTATAATGAAACTTTCTTGATCCAGTTAGTTTTTTTTTTTTAAGTAGGTGTTTTTTCATACAGAAAATAACATTATTCTAAACAGAATTTTCGTCAGTAAAGTTTACTTTTAACAACATCTGCTTAGGTCCTTTAAAAAAGCTGTCCCTTTGAACTCTTTCAATCCTGAGAGTGATACTTCTTGTACATTTTGATGCTAGGGGAATTTTTATTTGTTAACGGGGGCTGCTTTAAACAAATGGGACAAGTCACACCAATTTTCATTGATATCAACAGGAATTGCACCAAATGTTTTGTTCTCTTATTTTATTCACGCAGAAAATTAGAATTCTTGATGATGAGAATGATGGAACAGTTTCTGAACCTGGAAGTACTTGTAGTGGAGGTAAAAAGGGAAAATATGCTGTCCATTAACATTGTTAAAAGGGCTGTACTGTGTTGTTAGTCAGTTTTGCATCACCCAAACAGGTTCAAAGATCCCTTGCTTTTATTGAGGCTGAGAAGTACTATTTGTTTTGAAAATTTTTTTTAATTTTCATTCAAGAATAACAATAGGTCCATGGTCGGTCAACCAGCCAAAAAGGTGATAAGGATAAGTGGAATGAGTTTACGTGCAATTTAACAGAGTTAACAACTTGGAGCAGCTGCCGTCAGTTGTTGTCAGTGGTTTTCTCTTATTTGCTTATGTGGCAGATTGCCCATGGGTTGTAGAGCTTATTTACTCATGTGGTGGGAAGCAGGAGCATTTTGTTAGGAGCATTTAGCAGTTCCCCCCCCCCCCCCCCACCCTACCACTGTTTATCAGTGTGACTGTTGCCCATCTTCTCTTCTGCATGTGGGCTCATGGCTGGGTTATCAGATTTTGCCAGGCATGGGTACAGTCTTCATCTTGGAGCTGGCTGTTGGTGGTGGAAGCTCCCTGATGTCACAACCTCCACTTAGCAACGCAGTTGTTAACCTTCTGACATTTTAAGCATTAGCCCCTGGTCAGAGATGAATTGATTGAAAGGCTAACACTTGAAATATCATCTCAAAAGTGATTATTTACCTTTATTACAGTGCAATGGGGAAACCATGAATACCTAAAATATGCCAGGAATGCTTATTGTTTTTAAGCCAATCATGTTTGAGGACTTAACACGCCAAAACGGCAAACTGAATAACCGTTAATTATAACCAGGTATCAAGGCTGCTGCCTAAGAAAATTTTAAAGGGGCCCTCATAGCTAAATGCTGAGAACTTAGGAGCCCAACATATGAAGTGAAAGGTGTTGCTGTGAAAAATTAAGGCGCCCAGAGCTATTCTTTGGGAGCCCCAGGCTACCGGGCTCCTGTTAGGCAACAGCCTTGGGTATTCATGGTAGTGCCACATGTTGAAAAGCAACAATTGCTTTGGAGAACCAGTGATTGGTAAAAAGGACAAATACATGCACTGTTCTGTTTCTTTATGAATAGTCTTTGAGCTAAAATGAACAGAATTAGTTCAAATTAAATCAATTACCTGGAAAATCTAAAGCCAACACAAAATTTTTCTGCGCAAATATTAGTAAGCACTCGGTGGTTTAGGGAGTGGATTTTGGATGCATGATTGGACAGAAATAACATTCCTGACATACTTCAGGTGTTCACGGTTTTCCCAGTTGCACTGTAACTCTTCTGATAAAACCAAAATAATTGTTATGTGTCTTCCTACGCACCCAGCACTTCAGTTTTGTTGGAAAATAACCCCTTCAATCACTCAATAAGCTGGATACCTGACCTACAGATTTTGATATTGAGACTTATTCAAACCCTGGACAGAGTAATTTATTATTATTACTGTTTGGACTTGATGAATAAAAAAATAGCTGTGTAAAAGTAGTGTTTATGTATGATATAAAGAGAGTGATATTTTTTTCCAATTAACAGAAGAGCTTGCAAAGGATGATGATGATGTGGAGACAGAGAGGTCCTTTGTTTGTAGAATGAAATGTATACTTAACACAAGTGCTGGCTTTTTCAAGGTAAGAAACTTAATAAAATAAAGCTGTTTTTGCAGTTTTCTGAATGAAAGCAGACTAGAGCAGTTAATTGAACAACAATCCCACATGTAGAGCTGCTGTGGAGGCCTTCCAGGGGGGGGGGGGGAGGGGGGACTCCTACACCACCTTTTTCCATCTTTTGCTTTGCTGTTATAGCAGTAGCAAAAAGGGACTTAAAGTACAGTACCTCTCAAAACTATTAGTGCATTTTTATGCGGTAATACTTCGTCTTTGCTGATAGAGTTTACCGTGAAATCACCAAGGTTGGATGAAAACCACAGTCCGACAGGAGATATATTTAGAATCAAAAGCGCTTCAAATTTTGCGTCCTGCCCAGATAGATATGTTTACGGGATAGTTGTTGAAAAGCTCCAACTTTGAACTAAACCTTACCAATGACTCAAATATTATAACAGCGAAGAACCGTACCTGTATTCCCGAAGTTTGTTAAGCAACTCCTTGTCGCGGCTTAATTACAATCATTTCTGATTCAAAACATTGAGCTGTATTGATAATTTTTTTAAATAGAGCTTTTAAATTAGGTTATACTAAAGAATGTTATAAAGTTTTGAATATTTTACTTGAAAAGGATCACCAGCTTTGGGAGAAACTTAAGTCTCCCGACAGTCCACTTCATCACCTCTTACTGCTAACTAGGGATAGAGTTTTAAGAAATAGTGGTCACTCTTTCATTATACCAAGAGTAAGGACTGAACATTTTAAAAGCATTTTTATCAATAGAACTACATACTTTTTAGATAAGTAGATAATTTTAGAAATTTGTAAACTGAACACGTCTGCTGTTCAGTGATGTTTTTTTTAAGTCATTTTTTTGTGTATAATAAATACTATTATTATTATTATTATTATTATTATTATTATTATTATTAAAACCAAGGATAAATAGATGATGATGATGATGATGACATAACAGCTGATGAACTTAATATAATTGCTGAATGTAATTTGTAATTTGAAATATTTTGTTCCCTAGCCATTCAGGTGCAGTGGACGATTACGTGAAATGACCCTCCCTGACAGCGAGAGGAGGGAATATGGTCTCTTCATGATTTGTACCCCATTGGAAACTGTCTCGTCTTCCATGCTGGAGATAAGATTAAAAACATCTTTGTTCTGTACCAAAAACAGAATGGACCTAAGTTTTATGGACATTGATCAAAAGTAAGTTTGTTTTCATCACAAACTTTTTTACCCCTAAACTGTCCCCTAATGGGGAACAAAATTGTTTGAGGTCAGAGTAAGATTTGTATGTATTACTCATAGGAGGGTGACACATATACAGGTGTAATGTTTGGTGACGTTATCTGGCAATACCAGACAACCTCAAATGTCAACCCGTTTTGGCAGATAAACATCACTCTGTTTAGGCAGAGAATAACTGCTGGGTTAGGCACTGATCTCTCATGATTAGGGTTAAGCATTGACTCTAAATGGCTAGCTTTCTTAAATTGTTGTGTTGGACACCATAATATTTAAACGTAGTATTCATTCTTGTCACAATCCTTTTCAAATTCCTAATCACAACATGGATCAATAATTAAAGTGCTTAACTTGCATGGAAACAATACTGTGTTATTTATCATTGTTTTTGCCCTTTTGTGGAACTTTTGTTGCAAGAAGTGGGACTTTTCTTAACCTATTGACTCCCAGGGGTTCCCCATAGACGAGTAAAATAGTTTGGCGTTAGACAGAGTAAAATACTAAGTCTGGGCGGTTTAGGCCGGTTTGGACTTCAAAGGGTTAAACTACACATCTTTTTTCTGTTTACAGAGGTCGATCTTTACTCGGATATCACAAGAGAGATATAGCTCTGCAGTCTAGTTACTGCATGATTCATTTTGATGACATCCCTGTTCTTCAGACACTACACAGTGACTGTATGTTATAAGTTTGTTTAAAAAAATAAATGGTCTTGTCTTATAATCCTGTCTATTGCCGCCCCGATATCTACCAGCTCAAACATGCCTTGCAATATAGGCTGACTCCTTTTTGTACAAAACAAGGAACTAGTTTCCAGAGAATTTGGTTTGGTCAGGGTTTTCATTGAGAATTGAAGTAGCAGGATAAGTAACAGGAAAATTGTCTGAAAGAGCAAAGCACTGTTATGATTATAATTTGGCTACTAAAAAAATCTAAAGACAGAATTTCATGTAGTAACCAGATAATTCTCTGACATGCAATGGCCAATGAATGCCCAGCTTGGTGGCTGATATGCTTTGGTTGTCGTGATATATTTTTAATGTCAATGGAAAGTTTATTTGTACTCTTGAGAATAATGTAATTAAGAAAGAGTAAATATTTTTTTTCGCTTCTAGTTAGGCAAAACTCCTCTCTCCATTGGTCTCTTAACAGGGAGTTTTAGCAAAGACGACAGGTACGGCTACGGCAAAGCCACAAAGCAAGAATATTATTGGGTGAAAAAGGAAAAATGCACGTGCAACATGAATTTCCATGCATTTGTTTGCCTTACTCCACAAAACAACAACGTGAAATCACCAAATTTTAGGTTTTGACGACAACGTGAGCATATAACTATGAAAAAGTCATTTTCAGTTTTGACTTTAAAACCGTTTGTACCCATCTAGTTACAGGATAGTTTGCCTGTATTGTACAATGTGAACAAGACGGATGAATTGCAAAATACTTGCGAAAGCGCTAAGTTATATTTTGGACTAATGTTTTCGTTGCTGTAGCCGTCGTCTTTGCTAAAACTCCCTACTATCAAAGTGTAAGGAAACATACCAACTCGAACATTTAATCCGGAGGAAAAAATTAGTAAACTACAATTTCATAATAAAAAATGGGAGCCCCTCTTGCTGTTAATGGAATATTAGCTATCACACCAACTTATTACTGTATTTACCCGTGTACAAGTCGACCTTTTATGGCCTCAAAAGAAGCTTCAAAAATCGCCCTCGACTTATACATGGGTCAAAGATTTTGAGCCAAGTTCCAGCTAAGTATTTTATTCAAAATTAACATAATAATGTTGTCTTGGGCATAAAGAACGCAGTGGACAAAAGCCGACAAAAGACTTCAAAATGAATGACAAAAGACTACAAAATGAATGCAAGCAATTCCAGTAGAAATAAAAAAGGATTTGTCCAACTCTTAATGTTGAAGATACTCACAAGCACAAAAATATATGAAATAGTTACTGGAAATTTTTGTTTTCCAAAGGCGGAAAGCTCTAAAAGGCATTTCTGTTTCTTCAAATAAAACACGATCGTTCAATGGCTTAGTAACCTGGCGCAATACCTCGTGTTGCGTGAAAATGCTGGTTGGTAATGATTGTTTTTTATTCTTTATACAAACCTGGCTGATCTAAATGCTTTTGCAAACTTCGTATTGTTTGGTTTATGAGTTTTGATTTGTTTGTCATGCAAGGCTGTGCTCTAACGGCGCCCGGTCGCCTGAGGTGACTAACATTTGGTTTCGGGCGAATGAGAAAAATTACCCGGTCGCCCGGCCGGGCACTCTGGCTTGTTGTATTTCTAGCAGGTAAGGCGGCTAAAAATTTTAATGTGCTGGTGGTTACAGTTTACGAAACCTCTCAGAAAATGTTTTTTCTTCGTACGAAACAGTCGGTTCAAAGTTTCACATGTAACATAATCCGTAACTATGCACGTTACGGCCGGCAGCCGTACGAATTTTGATTCTTTCCAAGAGCCATTATGGCTCTTGTTCTTTCTCAAAAAAATAGCATTAAATTTGGAACGTGGAGTTTGGCATTTCTTGGTTATAGTTTTAAAAGAGTTGTTACTTCTGCTCTGACAGTGGTAAAGCGCGACCGGCGAAGCGGTGAAAGTTACTTTTGTATGAACCCACGAATCGCAGTTTATGCAAATTTAATATTTTACGATTTTTTGCCGCTGCGCCTGCTTGGCTAAAATACATTTAGGTTATGGTTGTTTTTCCCCTGTATATGAAATAACGAAATAAAAAAAGGAAAGATATCATGTTATTTGTTGTTGTTTTAGAAACAGAGCAATCCCGCGTTGTCTTTGGTTCCTGACAGATCATTGCGTGCCCTAAACAAATAACGCTGTGACTGGCGCTTCGACCGAATCCACAAAAAGCTCATTCCACTAAACATTTTACTGATAATATAAGAAAAAAATACTTTAGTTCTGTCCTGTAGCGATGATTTTCGTCCAAATCAAGATGACTTCCTAAAAAACAACTGATAGCTTTTGGGCCGCGGTGGTTTAATTGTTTCACGGCAATTTTCACATAAGCTCCACGTGAATCAATTAACCGGCATCGATTCACCTTTTGAAAATTTATTTTCAACCCAACTAACCAGTAAAAACATGTACCTGTATTAGACCCAAACGTTTTTACATAAACCTGCCGCAATCTTTAGTTTTTCACTTTTAAACCTGAAA
The DNA here is from genome assembly GCA_949126865.1 of Montipora capitata. Lineage (NCBI taxonomy): Eukaryota > Metazoa > Cnidaria > Anthozoa > Scleractinia > Acroporidae > Montipora > Montipora capitata. The sequence goes on along the minus strand of OX421458.1, from coordinate 27,522,101 downwards.
ACATCGGTGGCATTGCCACTTTTCTCGTCTTTCTCAAGAAAAAATTGATGGGTTGCGGGTTTTTCTTGCACTAGCGAGTTTGACGATCATCAGAGCAGTAGCAGCAATGTTTTGTTGAGAGAGAGAGAGATGGATGAAGATCGTTGCTGATCTCAGATAATTAATTAAATAAATAATTAATTAATTAAGTCGGGTGACCAACTTGGAGGGCTGGGCACCCCAGCTGAAATGCTTGGGAGCCCGAAGGGCTCCCCGAAATTTTCCTTAGAGCACAGCCTTGTCATGTGAGAAATTATAAGTCAAGGACCAATTAAACTTTGCACATTTTTGCATCGTTTGCAAGTTATTTTCAAAGATTGACTCCTGCTTTTGTGATGTTGTGCTTATCCTCTAAAGCCCTTTATCCTTGAACAACGAAATAGGGTAGTTTGAGGTTTACATGTTTGATTTTCTGAGAACTTTTTCGAAACTCAAGGACAAAATGCCCGCATATACAACAACTGCTGAACTACAAAACTATTAAGCACTTGAGGCCCTAATTTTTGTGTGTATCCACATTTCCAGAAATCGAAGAATACAAGATTAGTGTCCCATGAACATTTAACAAAGAAACTAAGAAATTGCTTTTTTTGCCATCAAAAATGGGGGGTCGACTTATACACGGAATTGACTTATACACGGGTAGATACGGTACTTATTTTGAAATTACTCCAGGTTTGTTGGTTTTAGTGTAGTTTTCGTTGCTTACATTGTGTAGGAAGTTATTGTTAATATTTTTTTCTCAGTGCATTTTTCAAGTTTGTTTTTTGTGTAAAAAGGATGATAAAACAAATTTTAAAAGCCTGTTGGCAGGCAAAAAAAAATAGTTTTCGCAAAGTCTGGATTATATTAATCTAGATTTTTTTGGTTCACATAGTGATGAGCACAGGGAAATGCCAAGGAACGTTCCGCATGCTCAACAAAAACCTGAAGTGGCAATGGTTGACAGGCACTGCACAGGTTGTGTTCAAGGGAAACGAGGCAGACTTTATCATCACAACTAACAGGCCACTGAGGTATCTTTTCTAACCTTTCTACTCAATTTGTAAAACTTGGGTTACATGATTGTAGTCAAGGAAAAAATGTATCATTCACCCTTGCGTTGTCTATTCGCAGTGATGAAGAAGGTGAAGAAATCTTGAGGCAGAGGGGCCAGTTCCCAGCCCTTCCGTTCACAGCAAGTGAATGTGGATCTCCAAGTCCACGAAGCCCACGAAGCCCAGGCAGTGTTAGTACCTACAGCAATGGAGGGAGTCCTCAAGCTATTCCCTGGGAAAGTTTCTCTGCCACTGGAAGAAGTGGCTTTAAATTCCACCCAAATAATGGTAGAGTAAACAAGAAGAAACCGCAGCACATTCCTGATGGAATTGCAAACTCACCTGGCAGTGGTAAGTCTTACCTGAGAGTTATTGTAAAAAGTTATGAATGTTCTTGGTTGAAGTGTTTTCTGGAGTTTTTTATATCTATTTTATACACCTTATTCCAAAATGGCCGCCATTTAAATATTCTTTTGTTTTTATTCAAATTAGCCCTTGGTGCCTCATTCTTAAGCTTAAAATTCAAAAGAATATTTTATCTGGAACGAGGCAACAAGGGCCAATTTGTATCTGCATAAATCAGCAGCCATTTTGGAATAAGGTGTATAGTGTTCTTGCTTTAATCCTTCTGTATTTTTGGGGAAATATTTACTAGTTTTCAAGAGCTAATTCTGAGATGCCCGCAAGGTTGTCAGTGATCTTGTTTCAAGAAAAACTTCTTTGTTTTTTCTATTGAAAGGGGCTATGCCACATTATTTAGGGGGAGTCTTCAGGTTATTAATCACAAGTTTGAAACTTGAAAATGTTAATGCGGAATTCCTTTACTGATAAAATTATTATTACATCACAAACAAGATGATTCTGAGCAGAAAGGAGCTTCATCCAGGAGATTTGCTGTAAACTTGAAAAACGTTGGGCCAACCTTTTTCAAGATTACCCAAATGCAATCTGTTTCAATGTTGTTCATTTGTGTCCATCCATGCTTCTCCTTCCTTTTGCTGTATTTCTTTTATGTTGTTCAACAGTCTTAACCCTTTGACGTCCAAACCGGCCTAAACCGGCCAGACTTAGTATTTTACTCTGTCTAACGCCAGATGATTTTACTCGTCAATGGGGACCCCCTGGGAGTCAATGGGTTAAATGATTTTTGCAACACCCCATTCTACCAGAAACCCATAAGGGTTGAAACGTGTAACGGCCCCTTGTGTGCTGGGAAACAAGCTTCTGAATATTCAATTTGCTAAGTACCATATTTGGGACAACAAGAGTGAGGGGTTTCCAAATGTGGTACTTAGCACTGAAACATTCAACCAATCAGTTCGCACTGAATATTTGGAAGCTGTGAACGCGCATTACACGTTTCAACCCTTATGGGTTTCTGATTCTACTTTTTGGGCATTTTGGGCATCTTGAAAGTACATCATTTTGTGTGACATAGCCCCTTGAAAGGCATACTGGTTAGCCTCTCAGCAGTGGAGTTTGCACTTTTAAAACAGTGATTCAAGTCTGAATTGATAGAAAGTCACTGACAGCCCATTCTACCATGCAATTTTAGGCCATCTGGTAGACCAGACAACTGTGTAATGGCGAGTAAAAATCCTAAGCTGTGTTTAAATTTTATTCCTTAATAACAAGTACTGCGAATTTCTTCCCTCCTCAGTGATTTACAAATTAAATCAAGAAAAAAAACCAATAAATTAATAATGAATCAATCAATTTTACCACTTTTGACTTAGAAGGGGTGGTGCTTTGGAGAGACATAATGCAAAAGGTGCAACTGTTTACAAAAACATGAACAGATTATCTTGTTTAGTTTTATCTCAACTTGTTTTACCAGTTATGGTAAGAACGTTTTTACCTGTGAAAATATGTAGTGATTAACCCTTTTTGTTTTTCATGGAAACATTTCATCAAATAGCTACTGTACCCAAAAAGTTTGAACTTTTATTTCAGTAATTCAAGCCTGAGGAAAACCATTCTGCCATTCTGAATAAATTAAAATACTGTGAGGATTCCATAATTATGAGTGTCCATTTATAAGTTTCATTCTTCTGTGTATGCAGAATTATAAGCTGAAGATCATTGGCTTTCCATAGTATCTAATTAGGGGGAGTGTGCATGTCCCTATGAACCTCTTCTGTCCAAACACGGCCACTTAAAGATTACTGATGATTTACTCATCAATGGGGAATCTCTTAGGAAGTGAACAGGTTATATCTATGTCCATGGTTTGAAGCTAGGAGTCATATCAAAACTTGATGCACAGCCATTGCTATTAGGGAGCTTAAGAATGTGCGATTTCAAGACCCGAACAGCAACTGGAAGAGAACATTTCGCATGCCAGGGCAGTGGTGTCTCCCAGATTTTTATACTAATCATCTCTAATGGAGAAATGATTCTTAGTAATGTAACTGTGGTTGTGTGAAAACAAGTTAAAAGGGAAAACAGCTCACATCCAGTTACCGTCCACGTCTCAAGAACATGCATGCTTAAGCGCCTTATTTACAGCAGACACACTGCAATTGATTGACTCAATGATCTACTGATCAAGACTGTTTTATAGCCCTAACACTTGCTAGTGACACCTGTGACATGTGATGGGTTCAGTATCCTGACAGTACAATGTATAATGTAGATGAATGCATGGTGATATAGGGAATATGGAGTTCGGTTAACATAATGGTGGAAGGGCTGCTCCCCTGCCCTCCCCCCCTCCTCTCCATGGGGAGAGGATTCATACTCATGTTGACACGAGTGACCTTTGTTTGGGCTTGTTTTTTACTGTGGTCTGAGGGTTTTCCTCCAGGTTCTCTGGTGCCCCTCTCATTATACCATCCTTCCTTATGTATTATGTGTACCTGCTAATGCAGAAGGAAAAGCAAATATCACAAAAATGCTTAGTATCAATGATTACTGTTTTACTTTGGCCAAAATTGTTTGTGGTATTGTTTCAGTACTTTGTCTCAAGGGGAGACTTTTTTTGTCAACTGGAGATTTATTTCCTTTGAAGTTAGCTGGCCAGATGAGGAAATGAATTTTCCTCTGTAGACTTGTTATTTCAGAGAGTTTAACCCGGATTGAGTATTAATGCTAGCCCAAAACAATTTCATGTAAATAAGTTATTGGGTAAACTACTCATCAGAGCTAGTGACCTGTCCCATCAGGTGATGTTATGTACTTCAAAGCAACTGTAAAGAGACTGACTGTTATTTTGTTAAATCCAATGCGTTAAACATCCTTGGGTGTTCTTATCCACAGCATGCTGCCAGTGTAAATGTCATTGCTATGTGCTGCACATCTATACATGTCGCCAATCTCGCTGTTTGTAACAGCGAAATGGGGATCACTTGTGCTGCTGGTGCTGACTCATCTTTCCCCTTTTTTTTTCATACTATCAGGGTTTTCTTAATGCAGTCTGCGAAGCTTGAATTGCCATGTCGTACTTTATTGTTTTGTTTATTTTCCCAGTTCTAAAGTTCTCACCTTTGTATTTTAGAACAACTGTTAGCATTGAATTTTTCCTATTTGGAATTGCAAAACGTTTTTTTTATCAAGGATGACATTTTGATAAGTTCTTACCCTGGAGATTTTTGTTTGTTGACATCAATCAAGTGAAAGTATGCAATTGGAAAAATTCTGTACAAAAGGTGTTTTTTTTTTTTTTTCAGCTAGGCAATGCACATTACCATATGCCGCATTTTATGGGAAGCGTTAATTGGATTTAATATTCACTTTGACCATATGCAACTTAGGGGATTGACGAATAAGCATCTTTTCCAAGTCATCAAATTTGGACTTACCTTTTTTTCCTGTTATTGCTAGGTACAACCTCCCCCCTGCAAGGAGACCTGCCTCCTTCGCCACAGCACCCTAGGTCCCCATTTCCTGATGCACTCTTAAGCTCTACCTCTTGTACTTCTGCACCCTTGTCCCCACCCCTGCTGGACTTGGGTGTAGATATACAAGCAGAGCTTGAAAAGGATGTTTCCGAGCTTGACTTCACGCTTCTTGATCCACAAGGTAAGAAGCGAGTCACCTTGTGTTGCTCTTTTAGCTTTGCTTTTCTTCTACCTCTTGCTTCCCCCGGCTTTCTTTTTCATCTCTGCATTGCTCAGCTTGGTGTGATACACCTTAACGTTTAATCCTTTGTACTCCTGTAAAAGTTACAGTGCTGTTTGTGTTAGCATTGCTTCCAGAACAACACACACACACACACACACACACACACAAAAAACCGGTTTGCTCATGCCTCCCAATAGAGTTCAAGTTCATTAGGGAGCTTAAACAAGGACGACGACGGCTGCGAGAACACCACAACCCAGTAGGTCTAATGAACAAAAACAAAAGCTGTGCATGCCTTGCACGTGCCTTTTACATTTGTGTACATTACTATGCCGTTCTCATCATACATACATACATACATGTACATTTATTGGAGCTCCCTTTACAGGGCTTTAATTTTCATCCACACAACGAGGAGGTTATGTGGAGGACATGAACACCTGATGAAAGATTTTCGATTTTCTCTCTAAGGGTGCGTTCGATTGACCCCATTCGGGAATAAGAATACGTGGAGTGATGATTTAAAACACCATGTGTGGCGTTTTCCATCAACAGGGATAATAAAGCTATGTTTAACATAGCATTTTAGCAGATGTTTGACAATATTAATGTGAATCTCCGCAAAAACGAAGGATTTCTAACTCCTGTTCCATGTATTCCTATTCTGGAATACGGTCAATCGAACACGCCATAAATATCCACACTGTTCTCACCAATTTTATTTCTGGATTATTGACACTCGCTTTCCATTCCGAGAAACTCGGAGTAATGGCAAAATTATTACAATGACAGGAAATAATATTTTTAGACAAAGTTCTTGTAGCCGCCGTCATTGTCCATCTTGCTTAAGGTCGCTACTGTAACCACAGCAACTTAGTGGCTATGCCTTGAAATGACTTTCTTTCTGATTAGTCAATTTACGTGAAATGCTCTAGAAACCTGAAGTTGCCAAAAGGCTGTGATCCAAAGATTAATAATTCTTGGATCTAGGTTTGGGTTCTGTTAGGAACACTTGATTTGTTCTGATTTTGCTGGCCTTAGAGCAGTTTTAAATTGAGTGTCGAAAGTAATTAGCAAATTGCTTTGGTTTTGCGTTACTTGACTCACTGATTGGTTCACAGTTCTTGCGCCACTTTTTCAACCAATCAAAAGTGAAACCAAAACCAATCATATCTGGCATGTGCACATTTTCCCGTGCTTTGTGTCATCTACGTGTGATTACTTCAAGTTTTTATTGGCCCACTGGATTGTCTCCATCCCTTTTTTGTTTGGCCAAAGTAATTACTTTGGTTTTGGTTTTACGACACTCAATTGAAACTTGCTCTATAAAATTAATGGGTAAATTTCTCATTTAAAAGTGCAAACGTGTTCAAGAATTAAAAATCTTGGTTGCAATGATAATTACAACATGCAACACAGTAACATCCCGTAATGTCTTTTTAATGCTAACTAACAATACTTGTATTGTACAGTAAACAATCAAAAGACTGTTAAATCAAAGAACTGATAGTTATTTGTCTGTGCTTACATGTATATAAGTGTCCAGACATGCATTCCTCTTGCTTGACTGTTACTTGCAGATGAGAGTCATGTTTATCATCTTCAGAGGGCTATAGTTAGTTTTCACAGCCCAGTCTTGCATTCAATGGCTAGCTTGTAAAACATAGCTCACACCACCTTTCCCACTTGTTCCCTCATCAATCTTTCCCTTATCAGGCTATATACATTGTGAGGTCATTATTTTCACCATTTAGCATATTCCTTTGGAAGACCCTGTTCATGCTGTCATCTACAACTTCTTATCTGCAGTCCTTAAAAAGGTCAAATTTTATTTTCAGATGGCCTGTTTTGAAGGTCTTTTCAGTCATAATTGAGTGTGTCTTATCATTTAAAACTAATCTTTTGCACTCACAACATTCTTTATTGTATGAATATCACGTGTCATCATGAAGTAACACTAATAAAATTATTGTTAAAATATCATACCGTTATTTTTGCATGCAATAGGGTGTCATGACATTAGAAAGCACATCATCTGCCACACTAAAAAATTGCACACTTCTGAGAAATCATATTGAAGTGACTATCTTGTCTTTCTGGTAGCTGTAACAACAATATTTATTGACATCAAACAGAAAACGAAAGTTGACCACTATTTCATGCAAGTAATTTAAGTAAAAAACATCATTTATTTGCACTGAACCACCAGTACCGTATAAGCGAGCTCAGAGTTTCAAAAAAGTGAGTGGGTTGGGACAAACGCAAGCATATATTTTAAAAAACCAAAAGTTTTCTTATCCAAATTATTGTAGCTATTTACCTTAACAAAAAAGATATTATATGTTTGTTTTTATCCCAACATGGCCATTCGTTTCTTGAAGCTCCGAACTGGGTTATTTAAGCTTCTTATTGTCAAGTGATCAACGTTCTGTATTTCATGTCTTGTGAAATGTATTCTGGCCACATTCTCCTGAATGTCAATATTATTTCACGTATTTTGTAAAATTGCCATTGTCTATGAAAAAGTTTTTCAAAAACATCTCCACTTTTCCCCAGATGTTGTGTCAATCCATAAAATTAATAGCTTCACTTTGTTGTTTTTCTTATTTGGGTGTTAATACTTAACATAAAAAAATTACTTGGACAATCCCAGCACTTTAATCCCACGATTGACCAAAAAAAGGAGTTTAGAATACCAAATTGGCTAAATTTCTCAAGCAAAATGTCCGGATTTAGCCCAGTTTCTTCAGACTGCACTTTTTTGCCTGATTGGCAATATTTCTACCAGTATGTTGTAGTACAAGTCAGGTGTATTCAGAAGCCTCTTCTTTTACACAAAAATAATAATGGCATGCCGTTTTTAATTTATGATTTTTTTCCTGTCTTACAGATTTAACCCTGGATGACCTTCCACCTCTTGACCCTATTCAGAACCTGGATGAAATGGCTTCATCGATGTCTCTGCTGGCAGTCAATCCACCAACATACGAGGAAGCAATACTTCTTGCTGCCGACTGTCTGTCAAGTTCTTGCAGTGAGAGCACTGCGGGATTAACAAGTCCAGATGGAAGTCATTTCTCGATGTCTCAAAGCCCACCAAAAGGAAATCTTGAACATTTTTCTCCCAACCCCCAGATGCCTGCATCACCCTACCCCTCCCCTGGACATCCTGTATCACACATGTCATCTGGAGGTTTGCCAACACCTGACCCTTCCCCAATTGGAAATCGTAACCCATCCACAGCAAGTGTGAACATATCCTGGCAGGGGGTGGGTCAGATGAAAGTGTCTAATCATCCGCAGCCACACTGTCCACCCCAGCAGGCTCCATACTCTTTGCATCAATATTCGTCCATGCCATCCCCACAAGTTCCAAGCAAGTCTGCCCAAATCACCGCCACGATTAAGAAGATGGAGAAAATGGACATGTATAGCTCAAGTTGTTTGACAGGACAGTCTCCTAACCAGATGACAAGTCCACGTGGAATGCCACAAAACATTCCAGGTTCTTGGCAACAACAGCATCATCTGCAACAGCAACAAATGCCACAGAGAGATCTACCACCACAAGGTTATGGGTGGAAAGCGTCGCAACCAATGCATAATGCAATGCAAAACTTTCATGGACAAGGAACTGCCTCGATGAGTAATGAAAATCCAATTTATGCAACAAACATGCAAGGGGGAAACTGGGACAATGTTTCAGTTCCCTCCTTTGAGGATACTCTACCTGCCCTTGGATATGAGGGCAAAATAGGGTACATGAAAAGTGGACAGAACTTTGGAGGTCACCTGCAGCACCATAATGTGGATCCATCGATTTTATCACCACCTTATCAAGAGGACTTTCATTCAGGATTTGGTTTTCAAGGAAATCCATTACCAGTCGTTACGTCAGAGCAAACAACACTAGGCCATTGGTGAAGATGTCCTAAGGGGAGTCAGTCCTGGCTCTCAGCATAAAATCCTGTCTCTATGCGGGGGAGGGGGGAGGCAGTGGGAGATCTACATGAAAGGCACTCCTGTTGTCGATAAAAGTAATGCGTCTAGAATCAGTTCACAGTTTGATTGACGTGAGTTGATATTCTCATGATTTTCAAAGGCCCTTAATGATTATGTGAGTATGTCTCCATTATTATACTGCCACTTAACGGTGTCTTCTCTTGAACGACTTTCAACATATGGAATTGAATGGTGTCATCATAAATGTTCTCACATTTTGATGTTATCCTAAAATAGCTTGTTGTATCTTATTTTCGACTAGAGTGCAATATCTTTTTTAATGTGTGCTCTTTTGCTGTTGATGGTTAATAATCTTATCTTGTCTCTGAGTTACTGACAAACTTAGTCAACATGTTAAATCTTTAACTAAAAACCTTGTTCTTTACTGGAAAGAAATACCTTTTGGTATTGGAATCCAAAACCTAATTGAGCCAAAGCCTTTCTTATAACTCAAACTGTTTTTGTTCAATCAGATTTCATCATTGCTCTTGTAGTTGGTTGTCAATGTGTAGAACTGGAGAACAAGTTTAAAAAAATTCTATAAGTCGTGAAGATATGACTTGATTTTAGTCAAAACTAAACGACCAGGCCAATATTAAGATGCCAAATACTAAGATGTGTGCTAGATGCATTTTGCACCTTATTCAGGCGTTTAGGGAGGACTTCATTGTTTGAACTGTTCGGTCACTTTGTATTAGGTTCATATTTATGCAATTTACAGGGAAGAAATCCCTGGGCATAATCATGTTGCATCAAAAGGTTAGTAGTAGCATTGTGTGTTTACAAGAACTTTCTTTAGGTATGGGAATCAGAATTTTTATTTTCAGAGTTATTCTTTGAAAGCACATCCATTCCCCTATTGTCTTAACAAACTGTGACCCTTAATTTGATGCAAATTTATTCAACCACTGGGAGGAATTCCCTTGTAAATATTTCAAAGAGATTGTCAATATGACTTAGTTTTTTGTTTTTTTTTTTTTATGTGAAGACTTGATGTCTTTACATAAAGTGCTAGCATGCGTAGCAGTAGAGCATCTGAAATGAGGAAAGTTGTAATTTCAGAGTTTTCAGTAAAGTACAATCTTAATTAATGAGTGACAAGGTGTGTGCGGTGTAAAAACCAAGTTACTGAAATGCTGATTGGATTTCATGAGTATTGGGTTAGAAGTCCCTGTTTCAGGCAAAGGTTATTGAAAGATAAAATTAGGTCCTGATATCCTGGTAAAGAGAATACACAAAAACTCACATGTAAATCGTTGCATGAACGTGGTAAAATTGTTTATTGTTGCACTGTTCACTTGTTATGGTTGGTCCTTAAAATCCCATGAAAGCATTTAAAGGTGGTGTGACTGTCAGGTATCCCCCTTGTCTCTGATTTTATCCTTGCATGGCTTTAGATTAAAAAAAAAATTGTGCAAGCCATTGAGCTATTTAGTTTTTGGGTATAACCTTTCGTCCTGAAATGGGGTTTCTTTGTGTGCAGAAATAATTTTATTACAGACAAGTGGTTGTTGTGAAAGTTCGGAAACTAGCATCATACTGGGATTGAGAATTATGGAAGCCTTTCACTTGAGTTTACATCAGTTTTGGGGGATGATTAACATCGGAACTACTGTAATTTGAAAGGAAGCATTGTCACTACTGCAAAATGACTTTAAAATCACTCTTTGCTGTAAATGATGAGGGCGGGTATGGATTAACGCTTAACAGCTACCCCAACTTAGCGGGAAGCAACAGTTTTCTAAGTCCTGACTGATTAGCAGCTGATGATGACCCTAAAATTAGCTTCACTTAAGTTGAACGAGTGCATCATCTGTCCACGTATTTTTGAGTGCATGTGAAATATCAGCAGTAGTTAGTATTGTCTTGTGCTCAGGGACAAGCAAAGGCTTGAACAATTCAGATTGTATAATGATAAATAGGTCTAGAATATTGCTTTAGGTACTGGGTATCAACATGTGATGGGTTTGTGTTGTTAGCTGTAGGCAAATAAAAGTGTAATCAAATGTAGCAAGAGATTTTATTTTTCTGTTGTACCACGTTCAGTTGGTTAAAAAAGTGACATTCATAGCCTGCAAATACAGCCACCTCTCATTGCTAATTGCCGCTTGGGCCGATCAATGGCTGTATTCACAGGCTAGTGACATTCAGGGCACCAAAAAATAATGGTATTCTCTTCAATTAATAATTATGTATGATGGCACTGAATTGGAACATACAGGTAAGTATCAAGTGTTCTGATCAATATGGTGTATTACTGCACAAGCACGTTCAACAGAGAACGAACCACACTAAATCCTGAGATTCTTTAGCTACAGTGATTTTAGTCATCCTGGTCATTGACCAAGAGTTAGACCAGGATGGCTGAATATCGTGCAAGATCTTCTTCCACATAGTTTGGAGAAAGTTGAAGGTTTGGGCAATAAAATTAAAATATATATGATCAGTCAAGCTCAGTCAAAAGTAATTGTATTTTTTGGCTAAATTGCCAGAGAGTGTTTGGCATCACCAACTGGTCATTAATTTGAACAGACTTAAAGGGGCTAGGTCACGCTATTTTAGGTATATTCGTTTAATTTTGTTAATTATGAGCTCTAAACGTCAAATTGGCAGAGCAAGAGTCTTTCATTTGCAAAATTACGGCCACATAACAACTGAGAATGATTTTCCAGCTGTGTAAATGACATTTTTATATAGACTGATATAAATTTGAAAAAAGGTGGGCCGACGCTTTTCAAATTTACCCAAATTCAATCCATTTCAATCCTCTGCAGTTTTGTCCATCCATGTCCCTTCTTGGCCTCCCTGTGTTTTGTTAGAGTTCTTCTATAGTTTTGAACAGTTATTTTGATAGTTAATTCTATGACCATTCGATCAGTGCTGAAAATTGCCTAAAATTGCGTGACCTAGCCCCTTTAACTTGGTGATCATTAATTTGGTTGATCAAGAGTGGCTGCATAATTTCCGTGTCTGTCTTATCCCTTTCTTAGAGCTGGCTAGTTTCTTGGTCTCAAAAGTTACAGTATGACCTGTGATTGCCTGCCAGCTTCCCTAATTGCCTCAAGCACAATACTGTGTGTTAAGGGCAAGTAAAAATCTTGCATGTACAAGGAGGAATCACACCCAGAAGAGACTGAAGGGAAATTTAGCCTTTGGCCAGTTAAGAGTGATTAGCGTCTCACTGTTCAAGATACTTCGATTGATACTTGTGCACTTAGGCCATTTGTAATCAATTGATTATAAAGACAGGAGAGAGTGGTTACGGTATCTGCTTTTCTAAGTTAGGGCATTGACGCAGCTTATGTTCAAAATAAGCATTTTGTGTCATAACCAATTCTGACAGTCACATGTTGATTCAAAACCAGGTTGTCTTTCAGGAATTAGCATACTGTAGTGTCATTATCTGAGCAAGAACAAGCAAATGTTTTTGCAAGATTTCGTTCTTGGAATGAAAGTGTTTTAAGGACATGGCCTCCTAACTGAAAAGGTATTTTGGCTTAGTTTGTGAATGTGTGGGAAAAGCAGATCTTAACAAGTGTTAATTCCAATAACAAAATTAGGGGTAACCATGCATTTTTCCAAGATAATTAATCAACGATGTTTTTAAAAAGCATTAAAATACAAAGCAATGTATAGTGTTCTTGTCCAAATTGAAGCTTCAAAATTATCTCTGAAAAATGTCTGTTTACCCCATTTTTCTTTTTGAATACCAAGAGCACTTGCTGTGTGTACAGTCTGCTTTCTCTGCATAGTTTTAGTGTGCAAAAATATGCTTGTATTAGTAAGCACCACTCATAGGAAACCAGAGTATCCCGAGGTGCACAGTAGTACAATGTCGGCACCATCCTTTATATAATATACTTAACACACGAAGAAATTGTGGCATCTGAAAGTGGTCCATCGATAATTATTGGACCATAGAGCGATTTTCAATTGAGTGTCAAAAGTAATTAGCGAATTGCATTGGTTTTGCATTTACTTCAGTCAGTGATTGGTTGAAATTTCTCGTGCCACTTTTTCGACCAATCACAAGTGAAACCAAAACCAATCATGGCTCGCGCGTGCACATTTTCCGGCGCTTTCTGTTGGCTACATGTAATTACTTCGAGTTTTGATTGGTTTACTGGATTGTCTCCGTCCTTTTTGATTGGCCAAAGTAACTACTTTGGTTTTGGTTTTACGACACTCATTTGAAAACCGCTCTAGCATTTTGGATGGATCTGGTATTTTGCATTTCTCTCAGAACCAAAACCTTTGATCCATTATTTGGCACTCCGTTAAAATTAACAGGGGGTAAGAATATTGGAGGAAAGAAATGTTTGTGACCTACTCCCCAACTGTGTAGCTTCTTAGTTCAGTTGGTATGGCATTGCAGAGGTCATGGGTTCATATCCTGTTGAAACTGCCTGAATTAGTGTCTATTATTTTATGAGAATTGCTTAAGGACGGTTCCTACTATTGTTATTGTGCATACGTTCTGCGCATCTCGAGATACTTGGATTTCCTATCGGCGGTGCTTATTAATGCAGAGGTATTTTTTGCTCGGTTCAAAACTATGCGGAGAAAGCAGAACTTAGCAAATGCTCTAGGCTCAATTTCTGCTGCTCACTCGAGTTCAGGTATGCTGGCTCATTTCCCGAAACAGCGGCTGGTAATAGAGCCTACAAATGCTCTTGGTATCCAAATAGAAAATTGGGGGTAAACATGCATTTTTCAGAGATAATTAAGCTTCAGTTTGGAATAGGACGCCATACATTGCTTTGTATTTTAAAGCTTTTTACAGATATTGTTGATTAATTATCTTCGAAAAACGTGTGGTTAGCCCCACTTTTCTTTTTGGATTTCAATAACACTTGTTAAGATCTGCTTTTCCTGCATAGTCAGGAAACTGCGCAAAATTTGCACTAGTGGGTGTAATTGTTTAGTGAGTGTCAAAAAAATGGTGTTAGTGAATAATGCTACTTAGTGGTCAGCCAAACTGAAAGGTGCTTTCCATTCTAGATAAAAAAAAATCCTTTAACAAAGGTTGGAAATTCAATGAGTCTAATGGAATGGTACGTTCCAGTTGCACAAACCTGACCCATTCTTTAGGGTGCATTCCTACGAGTTTCACACCTATGAGGAACATTCACATGACCTTGTGAGAAGTGATGAGAACAAGTGTTCAGTCAAACAGAAAGGCACAATCCTTAGAGCAGCTAGAGTGGGTCACTTTAAGCCATTGACCTCTCAAGCACCCCAGTTGACGAGCAAAATTGTGTGGTGACAATCAACAAGTTTCACTCCCAAGAGCCAATGGGTTAATGGTGTCTGATACTCCATTCAGAACCAACTGAAATGTTCCATTCCATTAATTTTGATTTCCTAGCCAAATCTGAGCAAACTTTGGGTGGAATGGAAAGTTCTCAAAGCGCAGTGTTGGACAACTTTAAAAGGGATTTGGCTACTTTCTGACAACTATGCGTAAACTTTTGCCCTTTTTAAACCTCTTGGCAATTAAGTTAATTAATTTTAGTGAAGCACCAAATGACATTGGCAAGAATATGAATAAGTTTTTATTTTAATAAGGTTACTAAAGGTAGCAACAATAGTTTCATTCTGTAGGGAGCAAATTTTACAGTTTCTTTGTGATGTCTAGACATGAGATTGCGATTTCCAAGACTTGAATTTACAACAACCATGAATTTATGGCTTTTCATAGCTTATCCTCGTGTGTATTTTCCCCAGATGTGAAGCATAAATACTGAGGCAATGAACAACAAACTCATGACCAGAACTGGTACAGGGCCTCTGCAAAATGACAAGAGGAAATGGTGTCAGACGAAAAACAAGTGATTCCACTGCAATTTTGTGATGTTTAAAGGGGCTCTGTCCTCCTAAGTTTGCTGTTTTTAGGTCACACCTAGCTAAAAATCTAAGCTCAATCTTTAGCGCAAATGTGCAACATTCCTGACAACCAACTGAGAAGATTATGAAATATCAAAGACACAAAGAGCTATTTTTGGTGACTTTCTGAAGACATCATCTCCAAACAGAGCAAGTTTTTTCAAGTTTCAATCCATTTCCCTCCTTTGCTGCAAACAGCAAAGAATAGCTTCAGTGGACTTTATTGGTTATTGGCAACAAAACTACAGTGCTCATTATTTTTTGGTCTTTGATGCAAAGACGTCTTTTGGTGTTTTAAAGTTTGACTAATATACCATGACACAACCCCATCAAACTTAATTGTACTGAATGAAGGGGTAGTTTCTAAAGAAACTGTGGTGTTGCGTCGGTGGTGAAGTAGTTTCCAAAAATTTGGTTTTATCAACAGAGTTGATAATGTAAATTGGCCACCGTACAGAGATTCTAAAAGCTGACATTTCGAGTGTTAGCTCTTCGTCAGAGTGACGAACAAAGGGCTAACGCTTGAAACGTCAGCTTTTAGAATCTCTGTACGGTGGCCAATTTACATTATCAACTCCGTTGATAAAACCAAATTATTTGTACTAAGTCACACATGTATCTCAAATAGCCTTACCATGCCCTCTTTAACTGGTAAAGCCAGTGATAAAACCTGCCCTTCTGCTTTCATTACTTAAGGTCGAAGTGCCATTCGAAGCCTACTACCATGAAAGGTAGTCAGATTTAAGAGGCTGAAGGATGACTTAAATGATATCAAAGTGAAATATTATTTTTAATTCAATATTGTTAATTTGTGAACTTACACTTTAAGACCTGGTGAATCTTCAGTATAAAATCTCCACATTCCACTACTGCTTGCAGCTGTTCGACTTCTTGTTGCCGGGGCACTACTTCCACCTTTCCTGTAAAATGGTTGGAATAATAATAATTTAAAACTACCGTAGTTTACCTAAATGGTAGAAATGCTGCTAAGGGGAAGTGGGATGATCAGTTATGCTTGCGGTAATTTAACGACAGTTTGTGCGTGGAATTGAAGGGATATTTTAATGTGTCTTGAGCAGGAACAGTACAAAATGTGGCTCCTTCTGGACACCACTTGAGAGAAGAAAGAAAACCATAGGTTATTTGGTTGAAAGAAAATGTTTATCCCTATGAATTTCAGCAGTTTGAGCCTTTCAAGTACATTAGGAGATGTGTTCATATGAATCTATTTTTGAGAAAAAAGAAAGCGCTTTCATCACAAAGTGAACTCCTGATGTTTTCCGTCGATCACAGGCCTCCATGTTGGTGGACCACATGGAGTCTCCATACAAAACTCTACAAAGTTGTGTGAAACCCTTCGACAAATAACTCAGAAATGATGTACCGCACAGACCTGAGAATTGGAGAGGTGGTTAAGATTTGTTTCTTACAATATTCCAAGTTCTTGGACTTTTTCATATTTATTTTTTTAATAAGGAAACACCTTGACAATTTTTTTTTTGATAACTCAGATAACAAATTTTAACTTAATTACAGAGAAAACATTTTGTGTTTGATGTCTTTATTTTAGTGTATATTTAGCTCGTCAACAAAATGCTCATTTTTTCACCGCAGAATCGACATCTTTTGCAGGACAAAAGGCAACATAATAACTTCAATACCACAGGTTTTTTGGCTCTCGTGAATCCCAACAAAAGGTTCTGAAAGGCTGCTCGAGGTTAGTACGGTCGTCTTTTATAAAGATCTCTGTTGTATCCAGATGTTCTACATTGCAATTGTACCGGTACAAGCCATGAAATCCACTTTTTACACGTCACGATCACTTTTCTCACACAAAACAATAAATCGAAAATGGAACCTCAAAAAAGAAACAACTCAATAAAGGAATAAGCTACTCTAACCCTCTCAAAGGAAAAATTAGGTGGTTCTTCAGATATTTTGAGGTGAATCTTCTTACCTTTGTTTTACTTGTGTTCCCCCAGACGATCGAGGGGTGACAGACTTCGAGCCCGATCGACCGGACCCGACGGAGGTAGAAGACGCTGCTTGAACCTGACACATAATGAGATATATGCGTTAAAGAAGTCACCATTAGCCTATCGACTATCCTGGAGCAAAGTAGTAATTTTCTCAGTTAAAATAGTGAAGCAGTCTCACCATTGTGATGACTCGTCTTTTGAGGTTTCAAAGAAGAACCTCTGACGTTAGTAGTTTCCCATATACCCGTGCGGCACTAGTGCTATATTCGCCCCAGTCTCGGCAGTCTTGGCATTTATGTAAATGAGAGAGCTGTCCATTTTGGGCTCTTTCCATCTTTTTATTTACTTAAATCTTTTGAGTGGCAAGTTCTAATCAGTCTTTTTTTTTTCTTCTTTCTAAACTTGTTTGCACAATTCAGTGTTGCTTGACTTTTCTTTTAATGCACTTTTTATTGTCATGCGATTTTTATTAGCTCAAAAGACAAGAGAGTTATCGAGGGAGGGACTTCTGTGGTAATCACTAATCTTTACTCACCCCACCTAAGCCATGCAGGCTTGAGAGACTATTTTACTCAATTATTTATGATCAGTTCCACGATATAATACTCCGGAAAGTCAAGATGAACGCGATGCTTAAAGGCGGTGGGAAAGTTTTTGTAAGTTCATGTGAGATTCAGGTAAAACTAACTTTTGACTTTTTTACCACATTTATGAACTTCAGAATTTAGGGGTTCAGTGGCCAAGATTCAAAGTTGGCCCATCCAGGTTAAGGAAACTGTAACTGAGTCGCGTTTTATTTTACAATTCTTAATCGAAAAGTCCAAGAAATATGTTTTTTGTCAGAGCAGTCGTGCACTCTCCAATTGGTTGGTTTTAAAGATAAAATGCCATTATCGTGACTTTCAACCCACCTTCCAGTACATATAAATACCCCTGTATTGAGCTCTGTGTTGAAATTACAGCTCAAAATGACTTCGAACCAAGCAACGCTGAATCGATTGGAAGCGGTATTGGCTCGATTGGAAACAGTAGCGGCTAAACTTGGTGTTGAGATCGTAACAAAGGAGGGAAGTCTCCAAAGCGAAGCCGATATGTGGTCCCTTGTTCGAAGACTGGAAGTCGCGGCAGACAAAATTGAGCAACAATCTTCGCCCGATGGTGAAGGTACAAGCATCTCTTTTATTTTTTATAAGAAGTAGATAACATAAGAAAAATGAAAACCTCGATTAACATTTCCTCTTTGGCATTATAGGATTTGGAAAAATCGTTGAATTCTACGACGAGGTGTGAGCAGTGCGTAATTATAATTCACCCAATGCTTAATTCGAGTCTGTTTATTTTCGCGCCGCGTTAGTTGCATTTTCAAACAATCTGAGTTAGAAATGATTTGATTAATTGTCCTTTTAGTTTCTTCGTGGGAAGATCGCCTCGTTTTTCAAGTTATCTGATCAATTGGGAGACGATGTTAAAAGCCAGGTATGTCAATGTTAAAAAAAAGATAAAATTTGAAAGGCTGTTGACTTGACTTACGTTACATCACTCTTTATTGGTTCGTTGTCAATTTCAGGTCGATTTGGTAAAGAAAACCTTTCAAGAGCAGAGAGAATTCTTAACAAAAGCTGCAAGTATGAAGTTGCCCTCAGCAGTAAGATTTTTTTTTTTACCACGCATGGCAAAAAATAAACCTCGCCGGTCACGCGATCTCAATGGAACGATACATGTCACGCGACACAAATTCTGGTTTGATAAGGTTATAAGACATCTGCTAAGAATTTTGAATGATACTTTTACCCATTCAAGCAGCAATCGCCGGCATATAACCTTGCTTCAACGACGCAAGGGAACAAATATCTCCAGATTTAATAAAATAAAAGCAGATTGTGGCAATTACTAGTAAAGGTTACAGAGTACTGTCGCAAAAATGAAAACTTATCCTCAAGTGCAAATCAGTTGGCTATTTCACATTAGGGAGCTTAACCCTTTCAGCCCCGTGGGATCCCCCATTGACGAGTAAAATCGTCTGGCGTTAGACAGAGTAAAATCTATAAGTGGCACTATTGGGAGTTAAAGGGTCAAGCAACGGCAACGGCGACGGCAACGAGAACGTCATCTCAAAATATAAATTTGCGTTATTTTAATCGCTTCGTAACTATTTCAACGTTTTTAATATGACAAGGGTGTGGTAATTCCTCAAAGATGACACCAGTCGGAACTGCACTCAATTTCGGAAAGAAAGTGAAAATTTTTCCTGAAGTGCTGACGTTCTTCATAAAACCTCAAACTTGGCTATTTCACATTGTTGTTTTGCTGACGACGGCAACGAAATGGACAAAAGTGAAAAACGCACGTGCAGAGCGTGCAAAGCTATTGTTTTTACCCACTAAATATGCAAATTTGTGACGTTCTCGTTGCCGTCTCCGTTATCGTAGCCTCGTTGTCGTAAGTTCCTTAATAGGGAGCTTTAGCAACGACGACGGGAACGGCAACGAGAACGTCATCTCAAAACATATATTCGCGTTACTGCAATTAACTCGAGAATATTCCAAGCTTTTTAATGTGACAAAGGTGTAGCAGTCCCTCAGGAATGAAACGGTTATGAGCGGCGCTTAATTTAGGGGAGAAAAATGAAAATTTATCTCCAAGTGCTGACGTTCTCCGTAACGCCCCGAACTTGGTTATTTCACGTTGTTGCTTTGCTGACGACGGCAACGAAATGGACAAAAGTGAAAAACGCACGTGCAGGGCGTGCGAAGCTATTGTTTTTAACCACTAAATATGCAAATTCGTGACGTTCTCGTTGCCGTCGCCGTTGTCGTTGCTTAAGCTCCCTACTCTCCTCTCGCGGGAAGGTCGTACCCGAATACAAATGGGTGGATTCAGCCGTCTCCTCCCTAACCCTAGGGGGCGCGCGAATTAAGGAGGAGACGGCTGAAATTTCAGAATTGGGCGTTTTAAACATTGCTCTCACTGTCCTCCCTCTTTTTCGAAATGTCCTGGCAGCCCTTCCCTCTCGCCACAGCCCGCGATCTCAGGATTCCGGATTCCTTCACATCGGGCGATAAAAGACTGTTATATCCTGACTCGCTTTACAAACGAAGTGGCATGTTAAATAGTAAAAAAAAAAACAACCCTTGCCGAGACCTTGGGACCTTTACAGGCGGAATTTTCATAACCGCAATAACAACGACTTTTCACTGATTTCGATATCCCCTTTTCTCAGGATCAATTTGCTGCAATGATACAACCCATGGCCCAACTTAGACAACAAGTAGAGGTGAGAATTTGTATTAACTGGAATTAAACTCAACAGTCCTAAAATAACCCTTGTATTCTTCGACTAACAAAAGTCTTTTTTGTTTTGTGTTTAAGGCTTTTCGTGATCGTAATCGCAATAGCCAATATTTTAATCATCTGTCTGCTATCAGTGAAGGCATCGAGGCTCTACTATGGGTAGGGGCGGTAAGTCAAATTTATTTTCTTTTTCTTTTTTATTTCTCACTTGTGGAAATCATATGAACCGACCAAGCATAATTTTTCAGCAAAAATATTTTCCTTTAGATTGAATTGGCCATTTATCAATAAGGCATATGAAGAACGCAATTTGTTGTTTTGTCCGTCAGTGTAGGGTCTTATTAAATTCGGCTTTCTAACTGACCAAAGGTTGTATATATGGACCTCGTTAATATTCGTATCTACACGTTCCAGTACCCGGAATAGTGCCCTTAACTTAGACATCTTGACACTTCAAGTGTGCGTTCGATCATGACCCTATTCACGAGCAAGAATGCGTGGAGTGGTGATTTAAAACGGTTTGTCTAGCGTTTTGAAGCAACAAGGATAAAAAAGATATGTTTAAAATAGCATGTTAGCAGGTGTTTGACAATTTTAATGTGAATCTCCGTAAAAACGAAGGACTTCTCTTTTCTTTTCCACGTATTCCTATTCCGGAATACGGTCAATCGAACCGGCGCACCCTTAACCATCACCTTAGGCTGGCCTCTTTCAACCTCATTTGCAGAGTCTATCTTCTCTGCCTCCCTTGTCGTTGCAGAGAAGAGAGACCCTGGAAACGAGGTTGGGCCTCTTTTTGCTTGAGAGAATTCTCGGTTTTCACATGACGTCACGACCGCCATGTTGGTGCCCCTAAACAAAGAAAAGGCGGCCATGTTGGTGCCCCGACCAAATCCTCCGGGAATTTAACTCTATTATTATGCAAACGCTTCCTTTTGTTTTCGTTGAAAAACATGGCTGTTGATCACGTGAGTGAAAACTAGCAATAGGACACATTGGACACATCATATAAAACTCTATGCTTTGCTCTGCGCAGAATGTGCGGGTTCGTGAACGCGTCACGGAATTCAATTAAAAGCGAAGAGTTGTAAGACGGGGCGTACGATTAACACTGAATCCTTTTTAGAGGAAACTTGAAAGTTCATTTTTCCCTCAGTTATTTTAAAAGACCTTGAGAGTTGGTCCATGTGAGATTCGAACCCTTGACCTTCCTTGGTCCTTCCTCCCTCAACGAACTGAGCCACCAGGCTCTTCATTTTCCGGACTATTTGCCCGATTCCCTATGACTCAGGACAATCGAGGTTCGATGTTATCGTTCCGTTGATGGATTGTATCGAGCTGTTCGGTACTGGGGCTATTGTGTCCGCAGCGCACTAGGACAAACGGCTCAGTCATAGACTTATGTTTCCGAGGTCTCTATTCGGTGCAAGCTGACGTTCGATCTCATTCTCGAGAGAGAGTTGTAAACTGCCACGAGACTTGGTGATATTTTCGGTATATCAGTCCTAAACCATAATCGTTGCCCTGGATCCTTTAACATGAACTCTTTGTTTGGCTTATTTCAGTTTAGGTTTATGTATTGTTTATTCCGTTTCCATTGCGCGCTGTTAGTTTGTTACCATTGCACAGTTCGTGACAGTTATTGGTAATTTTTATTTGTAAAAGCCATTAAAAAACCCGAAATTCATTTATTTTCTCTAAAGAAAGGCCAACGATCTACCTGTCGACTGTCTTTATAGCGAATCGGCCTTTAAAGTTTTTTTTCCTCTTTGCAGCCCGGGAAACCTGACATTTTCGTGAGAGACCGGAAAGATGGCGCAGTATTTTATACAAACCGAGTACTCAAAGAATTTAAAGATAAGTAAGTCAAAAATGATTGAAGAGGTTCGTTTCCTCGTTTTTTTTTTTTACCTTTTTTATGTGTAGTTTAATGGCGTAGCCTCCAGGAGTTCTCTGTATTCAGTGGCTTAGTATCCGAACTACAATGCAGGTCATAAGTGTTGGGACCAAACTATTTCCCCCTAACTCCTTTACAATGTTACATTTATTAAAAGAGTTTGAGAATGCTGTACAAGGAAAGTTTTTCATCCTTGTTTGGGGGGAGGAGAGGGTGTGTAGAAAGAGTCTTCATTAAGAGTAAAAGATTCAGTTTTAAAGGCATAGAGCTATTAAATGGGCATTTAGTTACTTTGAATTTGTAGTTGTTGGAAAAGTGTCCCATGGTCTTATGACCTGCGTTGTAGTCAGTAATCATAAGATAATGTAGTTGGCTGTTACTAAGAGTGAATTAGATAAGAGTGTTGATCCATCACTTTGCGGTCTTGCCCCAACACAGTCACAAATGGATTTATTTTTAGATACACTTTGCGCGCGAAACAAACAAAGGGCCGCCAATTTTGACCAATCAGAAGAAGCCATGTCACGCGTGACTGCTTCTGCCGTGTTTTTTTCAGGGGCATCACAACTGAGGCATCGTTTACATGAACGCGGTTTCGCGTCGACACAGTTTCATCACTTCGAAACGGCATCAAAATCGATGCGGTTTGGAAGTGTTTACACTGAACCGTTTTCGCCAGAAAATCCAAGTCGTGATGGTATAAGCGAGCCCTGCACTACGTGCTAAATTCACTATTTTGAATCGAACAATGCAAATTTCGCGCCAAGTAGTAACCGTATTCAAATCGATGCGGTTTCGCTGTAAACAGATGAAACAGATGAAACCGCTTCGTTTTGAAAACGCTCGTGTAAACGGAAGGTGTAACCGCATCGAAATCGATGCGGTTACAAA
>OX421458.1:27474017-27491517 GCA_949126865.1 Montipora capitata | reverse complement strand
CAAAATCTTTTGTTTGGACATTGAGTGATATGGGTCTATGGCTGCTGAAGTGTTCCATTTTGACTTAACATATCATTTCCTTGCAGAGAGAAAAGCCCAAGCACTGCAGTCAGAGTAGGGTCCATCCCTCCCAGTAAGATGTAAGAAAATAAAGACAGTCTGCCAGATATAATTTGCCATTATGCAGTCCCTTTCAATATCGTAAATATGGATTGTGGATCCTCTAAGAAAGTCAGAGGTATATTCAAGTGTGCAGCTCGTAATAGACCTCTTTAGCTTGTACGTTTTGTTTTCCCATTTCAGATCACATGATGTTACTCCAGGGAACAGTTTCTTTCAAATGTCATCTCCACGTGCATATGTATGCATAACTTACGTAAAAACAAAAAGAAAATTCCCTTGGGGACATCACGTGGTCTGAAATGGGAAAACAAAACGTACAAGCTAAAGAGGTCCATTAAATCTACCAGGTTTTGGTTGTTCAAAATGTTGATAGTGTTATCTATCAGATAAATCACTATGCAGCAGATAAGTGCCATGAGAACAAAAGTTTTTGAATCATCTAATGAATGGTCATTTGTCTAAGGATTATAGCCTCATCCATTCGTGGAATAATAATTATTGGGTCCAAGGAAAATTCCTAAAAAACTGTTTGTGTCACTGTGTACTTCAATGACTGCCCCTGAAGCTGAACTGAAGCCTTGTAGGGCCAAGTAACCAATTATTGCGATAAACAAAGTAAGGGCAGCATGTTTAAGTTAACCCATTGACACCTCAAATGCCCTAGGACACACCCAGTTCACGAGTAAAATACTTTCGCCTTAGACGAGTAAAATTTGGTTAAGTCTCACCTCAGGGGTCAATAGCAGTTTTTGACCGCTCAACTTATTATAGTTGTACTCAACAGAATATCATGTTTCTGATTAGTTTTCATAAGCGATGCAAGCATAGCACAAGCAACACACGCAAGTGCATTTATTGTCTGAGCATGCTTTTACATTTCATGAATTATGGTCACCTGCCTATGGCTTGCGCAATTTTGAGAACTTGGGTAAACCATAGGTGAGTGCAATGGAACTTTCAAAACAGCACTCGTGCCTATAAAATAATCATGAAATGCAAAAGCAGGTTCATTACGATTGTTCCTTACATATGCAGTGTTGTACTTAACATGCTTCTGCACTTAGTACAACACTGCATATGTTAATAATTTAAACCTATCACCCTTTACTCATATAAATTAGAGACTGCTTTTCTGTCTGACACTTGTCAAGACATCAAAACGTAGTATTGAACTTATTTCCCCTATCTTTACTTTAATTTTTTTAAAGAATAGCAATTGGCACAAGGCAGACTGTTGGTGACATGTATTTCCAAGTGCAGTGCAGAACTTTTACCAACAGCTCCAAATGAAAGCCGGGCAACAACTATTTAAAGGTAATCAGTGTTTCTGGTTTTGTCTCAAAGTGATAGGACAATCTTAATCTCAGCATTTCATCTTAGACTGATCTTTGTAGTAGGAATATACACCAACCTTTGTATTACTTAAAGTGCTGCTATGAACAAAAAAATCAATTCTACTTTTTCTTTGTATTTCAAAACAATGTTAACTGAACACTAAGTGACTGAAATTTTAAGCCTTCATTGAAAAAGACACCTCTTTATTTTGAGTGAAATTTCCCTAATTAATGGTCCGCCATTACTAACTTTAAAAATCTTGAGAGAGCTGGATCGAGGATAAGATGACATCAAAGACTAGCCTGTTTAAAAATGCAATGCGTGTGCACACGCCTAAATTAATATGCAGCACAGGAGTTACGAGCTTTAAGACTTATAAACTTGTGTTTTGCATGTATTTATAAGCTGCGTTTACACGCTGCAATTTTAAGCTAGTGAGGCTTTGACGTCATCTTATCCTCGATCCAACCCTCTGAGGTCCAATCGGTCAGTCGTGAACGTGAGTAATGGCAGACCATTAAACCCTTACCTTACACTCAAAGAAAACAGCTTTTGGATAAAATTCAAAGATCAAAATTTTGCCAGTCAGTTGTCAAACAAATACGCTTTCAAAATCTGAAGGAAACAGGGAAGTGACTTTTTTTACCATAGTAGCACTGTAAAAAATGTCTTTAAAACAAATTCGTGGGGGGGGGGGGGAAGGAAAATATAATATTTTACAGTATGTCACATTGATTTTAAGGTCCATATACATGTACATTTTTATTCCACTGTTACCCCATCTTACCATATTTGGTCAAGAGGACGATTGCCTATACATATACACGAAAAACAATTTCGAAGTAACTTATAATTATGCAAATTTTGCGGCCATCCAAGGCTCACAATTGATTGCCTTTCTGAGTTTCTTTATTGACCAATTAAAATGCTTGGTTTTTTACCTTTTTTTAATAATGAATTATGATCAATACACACGGCCAAATGACAAACTGCCCTCTGCGGGCTGAAAATACATTCGCCGCCCTGGTACTGATTGGCTGTAGAGATGTCAAACAACTTCGCTCGGCCAATGAGATTGTCCTATTTACACCTTTCTACACTGTTACTAAAAACTGCATTTCTCTTAGGCAATCATATTGGAGAGTTTTTGATGTAAAACAGTGGACAGTTGTGCCAATAGAAATGTTACGGTGGTTTCACTTCTACAGTGATGAATTACTTAACAGGCTGGAATCAAGGAAGTTGGCAACCATGTGTCCTATCATGTTTTATTATGTGCAATCAATCGTTACAAAACATTGATTACTCTTCATCAGTGTTCCTAATTATATATTAATTTTATCATGTTGTCAATTTTCCAGATGTATGGTGACTGCTATTAAATATGGAAATGTAAGGTACACAATTTCTATATTACACAATGGACTATTCGATGTTTTTTCCCTTTGTTCCTCCTGATGACTTCTTTTGGCCTAGAAAGACAATAATTTAAAACTCAATATTTAAGCCTACTAGATAGCGATAAAATATAAAAAGTTAAATTGAGTCGAAAAAGCATCTTTCAAGTAAGGAAAAGCTCACTTTTTATTGGCTAATCATGTTAGTTACCATGCCAACACTTATATCCTCAAACCATATGAGCAGATGAGGCTACATCTTGTTATTATAACCGATTTATCAAAATTAAGGCATTTTTCCACTGCAATTTTCTCTGAAAGTTGGTGACCTCCCCAATTTTTTTAATTTTTGGAGTAAGTACTTTATCACCTAACTCTAGGTGAGAAATGAAGAAAATTTTGCCGTAGGAAGATTTTGTTGCGAACATCTTAAAGTAACCATAGCAACCGTGACCTTTTCACTTGTGAAGATATCATGTTTTTGTGCAAAAGCTCACCTGGTATTCCATTGTTTTTCATATAATAAAATGGTATTTTTGAAAAAAACCTTATCCCTGGTGGTTCACTCCTAGCTATCTCGAGATTACTGAGAAGGAAAAGTCACCTCCATGTTCTGGGAGAGGGGAGAGTAAAATGGATGCCTAAAAGTTGTTCCTCTTAGGAGTAGAAGTGCTTAGGGGGGGGGGGGGGGGAGTGTTTGAGGGGACACAGATGTTGGCGGCTCTGGGCGGACTGTCAGGTACTACTTTCCATGTGGCACACTTCGACTCACATATGGATGTGGGTTGAATCCCAAGGGAACTACAAAGGCCGCCAATTAACCCAGAACTTAACTGAAATCTGGTTGCACTGTGTTTTTAAATAGCACAAACCTTTTTGCAATCCTCTGCTACCTTTCTTTATAGTCCAAGTCAATACTTGCAATGGGACCCTTGTTTCGATAATCCTCAAGCTGATGGCTTCTCTTTCGGTCTGTCTTGAACGGCGTTCCCAAAGGAGAAGGATCTATTGGTTAAAGGAAGAAGCCCCCATCATTATGCAGCCTTCACAGTAAGTAAAGTAAGGGAAGGGAAGAAAAGGGAAAACCATGCAAGCATAATTAAGCACTGCAATGTTTGCCAAGTTCCCTCTAAATCAATTGTGCAATGTATATAGTTTATCCCTGTTCAGTTGTTTCCTCTCAACGTTTTGATATTTGTACCTGTATCATTCAACCCCTAGACAAGATGGACGAATTTGGCATTGCCAATCACAACTTTGGAAGAGGTGTTCATTAAAGACTGGATTATTTGTAAGTGTTCACTTTTGTTTATGATAATGATTGACTAACCAAGTACTTTCATATTTTCTTAATTTTTGAAAATTCAAAGACACCTCACAACATCACCCAATGAAGCCAGGCGAACATGTGTTTGGGTTTGTAGTAACTAAAGTAAGTAAAGTAAGTAAGTAAGTAAAGTAAAGTAAGTAAAGTAACTTAGTAACTAAGTTAGTTAGTTAGTTAGTAACTAACTAACTAAGTTAGTTAGTTAGTTAGTTAGTAACTAACTAAGTTAGTTAGTTAGTTAGTTAGTAACTAACTAAGTTAGTTAGTTAGTTAGTTAGTAACTAACTAAGTTAGTTAGTTAGTTAGTTAGTAACTAACTAAGTTAGTTAGTTAGTTAGTTAGTAACTAACTAAGTTAGTTAGTTAGTTAGTTAGTTAGTAACTAACTAAGTTAGTTAGTTAGTTAGTTAGTTAGTAACTAACTAAGTTAGTTAGTTAGTTAGTTAGTAACTAACTAAGTTAGTTAGTTAGTTAGTTAGTTAGTTAGTTAGTAACTAACTAAGTTAGTTAGTTAGTTAGTTAGTTAGTTAGTAACTAACTAACTTAGTTAGTTAGTTAGTTAGTTAGTAACTAACTAAGTTAGTTAGTTAGTTAGTTAGTAACTAACTAAGTTAGTAACTAACTAAGTTAGTTAGTTAGTAACTAACTAAGTTAGTTAGTTAGTAACTAACTAAGTTAGTTAGTTAGTAACTAACTAAGTTAGTTAGTTAGTAACTAACTAAGTTAGTTAGTTAGTTAGTTAGTTAGTAACTAAGTTAGTTAGTTAGTTAGTTAGTAACTAACTAAGTTAGTTAGTTAGTTAGTTAGTAACTAACTAAGTTAGTTAGTTAGTTAGTTAGTAACTAAGTTAGTTAGTTAGTTAGTTAGTAACTAACTTAGTTAGTTAGTTAGTTAGTAACTAACTTAGTTAGTTAGTTAGTTAGTAACTAACTAAGTTAGTTAGTTAGTTAGTTAGTTAGTTAGTAACTAACTAAGTTAGTTAGTTAGTTAGTTAGTTAGTTAGTAACTAACTAAGTTAGTTAGTTAGTTAGTTAGTAACTAACTAAGTTAGTAACTAACTAACTTAGTTAGTTAGTTAGTTAGTAACTAACTTAGTTAGTTAGTTAGTAACTAACTAACTAACTAACTAAGTTAGTTACTAACTAACTAACTAACTAAGTTAGTTACTAACTAACTAACTAACTTAGTTAGTTACTAACTAACTTAGTTACTAACTAACTAACTTAGTTAGTTAGTTAGTTAGTTAGTAACTAACTAACTAAGTTGGTTAGTTAGTTAGTTAGTTAGTAACTAACTAACTTAGTTAGTTACTAACTAACTAACTAACTAACTAACTTAGTTAGTTACTAACTAACTAACTAACCAACTTAGTTAGTTAGTTACTAACTAACTAACTAACTAACTTAGTTAGTTACTAACTAACTAACTAACTTAGTTAGTTACTAACTAACTAACTTACTAACTAACTAACTAACTAACTAAGTTAGTTACTAACTAACTAACTAACTAACTAACTAAGTTAGTTAGTTAGTTACTAACTAACTAACTAACTAACTAACTAACTAACTTAGTTAGCTAGTTACTAACTTACTAACTAACTAACTTAGTTAGTTAGTTACTAACTAACTAACTAACTAACTTAGTTAGTTAGTTACTAACTAACTAACTAACTAACTAACTAACTAACTAACTAACTAACTAACTAACTAACTAACTAAGTTACTAACTAACTAACTAACTAACTAAGTTACTAACTAACTAACTAACTAAGTTACTAACTAACTAACTAACTAACTAAGTTACTAACTAACTAAGTTTTTAACTAACTAACTAACTAACTAAGTTACTAAGTTACTAACTAACTAACTAACTAAGTTACTAACTAACTAGCTAACTAACTAGTTAGTTAGTTAGTTAGCTAGTTAGTTAGTTAGTTAGCTAGTTAGTTAGTTAGTTAGTTAGTTAGTTAGTAACTTAGTTAGTTAGTAACTTAGTTAGTTAGTTAGTTAGTAACTTAGTTAGTTAGTTAGTTAGTAACTTAGTTAGTTAGTTAGTTAGTAAACTAGCTAACTAACTAACTAAGTTACTAACTAACTAACTAACTAACTAACTAACTAACTTACTAACTAAGTTACTAACTAACTAACTATCTAACTAAGTTACTAAGTTACTAACTAAGTTACTAACTAAGTTACTAACTAACTTAGTTACTAAGTTACTAACTAACTTAGTTACTAACTAACTAACTAACTAACTAACTTAGTTACTAACTAACTAACTAAGTTACCAACTAACTAACGAACTAACTAACTAACTTAGTAAGTTACTAACTAACTAACTAACCAACCAGTCGGTCACTTTCCATGTAGAGCGTTTTCACATGACGTCCCAGCGGCCATGTTGGTGTTCCAAAGAAAAAGAATGGCCACTTCAAAGTACGTATTATCAACTTTTTCGTACCTTGAGACGCATAACGCGTCTTGTGGCCATTTTCGCCTCTGAACAGAAAAACGTTTTGTTGTACAAGATACGTAGCGTACTTACTTTCAGAGATACTGGAAATCGTGTTGTCCGTTGTTGGGGACCAGTCTGATGTAGGGACCGTTTTACTTGTTGATGGTCTGCAAAGAGAATTTATAAATCAATAATATCAAATTTTATAGGTCATCGCATGTTTTCGAGTGCACTTTGGAATAAATACATGTAAGCACTTGTAATTTTTTTCAAAGACTACAAATTGCACTCGCCCGTGTGCGTCTTTGAAAAAAAATTCTCGTGCTTATAGACCCATATCACTCAATGTCCAAACAAAAGATTTTGCCCGTCGAACCTCTCATTCAATGTGAGGCTGGATGGGCAAAGACAATACAAAGACAAAGCCTTTATTCCCCACGGACTCCAAAATGGCCGCCGAGTGATAAAGGTGAATTAAATCAAAATTGCACGAAAAAAAATCACGTGATTATGTGATAGCTCTCTTGGTTGCCGAGTTATTCAAGATTTTGATTTATGCAAATTAGAGGACTTGTCCCGTCACATAGTCGACCCAAAATGATGTAGAAAACTAGGCTTAACAATTCGGTTAACGAGGTACATAGAATACATAATTATTTCTGTTGGCGATCAGTGTTCATGATAAAACTGATCTTAAAAAGTTAGGAAAGTTCGACTGTAAAGATTCCAGACCAGAACTCTGTCAATGAAAAAAAAAAGAGTTCCCAAGGGCAGGCACATGTGCCGCTCTTTAAATCTCTTGGGAGCGGAAATGTAAAGCAGTGATTTAAAAAAAAAATTGGGAGAACTTGCTTGACTCTTAGATCTTAAATCAGTATCAGTGTTATGTTTTAAAGTAATAAACAGAGAAAACAAAATATCACTCACCTCAAGTTGATTGGAGGAGTGTCTGGAAACTGATAAAGTTTGCGCTGTTTGGCTTTGGGACTGGATATGCGGTCCAAACTCTGTAGAGATAATGACGTGGTAATAAATTAAAACCAGAATCAGGATCCAAGGCTTCGCAAAATAGCACAACACTATCTCCAGCAGTACAAGACCCCTGACAGTTTCACTTGCAAACTGAACTTTTTTAAAAGTGCCCCTGTGACCAAAAAATCTATTATTTTTCTTTGGATTTCAAAACTATGTTAAGTAAACACTGAGCGAGCAAAGTTTTAAGCCTTGATTTCAAAAAGACACTTGTTTATTTTAACTGGAATTTTCCTATTTAATGGTCCGCCATTACAACCTTTAAGATCTTGAGAGAGCTGGATCGAGGAGACAATGACGTCAAAGGCTCACTACTTTAAGAATGCAACGCGTGTGCACGCGGATCCAATCCTCTGAGGTCCAATCGGTCAGTTTCGAACGTGAGTAATGGCGGACCGTGAAATCTAAAACTTACACTCAAAGTAAACGACCTTTGGATAAAAATCAAAAGTCAAAGTTTGGCCGGTCAAATCTTGGTTTTTGAGGGGAGGGGAAATCCGGAGCCACCCGGAGAAAAACCTCTCGGAGCAGAGCAGAGAACCAACAAACTCAACCCACATACGACGCCGAGTCTAGGCCGAACCCGGCCCACATTGGTGGGAGGCGAGTGTTCTCACCACTACAGGCATACCATTATGATGCATTTATGTTTGTAACAACCAGATTACCCTGCAGTCTCTAATGGCTAGTTTACTCCGTGACATACGACGCAAGCAGAAGCAAGCAATATATGCAGAAGCAGTATCGTTTTGATAATTGGTATACCTTTCGTTAGAACAGGCACTAATTAACAATAAGTTAATGCGCCTGCGTATGCTGCTTATGCTTGCGTCCTACGTGTAAACCAGCCTCAAATACCGACATTTCAATACACTTGTTAGCGACAAAAAGCACTTTACCTCAAGTAGTCTTGTGGACAAATTACTGGCGTCTAGGCCTTCTTGCTGTTTGTAAATATGAATGGAAAAACGAGTCAAACAGCTGAAGCCTCAATAAAATGTAAAAAAACCAACAAACAAAAAAGCTACAGATACAGGCTAAAGATATTTGAGACTTCTCCTCATTCTTTGTCCTTTCGGGCAATTACTACGACAAAAACCCCACAATAGCCCCTTACCCAACGCAATACTGTTTGGAAGAAGCAAAAATAATTCGGCTCTCCCTCAGGCGCTCTCTTTGCGGGACGAGCGAAAACTGAGAGGGAGTGAGGATGTCCCCCTTCTTTCTCACTCGCCCCGTGAAGAGAGAGCCTGATCATAGACTACCCTTAACAATGTTTGTGGGGGTGGGACGGGGGGCCCTCATAAGAAGAATCAATTGATGGAAGAAAGTGTAAGCGTCTCAGTTTTGTCCGAGATGCAGTCGTTGAATTACAAAGCTCTTACCCTATAATCCTCTGCAATCGTCTTAGCTCCTTGAAGTTCTCGACGGATACTGCCTACTCTCTCTTTATATCTAAAGCGAAAGCAAGAATTTTCAAGATCTCGAGAGCGAATTAGAGGTGAGATGGACAAGAATAATTTAAAACAATAACAATCGCCCAGAAAGTTGAAAATAACGTTAGCGAAATGCGTATTCAGTTCGTTGGGAAAAAAGCCAGTCAACTCGGTTGATACCGTATTTAAGGGCTCTTTATGGAATGAATAATTGAAGGAATCAAGAAATTAAGTCAAATCTCTGGGAAGGCTATTTTTTTTCCTTCAGAGCATAGTGTTAAGATGAAGGCAACACATGACAGCTCATGCTGATGATATTGCCTAAAATGTATTATGGGTGGCACAATCTCCCACAAAGGATATTAAATCCTATGACGTCTGTTAGCCGAGTCTCTTGCGTTCCTTGTCAAGAACACGAAATGTTGCGCTACGAGTGCACTTCTGCCTTACCTGACATACTTGTCGTGAAGTTTGTCTCGTTCTCTCTGTTGACCCTGAAACAAAATCGGAAAACAAGGGGATTAAGCAAGTTGGTCAAACCGCATGGCTTTACGGAAACATGCTTGGTCACATGCCTCGGCCTAGCTGTTTTGATCTCGCTGTCGCTCGGTCAATACGGCAAGGCCTCAGGTTGAGATTTTGCTGTAACAACCTCACTCTCGGTTGTTAAGTAGTTAGAAATGTTACTAATTAGAGACACTACTTAATACTTAATTAATTATTCAATATGTTAATCGTTTCTGATAGTTTCATTCTTATAATTTTGAACTTGAAAATGGTGTCATGAGGACGCCGTAACGTCGTTCGCTTTTATCGTTAATTTTTGACTCGGGGATACTCGGGAAAACATCCGAGTGCTCCTACGACCTTCCGATTTACTAGTCCGCCGAGTCTCCTATAGCTAAATCGTAGAGCATCCGAACTAGTAATCGGAAGGTCGAAAGTTCGACTCCCGCATAAGAGGCACTCGGATCTTTTCCGAGTATTCCCGAGTCACCACTAACAATAACGAACGAGTCTCCTAGAAGTCAAAGGTAGAGCATCCGAACTAGTAATCGGAAGGTCGAAGGTTCGACTCCTGCATAAGAAGAACTCGCGAACGCGAACTTTCCCGAGTATCCCCGAGTCGCCATCGACAAATAAATGCGTGTGCTTAAGATTGCGTCGCGAGTGAGGGCCTAGTGTTCGTTCGTTATTGCCCCCGCGGCCAAACCCCGAGGAGGTTACCTAGAAGTCCCCGCGTAAAAGGTTAAATAAATAAATTGGTAGATATTGTAGGGGAAATCAATCTCGATTTGCTCAACCGGGCGCGCAAGGTGGTATCGGTATTGCTTAAACGGGCGCGCAAGCGGTAATGGTATTGTTCTACACGACCGAGGTGTTTTAGGAGTCACGAAGTAGAAACTCGCAAAGAGAACCAAAGTGCTGTTCGGGTTAGCGATTGAAAAATCAAACATTGAAGCAGATCTGATGCAAATCAAGTTGTCTGGCTCAGAAAGTGATTTTGTCCGGACACAAATCCGAAACAGGGACGACGATTTGTCAGACGCAAATCGGAAACGGGCGACAGGTTCAGCATGTAATTTACATGTACACTATTACTAGTAATAAGCATGAATTGTCACCAACCCTCAAGCCTTCAAATTCTTCTATAACTTTTTGCCGATCATCCAGGGCTTCAGCTGTGGCATGCAAAGCTCGTGTACTCTGCAAATAAAACAAGCACGCCATTACCTTTAACAAATACTTCGAGTGAGTCTACCGCAATAGCCCACTTTCGATACTAAAATTCAGTCCTAAACAAAAGGCATCATCTCGAGGCTCTAAACTCATACAAATCTTTAAATTTATTCCCCAGAGCCTCGAGATGATGTCTTTTGTTTAGGACTGAATTTTAATATAACGAAAGTGGGCTATTCATCGAAGTTTCCAAGGAGTTTTGTTAGTCCCTTGACAGTTTAGGAATAAGGCGTAGGGCTGGCCTACATACACAAGTCAACCATAAGCACAAACAAGTTACGCAGACTCAGTTCCGTTTGATTAATTGGAACCTTTTGCTGGGAGAAAAGCCACCAACTATGAGTAAACGTAGCTGCGTATACTGCTTGTGTTTTTGCTTGGGTCTCTAATGTAAACCAGCCCAACGAAGTCTACTTCAATAGGCCAGTTACGTATTCTAACGGTTGGACTGGATCTAGCATGAAATCAGTGGAGGCTAATGCGGGCAAATTAATTTGCATTTGAAAAGATTTGCCCGCATTAGCCTCCATTCCATGCTAGATCCAGTCCAGCCGTGAGAATTCGAAAATGGTCTATTGAGACAAAATCATCTACATGAAGTTTTAATCAAGAATAAGCCCTGCATTTGGGGAAAACGGTTTTTGATCATTTCGTTTGGTGGTCCAGGGCATGACCTCCAAGTGGTACAAATTTATTGGCAGATATATATTTTTTATTCTACGGCAGAACTAAAAAACATGCTGATTGGGTGAAATGCAAAAATATTTGAAATAAATTTTTCATGGTGAAGTGGCCAAAGAAAACCCTGATATGCGACAGGCTCACTTGTTGTCCCACCAAAATGAAAAATCGACCCGAACAAAAAGTTCACAGAAAAAGTAAAGGTCGGCCCTTGAAGTCTGGTAAGAAAATATGTCCCCCAAAAAGGAGAAGTCCAAAGTAAATGAAAATTCCAAAAAAAAAAAAGACCAATTCTTTTGTAAAAATGAAAATCATCTATTTACTTCACTTATTTAAGTGCTTCCACAAAAATCCTACAAAGCCATGTGAAAAAGAAAATTGTACCTTAAAAAATTGCAATCTTATTTTTGGCACTAACGCGTGGCACGCAAAAAAAAAAAAAAGAACCAGGAAAGCACCTGTGTTGATGATCTTTGCGTAAACGCGAACATTCGGACAACTTGTGAGAGGTGTAAATTTTTTTCAGACGCTAGCTGGCACTAAGGGGTCTTACCGTCTCAAGATGTGTAGTCAGCTGGCCTATCCGATCCTGGAACAGAAAATAACATGTTTATTTCACTTTTCAAAGACAGAATGAAGAAAAAAAACGAGTTTAACAAAGGCATTACAAGAAGTAACTGACCTGAAGAGCCTTTATGCTATCAGTGTTTTGTTTGTTCCTGGACTCTAAACCTAAACCAACAATGAAATTATATAAGCATGTGTAAAGTAGGTTTGGTAAAGAAGGGCTTACCCTTTACGATACGAGAAAATCCTTTTTGTTTTCTATATAGTAGCTAATTTCCTCTAATTCTGAACATATTATATGAGTGAAGATTTATTCAGAAATACACAGGGAATCTTCAATTTATGAAATACCAAAAATATCTGTATACGTATGGAAATTACCTTTCTTTTGGGCGGCTAATTCATCGAGCAGCATACTCTGTTTATCCAGCTCGGAAATGAAGTATTCTTTGTCCTCATCCGCTTTCTCAACGACATCCTAACAATAGTGGAAACATAGTAGTAACTTGACGTTTCCTTGACCTATTATAAATTAGTTTTTAATCCATTAAATGTACTAATTCGTGTGAATATGGATGGATCACAATCTGCAATCTTCACTCTCAAGCTGCGCTGAGCTGAAACACTTTGCAAACAATGCATTTGATAATGTACACCGTTTTAGGAGGGAAAGATCTAAGCTCTGTTCTAACGCAAACGATTTCCTTTGTTTTGATTTTAAAACGAAGCCCCAGATTACGTGCGCGTAAACAAAGAAGTGAACCAACTGGGTTGTAAGGCTAGTGAATTGGCCGCCGTTAAAGCCTGCTTTTCACTATCATAAACGCAAGCACAAGAGATTCGTGTCATGTGAAAATGAACCATAACGCAAGCACACGAAGCAGAGACAAAGATTCACTGGTTCCATGTTCTCTCTAACAACGCGGCGCTGCGAGCGAAACGCCGACTCTTTTTCATTGGCCGAACATCACAGCTTCCGTTGAGCTAGAGTTACGTCCCGTTTTCACGTTTTCGCTTGTACATACATACTCAATTGACCACTCCCCAAAGGGGCTTTTCAGGGCCAATGAACACAATCACGACAGAACAGAACATTCAACGACAACTGTTAAGAATCCCAACTGGCCGAGGCAAGCTAGTTGGCTGTTTACAAGTGCAGCTGAGATCAGTTGAACCAGGGACTACCAGGAACAAATTCAACCAGTCACCAGAACTTATCTTGAACCTGGGATCCCCGGATCTCAAAGCAAGCGCCATCACCACTTGGCCGCACTGCCTCTTGAAAACCAGGCTTAAAGTCAAGTGAGGCTATGATCCTCGCAGTTATGAACGCAATTTTTGCAATTCCGTAAAGAAGCCTGAAAAATTCAGGACTTCGACGGGGTTTGAACCCGTGACCTCGCGATAATCAACTGAGCTATGAAGCTACTGACGTTGGGATCTGGTCATTTGTGGGTTCCAATGTTCCCGTGAGGAATGAATCAACGATGAAATGATATATGAAATGGATCATATATGAAGTTAAAGTCCTGAATTTTTCAGGCTTCTTTACGCAATTGCAAAAATTGCGTTCATAACTGCGAGGATCATAGCTTCACTTGATTTCATATCCGCAGTTCATATATGATCCATTTCATACATCATTTCATCAGGCTTAAAGTGCTACTATGATCAAAATCACTTCTTTTGTTTCCTTCAGCTTTTGAAAGTGTGATTGCTCAACACTTGACTGCCAAAATTTTAAGCTTTGATTTTTATCCAAAGGCTATTTACTTTGAATGTGAGTTTTGAATTTCACGGTCCGCCATTACTCATGTTCCAAACTGACCGGATTTGACCTCAGAGGGTTGGATCTAGGGAAAAGTGACGTCATTTACTCACTAGCTTAAAATTTCAGCGTGTAAACTCAGCTTATTATATACGCAAAACACGAGTTTAGAAGTCTGAAAGCCCGAACTCCGTGCTGCATATTAATTCAGCTGCGTACACATTGCATTCTTAAACTATTGAGTCTTTGAGGTCATTTTCTCCTCGATCCAGCTCTCCCAAGATTTTAAAGTTAGTAATGGCGGACCATCAAACAGGAAAACCCCAGTTAAAACAAACAGGTGTCTTTTTGAAATCAAGGCTTAAAACTTTATCAGTTATTGTTTAGTAATCCAAAGAAAGTAAAAAATGTTTTTTGGTCATAGTAGCACTTTAAGAGATCATTTATTGTATCACTTCATCTGATATAAAAGTTGCACTCCTCAATGATACAACACTTCATTTAACATTCAATCTAACTTAACAGATTAGTCATCCACATATAACTGGGTCAGCCTTGAAGTTTGAAGACACTACGACTGAAACCTTATACCAACAAACAAAAAGTCACGAGGCACACGAAGGTCACTCTTTTTTTTTAATGTCAACTTCTCTGACCAGAAAACTTACCGAAAAAATATCATATTGATTCAAAGAAGAACTATTTTTTGATTGCACTCACGTGATAAGACGGCCATGTTGTCAAATTCCCAAAAATCTTTTTCGGTATTCACGGTTCTTTCCACCAACATGGCCTCCGCGTGATGACGTCACGTGCAATCAAAGATTCGCTTTTGTTCTACTGCCTTGCCAACACAACAACCCCAACTGTCGTTTGGCAAGATAAACGAAGAAAAACGTTTTTACTGGAGTACATGTAAGCTCATTTGCACAACAGTAAAAAAAAAAAGTCCGAGTGCGACCTAAACTATTACGTTAGCGATTTTTCCCTACCGACAAAGTTATTAAACACAGTCATACCAACCCTGATTCGTTTGTGACTCCAGTCTGCTTGCTCCTTCAGTCTCCGTTCATTTGCAAGGTGAGCCTTAAGCTCTTCAGAGAGCCAACGAAATTTGCCCTGAAAATTTCAAGAAAAAGAAGCGCTTGGAGGTGTTGAGAGATTTTCTGTTAACTACGTGGACTGACTAAACTAACGAATAAACTTGCAAACACAAAAACCAGCATCACCTAAAGATCGGAGCGAACTTAAAACCAGGGCCCTCCAGATCTCCAGTCTAACACCCCCCTCCCCCCCCCCCCCCCACTCCCTTTCGGATAACTGAACACCAGGACGTATGTGTATTCCTGCAGCAAATACCGACAGCCTCTCATTTTTCCTACCCGCTGGAACCCAGCCTAGAGCCAACAATTCTGCTAACTCGCGCTATAAACAAGAGAGCTGCACTCACGGTAATGTCTGCGATCCAATGCTGAGAACTACTTCTTATGCTTCCGTCGGAGAGCAGAGACTGGAAATAACGAAAATCGGTTACAACAACATAAAAGCCCAGACGAAAGTTTGCTTAATTGCCCGAGAAAGATTTATTGATGTCCTTTTTTAATCATTGCCGAAGTAAAGTGATGATGATACAACCAGCTTCAAATAGAATGTGAGGCGGGGTGTGGTCCAGTGGATTC
Source organism: Montipora capitata (assembly GCA_949126865.1). Classification (NCBI taxonomy): domain Eukaryota; kingdom Metazoa; phylum Cnidaria; class Anthozoa; order Scleractinia; family Acroporidae; genus Montipora; species Montipora capitata. The sequence continues at coordinate 27,475,979 of OX421458.1, read as the reverse complement.
CCCGGGTTCAAATCGTGTTCTAACCTCTGGTTTAGATTTGCTTCCGGTTGTTTCGGATTCAACTCTACCACGATTGATAAATACCCAACTGGTTGGCTCCTGCCAGTTGGGGTTCTTAATCATGTTTTTGTTGTAAGTTTGTGCCTGTCAACTACAAGCAATTGACACACTCACTGTTCATGCATAACCACAAAATGCGTGCTATTCAAGTGAGCGCGTCCGCAACCTCCCTTCCCCCTCAAGCAAAGTTGTTTCCATCTGCACTTGGCATTCAAACTAAAGGGTATCAACATTGAAACAGGGGGATGGGGGGGGGGGGGGGGGAGGGAGGGGCCTTGGGACTTTTCTTATCAACTGGAAGAGGGGTTTTAAGAAGAAGAGGTGAATTTTCGATTCAGCGTCTCAACCTTTTTGCAACTGCTTGTAGCTTGATAGCTAAGTGCACTTCCACCAAAGACAGAGCATTTTTTTTCAAACCCAACGCAGATACCGATAAGGTCTCCATAATAATGAACTTTATTTGTCGACTTTGTTTAGCGCTGAGGTACGAATTTGTGGACAATGTACACAAATCAAATCAAATCAAATCAACTCATATCAAACCTGTAGGTTGGTTTTTGAAAAAAGGGGAAAACGGAGTACCGGGAGAAAAACCTCTCGGAGATGAGTAGAGAACCAACAAACTCGATCTACATGTGACGCCAAGTCGGGGAATCGAAACCGGGCCACACTGGTGGGAAGAGAGAGCGCTCTGCACTACTGTGTGCGTAAACGTCGTGTTTATATAATAACCAATTGACAAACTGAATGCAATGACTGGTTGTTTGACAAAGCAAATGACCGACTGACTATACACTGGTAGGTAAGTTGACTGGTTGGTCGAAGTACTTACCGGAAGAGGTGTTTCTGAGTCTCTGCAGACCTGCCCGATAACTCGGTCCAACTGATCATCAACCTTCTGAAGACCAGACTGCCAAATAAAGGCAAAAAATTAAGTCAAGTCACCCAAATAAAAATGTTACTATTATGGATGTCTAACATACAAAAGTTAAAAATGAACTTAAAACATTGTTATTTAGACTTGCCTATCAATGAGCGACAGTCATTTATATAAATATCCAAAAAATGACATTTTACTAAGACTAATCAATATATTTTTAATTATTTAGATTAGTTTTCAGATAATATAATTTTATTGTAATATAACTTTCCGTATAATTTTAATTTTTTTAACTTTAACCAATAGGCCAGTTTCGTATTCTAACGGTTGGACTGGATCTAGCATGAAATGGAAGCTAACACCGGCAAATTAATTTGCATTTGAAAAGATTTTCCCGCATTAGCCCCCATTTCATGCTAGATCCAGTCTAGCCGTGAGAATTCGAAAATGGTCTATTTCAGTTGTAAACAGTGCCATCGAATATTTATAGTGAAGGCGCTATATAAATGCATTATTATTATTATTATTATTATTATTTCAAATACAAAGCACAAAATGTCTCAAGACAGGTATAAGAAAGATGGAGGTAACAGGAAACTATGGATCAAATCCCCGGACGATTTGCTGTTGCGTTATAGACCACTATCATAAAAGGCGACCACCTTTACAATCTCTTGTATTTATGTTAATTAGACCTACTGCCCTCATTTTGAAACAAGTATTCATCTGAAATTTCCTAGTCGTAGCGAGGGTAGAAAGGCTTATTAGCATTAAAACGGAAGAATATTTCAAGTTGGCTGCTATTAATAGGGCAGGGTCGTACCTCTTGTTGAGCACCATATTTCACTGGTTGTATAGTGTCGCACTTCCTATTGTTTTCTGTGCTAAATCCATTGTTATCTTTGTTCGTTGTACTGTTCTTTTGGTCAATCCTGAAGCCAGCTCAGTGAGGTACGACAAGACCCCATTAATAGGAGGTCTATTCTTTGGTGAGTTTTTTCCAAAAAGGGTTTAAAGGTTTT
>OX421458.1:27441517-27461517 GCA_949126865.1 Montipora capitata | reverse complement strand
ACGTGTACTGCAGCCAAAGTAGTCTATAGCTTTCGAGTTGGCTGCTGCTTATGTACAATTAAATATGGCCTAAGGTATTAAGGCTAAGTTAAACTCGAAACAATGCTGGCCAGCTGTTTTCCTCTGGGTTGGTGTCTGGCCAGGGGACTTTTCGCTTTTACAGCTCAGCTTTGGATGTCAAGCCATTCTGCGTTTGTTTCCCGATACAGGGCACTTCTCGCCGATTTTATGGGGAAAATCAAGGGAAAAAACGAACCATTAAACTAACAAACAGAATGAACATGGTTACAGAGACCGAAAGCTGGGGCCCGTTTCTCGAAAGTCCCGAAAAGTTACGGGCCATTTTCGGGTGTCACAATTCCCTCTCAAGAGCGGAGAGGATTTAAGTCATCAAACTTCACAGTCAGTTTGCTTTTTGTCACCTTGAAAATATGTTAAAATCGGCTTTCCTGAACAAGCGGTTGGTAGGTTTACAAATGGCTCAGTTCGGGCCCGAAAAGTTTTCAGGATTTCAGGAGGCCCCAGGTAGGTCATAAAAAGAGCTATAACACAGCGTACCAAACCTGAATATTTAGAAACAGAAACAGCCAAGTAGCCTCCGTACTCAATGACAGTTCTCACCATTAGCGTTTCTGATTACGACGTTTTGCCGGAGTTCATTACAGCCCGAACCCCAAATACAAAGTGAGGACATTTTTCATTTATCCACACCCTCTCGTACAATAAACTATTCAATCAGACGCGTTAAAAACCCATCTTTGGTTTTTGATTGGATGGCGTGCATGCACCCATGAAAGAATGTGAATTACTTAAAAGAGGTCACCATCCTGGAATTCTTGCTGAAACACATTTAAAAGAAATCTTAAAAACTTCACAAAAGGAAGACCTCCATCCTCTAAGTATGCCCAAATTAACCAGAAGTCCAACAATTTCCAGCATTTCCCAGGGTCCGTTGTTTCCAGGATAGCGTTAATTTACCAAGCAACTTATTCAGCACAGAAAAATGCCTACCCTTCTTTCCATTGTAATTTAAAGTCGCCCGCAAAAATAAATCGTCACTCATCCTTTGAGTATCACAAAGAGGTTACGTACATGTATAATCAACTTCTCATCTATCCCTTCGAGAGAAAACGTTACAAGTGATGTCAAACCCTAAGCTTACCTGTCCCCTGAGGGATTCAAGTTGTTCCACAAGTCGCTCTCTGTCGCCCTGCCCTTCTTCCATTTGTCTATTTAAACTTTCCAGTCTTCCCTGCAGTTTTTTGCGCGCTAATTCAGTCTCTTCCAGCTTTCCTTGTGCCTCTTCCAGTTTTCTGGCCAGCTCCCTTTTTTCGCTGTCAGCGCGTGTAAACTGTTCACGTAATTGCTCTGCCTTTAAAATAGCGGGAAAATGCGAATCAACCATGTGAAAAGTTTTTGGCGTTACATTACTTTATCTCCAAATCAAAGCAGATCTTTAACCTACACTACGACTGTCTACATAGCAGAAACAAGACTGGCCAGCTTGAAATTTTGTGTTCCATGAGCAAAAGCTGGGACCTATGAGCAGGAGCTTGCCTCTCCCATATACAAGTCCCTATGAGTCAACCTTTGCGGGTATCTCTCTATTTTTAGAACACCACGAGTTCTTCTGCTCTGCACGCACCGTTTAGAATGGCCAGTCAGAATAAAATTATTAGGAAGCTTTAGCAAAGACGACGGGAACGGCAACGAGAACGTCATCACAAAACATAAATTCACATTATTGTAATCATTTCACGACTATTCAAAGTTTTTTAATGTGAGAAAGGTATGGCAGTCCCTCAGGAATGAAAACGTTATGAGCGCCAGCGGCGCTTTATTTCGGGGAGAAAATGAAAAATTAGCTTCAAATGCTGACGTCCTTCATAAAACCTCAAATTTGATCATTTCACGTTGTTGTTTGGCTGACGACGGCGAAGAAATAGACAAAAATGAAAAACGCACGTGCAGAGCGTGCAAAGCTATTCTCTTTGGCCACTAAATACGCAAATTTGTGACGTTCTCGCTGAGGTCGCCGTTGTCATTGCTAAAGCTCCCTATTGCAAAGACAATGCATGCAAATTGATGTAAATGAATGTAAACGTGCAAGTTTCCTGCTGAAGGGTTAGTTCTAAAAATAGAAAGATACACACAAGGGTTCACTCAAGCATAAAGAGCATGAGGAGGCTTCTACTCATGGTCTCCTGGCAAAAGTGCATCACAGTCTCTCCTAACAAAATTTCTGGTCTTTCTTATCACAAACGAAACGCTTTGTTTCCACTTCTCTTAAGCAATGAATGCATACCTGCTGTACCAAAGAAGTTTTCCCTCCTTCACTCTGATCCAGTCTCTTAACTGCAGCATCCAGTTCGGTCATTACCTGAACATGAAATCGAGAAGTTACCACTGTTAAAGAGAGTAAGGGTTGATATGAATTTTTGGCCAAAAAATAAGTGATTCTTCCAGACCACATGGTCGACAACCCTTGAAATATCCGCACTGATGCTCTACTTTTCCTCAGGATGGCTCAAGTAAGAGTACACGACAGTTTAAACATAGTTAATGGGAAACTGTCACGAGGAGCGCATGCGCTAGCGTCTTGTGAAAACTTGAAAAGTGTTAGGTTAACTTTTTTCAAGTTGAATCGACAAATTCAAAATGGTGTCCACTGGGGAGGGCCATGGTGGACAAAGAAGAAAGTCCGGCGAATACACCCTGTTGAAGTCCTGAATTTTCCAGGCTTCTCTACACTGTTGCTAAAATTGCGTTCATAATTGCGAGGATCGTAGCTTCAATTAATTACATACTTATTTACAATTTACCAAACAGATCATAAATATGTTGACCCAACAAGCTTCAAGACGTTATTAGATATGGCACAGAGCGGTTTTCAATTGAGTGTCGAAAGTAATTCGTGAATTGCTTTGGTTTTGCATTACTTCACGCAGTGATTGGTTCAAAGTTCTCGCGCCACTTTTTTAACCAATCAGAAGTGAAACTAAAACCAATCGTGGCTTGCGCGTGCACATTTTCCCGCGCTTTGAGTCGGCTACGTGTAATTACTTCGAGTTTTGATTGGTTTACTAGGTTGTCTCCGTCCTTTTTGATTGGCCACAGTAATTATTCTGGTTTTGGTTGACACAACGACACTCAATTGAAACTCGCTCTAACACAAATTTAAAGACTTACTTAAGCCGGAATGAATTTTTAAAAAAATTAAAATTGTATGCCAAGATTCAAGAGATTTTAAGGGGTGTGATGGCACAGATGCTCCATGCGTTGATGTGCCAGTAAATAAACCATACCTCTCCGCGTTCTCTCTCGGATAGTTCAAGTCTTGTTGACAAGTCTTCGACTCGTGACGCCAAAAGTCTTTTTTCTCGCTCACTTTCTTCCAAAGCTCGGCGCTCAGTGTCTAACTCACTGCCACATGAAGAACACAAATAGCTTTAGTTAATAGAGCGGTTTTCAATTGAGTGTCGAAAGTAATTAGCGAATTGCTTTGGTTTTGCATTTAGAGCGAGTTTCAATTGAGTGTCGTAAAACCAAAACCAAAGTAATTACTTTGGCCAATCAAAAAGGACGGAAACAATCCAGAAAACCAATCAAAACTCCAAGTAATTACACGTAGCCGACGCAAAGCACGGCAAAATGTGCACTTGTGAGCCACGATTGGTTTTGGTTTCACTTCTGGTTGGTTGAAAAAATGGCGCGAGAACTTTGAACCAATCACTGAGTGAAGTAATCATAAACCAAAGTAATTATCTAATTATTTTCGACACTCAATTGAAACTTGCTCTACTTCACTCAGTGATTGGTTCAAAGTTCTCGAGCCATTTTTTCAACCAATCAGAAGTGAAACCAAAACCACATTGTGTCGGCTACGTGTAATTACTACGTGTAATTACTTTGAGTTTTGATTGGTTTACTGGATTGTTTCCGTCCTTTTTGATTGGCCAAAGTAATTACTTTGGTTTTGGTTTTACGACACTATTGAAACTCGCTCTAATGAGCTTGCTTTCGGTCTAAGGTTAAAATTGTCAGTGTTTGCAAAGTACAAATAGAAATTCCAGTCGCACAAAAACATTTACTCCTGTTTATTAAAGAAAATGATTCGATTAAGATTTTGCAAAGAATGTGAGTTCTCTGTAACATTATGAAACATTTTTGAGCACACTTGAGTGCGTTTATCGTTTCTTTTTGGATCGTCCCTTCCGAGTTCCCCTTCGTCAATTTAAATAAAAAGACACAACTAGTTTCCAAAAAAATCTCGTACCTAAGTGAAACGTTCCTATATACACTCGATTCATCAATGTATTCTATTCCAGTTCAAATTAAGAAATTTTTGCACTAAAAATGGGTAATTTTAAATTAGCAAACTTTCAGCTAACACGCCGCTCTTCTGGACAAAAACAAAGCTCACCTGGCAACAGAACGAATTTCTTCCCGCAATTTTGTTTCGTTTGCTTCACCCAATAAATTCTGTAAAGGTAAAAACGTGTTTGTGAAAACAATAGCATTCGACCAAGAGAGGATGAGCTATGAGTTAACGGATCCTCATGCCCCATAATAGTTTTTAAAAATCTATTTTTAGTTTCACAAAGCTATTTTAAGTTCTCGTTCCCAATGCCGCGCATATTTAAATTTTCATTACGTCATGACAACAGGCCTTATTCACGATAGCCGCCATGTTGGTTTTCAAATTGTCATGCAAATTAGCCATGTGTTATGCTGGGGGGCAAACATTGGAAAAAAGGCAAATTGCGGAAAATCGGCTCGTCGAAATATTGAAATAACATTTCTAAAAGTACATTCTACAATTTACAATTACGTCCCATTTATGATAATTTTATATCTTTGATTGTCTTTGACATTTTGACTTTCTACTTCGTTATCTCCTCATTTTTCACTAAAAAAACATAGAAGTAACTTGTGTAATCATTCTATTTTACTACTCAAGTGAAAAACATTCAATGAACGTGAAAAAAATCGTCTGTGTGGCTAAGATGTTCGTTAAAACCTCTCGAACTTGTGCAACCTCGTTCCCAGGGTCTCTCTTCTCTGCCTCCATTGTCGTTGTCTATTCTCAACGACAATGGAGGCAGAGAAAAGAGACCCTGTGAACGAGGTTGGAACTTGTGTTGTTTGCCCCCTCAGAAGTGTGTAGCTAATTTACATGATAATAGCAAATCCAACATGGCGGCCATCGTGATTAAGGTCTACTGGCCAACCAAGGTGCGTCTCTCAAAGTAGCTGCGTAGCTAAAATTAGATTTTAAAGAACTGTCATTGGAAGAGGCCAATGTACCGGAAGTCCGTTCTCTCACCTCATCCTCGTTTGGTGCATTTATCTTGTTTCAGACACCCAGGCGCCTCGCCTCAACCCAAGCTCCCACTAATTTTTCAGACTACTGGGAGCCTGGAACAAGCTAGGTGCGACCAGGAGCCCATCTGGAGCCTACAACTCCACTGCACTGTGTTCGTGCAACGGCCTTTTCACAAGTAAGGTTATTTTTAGATTGAATTTCCCGCTAATTAGACTCCCACAGGAGCCCGATGACCAATTACAAGAAATTAAGCAGACGTCATAGGGTCACCGAACCGGAACTGCCTTTGTTTTTTGACCTAATTCGCGGGAAGGGCTAGTCTAAAAATAAACCTACTTGTGAAAACGCCGTTTCACAGACGCTGTATGGAAGTTGCACGCTCCAGATGGGCTCCTGGTGCGACCTAGTAAACAAGTGCTCCAAACCATAGTTAATAGATGTAGGCTGGTTATGAAACTCGACAAGTTTCTTTGTTTCATGTTTTTGTTCGTTTTTTTGGCCTTGACCCTGCACAAAACCCGACAAAAACACGCTTTTTTCGGCAGGATAACCTATCAAAAGTTTCGACTAATTTATTCGAAATTAACTTGCGAACCAAAAACAAAAGATTGTGCAGGGTCACGGTCGGTTCAACATCCAATTGTGACTGTATTGTTCCTGCTTTTTAAATTCCCAGGGTTTCATAACCAGTCCCTAGATTAACTATGTCCAAAACGAAAGGGTGCTTCTGTGATCAGGTGATGAAGAAGTTAACGCCAGAAAACGAAAGTGAAAAGTTTGATCGCAAAGGTTTCAGAATTGTCGTATATGTCAAGTTACGTGTGTGAAAGAAAAAAGCAAAAAGGTTTACAATCTTTATCAAACGGTTTATGAGTGTAAGTCCCAGATTTCAAGTCAGCTAAAAAGCAATCTTTCTGAGGAAAAAATAGTACATTTTACAGTCACAAGAGTGGTTATGTTTTTATCTAAAACGTTTTCATTAACAGAAAATGTAATCATTTTAAGGGAAAAACAGAATTATTATTTTCTAATTTACAGTTTATTTCATGTAAAATATGCATTAAGCATAAATTAGTGCATGTCGATGTATTATGAACTATAGTAGTTGTCTTAAGAAACCAAATTTTGGATTAAATAGGCAGAAATTTACCACAAGTAATCAGAGACTGTAACTCCATTACTTCATTTAAGTCAAATTTAAAAACTTATTTGTTTCGTAAACATTACAAGTTATAAATGTATCTTGTAGTTTATATATACACATTATTTTTACTTATATACATTAGTTTTTGAATTTTTCATGACCTGATAGTTTGTAAAGTATTGAAACTTGTTAAATACTTATTAAATTATTATTATTAGAAAAAAAGAAGTGAGTGCAGTACGTACGAAGAACGTTAGTTACCCTGACATTTTGCAACTCGCTGGCGAGATGACCAACATCATTTTGTTTCTTCTCCCACAATTCTCGTTCTGCACGCATCTACATGTAGCAATCGCACACAACAAATGTCAGGTTAACAGTGAAAATGCATGGATGAGAACCAAGAGAAAAGGGAGATAAAAGGATAATGTATGTCGATGAATGACATCTTGGAAGCATTAAATCTGTGCAACGTTTCCTGTACACTGATTGAGTTTATAAAATCAAACTGATTATTTTTGCTATTACCAATCAAGAAAACCGCGGGAAGCCCACTGAAAGTGGGACAGGTCATCACCTGTGGCAAATGTCAGACTTGCGTGTTAATGTCACCGCGTGACATGAGCGTGATGGTGTCACACAAGGATTGCGTGACACTAGGCAGAGGAAATGCAATCAAACTTTGCTTTGCTCTTGATTGGTTGAGAAAGTGTGTCACGATTTTTGGCCTAGTCACTTCAAAATGTAAGAGGAAAAAAACAATTCAAGGAGGTTTGTTTGTTTTGGTTTGCCATTGTGCGGTAATAATCTGCGCAATGTTGTCAATCTTGTGAAATGGAGTATTCCTTGCTTGTGATTACCTCTTTCTGTATTTCCTTGAGTCTGTTTTCAATTTCATCTTGTTGTGTTTTTTTATTAGCCTGCAACTGTAAGCATGTGAAATATCAAAACTGCCTCACCAAGTCCAAACATATTTTTTTTACACTGGGCCACAAAGTTTCAACACTGAGTACCGCATATATATTGAAACTTCTGTTGGGAAAACTCGGCTTTTCGGAAGTGTGCAGGTGTCACTGTCCAGATAAATTCACTGTTGTGAAATAAACATTTCCTGGGTTTGAAATGACCAATTTTATTGAGCTGGAATATTAATGGCTGGGATGGTTAAGTTATTGATTATTGTTAGCTGCATTCAGAATTTCACAAAGCCCAAGTTATAGGAATCGATGACTGCAACACAACTTTTATTAGGAAAAGTTAATCATTATCATTATATTTCTCATTATTGTTATTATCATTATTATTAAAAAGACACAAGTAAGAATGCTTGAGACATGTTGTTTGAGCGTTAGTATACAATACCAATATTATTATTCAGCAAATTTAGAGCAATGAATTTCTGTGTTAGGAGATATTATGATTTCATTACACTGTATGTTGTGAATAAAATCTGTTAGCACGTAGTATTAAAGTACCTAGGCTTGTTACCAGCTACTGTTTGCAATAGACAGATGCTCGTGGACTGGACCTGAGTGAGCAGTTGAAATTAACCTGTATACCACCCACATTTCAGAGTCTCCCAATCAAACTGAGAGGTCTCTAAGTATAGAAATGAGGTATGCTGTCAAATGGTAAACTTTGGTAATTGGTTATCTCAGATTGGGTCCAACACTAGTTCCGAAATTAATGTCAAAGACATTTGAGAACCTAAAAATACATGTATTGCCCATGGTGTAGCTAATACCAATCTTTTGCAAGGGTTGGGTAGTTGGGTAAAATTAAATTAACAGGGAATAATAGCGGTCACCCAAGGCACCTTTGATCTCCATCCACCCTCAAGCCCAAATAAGAAGCATTAAAAAAGAGACACAACATTTCACTTTGCACATTACAGAGGCCGTCCCAGGGGTTTTGGAGACCAAGGGACCTTAAACTAGGGAACATGGGAACAAAGACCAAAATATCTTAAGGATCAAGGGTCAAGGGAAGATAAACCATTTTAGGGATCAAAGAGCTGAGACAAGTTTTGAATTAATTTCAGAAACAAGGGAACACAAACAAACCCCCCCCCCCCCCCCCCACACCTTCCTCCCTGGGAGGGCCTCATTACATTAGAGCAGCGATAGTGATGATGACTAGAGCTGTGGGGCCTTTTTCCTACGGCAAGTCCAGAAGTGTGAATCCAAGCAACAGAGTTGTATTGGTTTCCTTGCTACCCGTCGAGTTTGTACGTGTATTTTGGAGGAGTGTTTTTCTTTACTTTCTCAAAATACAGTGCCACATAAATTATTACACAAAGCAAATTTTCGAGGTACTCAGCTGGCTTAAAATAAAATCTGTGTAAGATTTTCTTGGTACAATTTGCAGGTCACTGATTTCTCTGAAAACAATAAATCTTAATCATGGAGTCCAATAACAACCACACATTCATCACACATGGTTATTATTGTCAGAATCGAACCTGTTCCCTCAGTGCCTCTAGCTCCCTATCTCGTTCCGATGCCAGTCGCTGACTTTCACGCAATACATCACGTTCTGCATCAAGTCCCTGAAATATAGATGTAACAACATCAATAAATTTCAAAACCAACGCTTTAAAACAGAAGCATGAAATGAGATCGAGAATGAAGTAATTTAAGACCAAACTAAAGCCATTTCTTGTTCAACCCACCTTTACAAGAACTTCAGCTTGACGTCGGCTTGCTTCCTCTGTTTCACGCAACTCATTCAGCAGTTTTTCCCTACAAAAAGTGTATTCCGAAACCACATTCCTATTGTAAACAAGTTTGTTTATAGTATGCGAAAGTCAATGCACTCATAACTTCATTAACTGAGAGGGTCATCTTATGAAGCTAATTTAAAAGGGTCATCTTATTGAGCTAATTAATCTGCAATGACAATAATTACAGTCCAACTTAAATTATCTGAGCTTGTAGGGATGGCGGTAAATAGTCTTTATAATTAGCAGGGCTAACGCTCACATGGTTCATATGGGGTAGAAAACTAGCACTTCACATTACACTCTAATAAGTCTGAACAATAATATTATTGAGAGTCTGGCAATTGAAAATATGAATATTAATGAGATAGAACAGAACATGTTAAGTTAAGAACATCTGGATTTCATGAATACTGCAATAAATTATTCTACAGTAAATGTACTGTACAGAGATCTAAATTCATGAAAAACGTCTACAGTAAATTCAACTACTGGTACATACAATAAAAATTACAGAAGAGTACCATGCTTGCGCAATGGCCACTTTTAAACGTTTTTACTGCAAGGAAATCATGCTCACTGATTTTCATTAACCCTTTGACGTCCAAACCGGCCTACACCGGCCAGACTTAGTATTTTACTTTGTCTAACGCCAGACGATTTTACTCGTCAATGGGCAACCCCTGGGCGTCAATGGGTTAATGACTCATAAAAAATTTGGGACCAGAGAAAAGTCAGTGCATAATTGAGAATTTAAGTCTGTATTTTCAAGGTCCGGATAATAGAGGTTTGACTGTAATAAATAATTACTACATTTTTTTCAATAGGTATTACTGAAATGGCAAGGACCAAATGATAAGAGAACATCTAGAACTTCTTAAAACTGCCTACAATATCATCTTAATACAAATCCCTAAAAGAAGTTACAACAATGAAATTAATGTAGTGTACAACTTAAAACAGCAGAGAATGAAAGGATAAAAAAGGGTAAAATGCAGTCAAAATGAGAGTCTTACAAAAATTGCTGGATTTTGGTGGAACATAAAATCAAAGATATAGAGGTATTAAAACCAGATACAATTTACATGTGCAGACGCTTAACTAGCTTACAATTGAAAAAAAAAACTAACTATAGCCTGACATGGAAAGAAATGAAGAGAAAGAACATTTATTTGTGTTGATTAGACAAACAGAACACAGAAAACATAATTACAGTACCTCTCCTCCAACTCAGCCCTAGCTGATATTTCTACAAAGAAAATTGAAAAATGTTTGTTTACCTCCATAAAATGGTTTTTCCCTTTTCACAATAATTATTCAGAAAGTTCACATTGCAATATCACTTCAAAAATTCATTATGAATTCATGAGTGAAACAGCCTATCAGGTCATCGAAATAATGACACATGCACGAGCTTTGAATGCGATAAAACACTCAGGACTCCTAACAATTCTTTATATAAAGCATACAAATGAGGCATAGCTTGTTTTTCTTGTATGCTAATGTTATCCTTCCACAATTTTGCACCTTTGTTCGGACTCCAGAGGGACACGCTTTTTGTGCAATGTTTTTGCAGCTGTTCAAAAGACTCACAGTACATATTTTATCAGATCTAAAAACACTCGGCTACACCTTGTGTTTTTAAACCCGATAAAACACTGCTACTCGTTTTTTAAACATTACTTCAATGCAATTAAATGCAGAAGCAGTTGACCAGCCAGCATGTGCATTGTGTTTAAAGGGGCTAGGTCATGCAATTTTAGGCAATTTCAGCACTGATCGAATGGTCATAGAATTAAATAAAATATCAAACTAACTGTTCAAAACTATAGAAGAACTCTAACAAAACACAGGGAAGCCAAGAAGGGACATGGATGGACAAAACTGCAGAGGATTGAAATGGATTGAATTTGGGTAAATTTGAAAAACGTCGGCCCACCTTTTTTTCAAACTTATATCAGTCTATATCAAAATGTCATTTACACAGCTGGAAAATCATTCTCAGTTGTTCTGTGGCCGTGATTTTGCAAATGAAAGACTCTTACTCTGCCAATTTGACGTTTAGAGCTCATAATTAACAAAATTAAACAAAATTACTTAAAATAGCGTGACCTAGCCCCTTTAATAATAACTGCAATATGCAATATCGTGTTGATAGCACATGTATTGATTCATACGTATGAATGAGACTTAATAGATTTTACTCTGTCTACTGCCAGACAATTTTATTTGTCAGTAGGGGGGGGGAGGGAGGGGTAATTTAGGAGCAAAAGGGTAATTAAATTGGGTTGTAGTATTGCACTGTGTGGTATTTCAGCTTACATGTTGCTCATTATCATTCCCATGTCTTTTACCGATTTACTTTGATTGGTGCCTCCTTCCCTCTCTCATTGGTTGGTTTCTCAGATTTGCCAACTAGGTTAGTAAATCTCCACCTTTGAGCTGGATGCCAATAATAGAAGCTTACCGACTCCCAGGTATTAAGCATCAAACCTCCACTTTTCAAACTAGTCGCTAAATGGGTTCTATTTGAAGACTGTAAAATGTATTGCATCATGATTTTAATTAATAAAGGTTCATGTTAATTACCTGGAGCAGCACTTGGAGGTTTTTGGTCATGTCTACCAGCCCAATGATCTGTTTCTAACCTATTGATAAGTAGTAATTCAGCTTATGTGAATGAGTGTTAAGTATTTATGAGTCAACGAGTCATGAGTCAATGAGTCAATGAGTCAACGAGTTAGTGCAGTTAATTAAACCATAAAATGAAAGCTAAAATTTCAGAGAGTGCTTAGGCCTAATCACTGAAACTAGGGCTTAGGCTTAATCAACAAATTATTGCTATATTGACTGTGAGTCTCATTGACTCATGACTCATTGACTCATTTGACTCATAAAACATGCATTCTCTATGTGAATAACATACTAAAGGGCTCAGGGCAAAAATGTCCTAACAAAGGAGTGCACATTCTGTCCTTTTGCAAAATTGCAGCTAAATAAAGGTTGACTCCTCTTATGAGAGTCTTCCGTGAAGTTGTACCAAAACTAACGAAAAAAAGGAAAAATTAAGGCTGCCGCAATATGATGGACATACAGGTGAAAAGTATTTGGTTTTCATTTTATCTCACTGCCCTAATTCTTGATATACATTCCAATTCATAATTAACATTTACATTCATTTGATAAATACAACACAAAATTGGCTGCAGAAATTACCAAAAAGACCTGGGGCGTTTACCATTTGAACGGAAAATCCGGTTGGAATGGAATGCCCGTAATGGTACAGGATTTTCCCGGTGTGGCGTTTCGCCAAGCCCGAGACTCTCGCGGCTAGAAGCAAAACAATAACAAATCAAAATGACGGCTGCATCAGCAGCGTCGAATGGTGGGAAAAGAGGCCGAAGTGCACCGGGTCGAGTGGGAGTTTACAAAATTAATGGTACAGGATTTTTCCTGTCATTTCGGTTGGAACGGGAAAAGAGGAATACCTCTGAGGATTTCCATCTTTTCCAGAAACTTTCCGATGGAATGAGCTGTACCATTTGAGTTTCCAACCGGAATTTTCGGTTTTTGTTGACAAATGGTAAACGCTCCTGAAAACCATGGAAACAAGCGAGAACTGCAAGCTGCTTGAACTTGTATTCAACAAGACAAAAGACTTCTCCTACCATGCATCTTATTACCGTTTATTTATAAATAGAATGCTTAGCCATTAGTGAAGAGAAAATCACTCTTTTCAGTTTGGAAATGTCATAAAATTTAAGCCATGACCTACATTTCCTTTGGTTTTAGAGCTTTTTGGAAGCAATGACTATGTGGAAATTATAGAATTATTATAGGTCTTGTTCCATTAACAAAATACCCCTGATAACTTGAGTATATATGTTGCCGGTAAAATCCGTTCTCAGGTGAAATCCGTCTTTACCTATGTTAAATTGGTGATCCTCATTTTACCTACAGTGTAACTTAGTAGCATACGCACTCAGATGAATTGAAGAACCGTTTTTGTTCGAGTACCGGTAAGTGATTAGTACAGTCTTCTGTTTCCTTACTAACTATGTTGTGATGTTGAGCCTAAAGAGATAAGTGTATGAATACAGAAACCGCCGGATAAGATGATACGAAACAGTAAGAAGATATGTTGAGATGCGTAAGGCAATGAGAGTTTGAGGGAAGGTATAATGTTTTCAATCCTTTTGGGGGGTGGGGGAGTGCATATTCAACCTAGGTAAAAACGGATTCAACCTGAGAACGGATTTTACCGACAACATATATACCTTATTAGATGTTTTGGTGTGTAGTATTGCTGAATATTTTTACTGTGCTGACTATCCCTTTCACCCCTAAACCGGCCTAAACCGTCCATACAGTACTTAGTATTTTACTCTGTCTAATGCCAGACAATTTTATTCGTCAATAGGGAACCCCTGGGAGTCAATGGGTTAATCACTCACTGGAAAACTATGTCCCATTAACCCTTTCACAGTGCTGGAAATAATTTTTCTTTATTCAGAGGACATATGTCCTTTCAAATCTTCCTTTTGGTCGGACATTTGACAAATTGGACCTGACATAATTTATTGACTGACAACACCTTGAAGAAGACAACTCAAGATGTGCTGGTGACATGTTCGGTCATCGTGTCCGATCATAATGTGAAATTGGCCAGACATTTTCAAAATTTGGTCGGACAATGTCCGATGACCGACTGTTATTTCCAGCACTGCTTTCACCACTTAACTGGCCTAAACCAATCATGCTTAGTATTTTACTCAGTCTAATGCCAGAGGATTTTAGTTGTCAATGGGGTATTAAACACAAACAACGAGTAGAAATACTCAGCGATAATACGCACCAAAACGTCTAATAAGCTATTTATTATCCAACTTTTTTTGCACTAAATTTTTCGTAAATGAAAATCAAAAACCAAAAACATGTGACAGATTTGTGTGTGGGGGGCATGCAACGTCAGAACTAAACTAGTCAAACCGGTTCTCGACTGTACAATAACCAAGTGTACAAATAACTAACTGTACAACATCGATCGTGGAATATTTTTACTAGTTTTGTGTGTTTTTTTGGACAATACGGTAGGTACATTGTACTTGGTGTCTCTTTTTCAATTGTTTCAAATTTTTTTAAACAAGGTATAAAACGTTCAGTAATTATACAATTACCCTAACCAAACCCTAATCCCAGACCGGGTCCAGAAATCTCAAGCCTGTGTGCTTTTGGGTCAGGGATATATTTATTAGACAAAAGATGTCATTTTGTCCTGAAACCAGGCACCAAGCATTGTGCCAGTCTCATGTAAATAGCCCCTTAGTATCCATTATAGTCCCAATAGAGCTTTGCTCTTTCAAACAAGTCTCCTGCTTCTTCAATTCTTATTGCAGAACTGGCTCAAATTTGGTATTATCATTTCTTATTATCCAACTGTATTAGTATTGTAGGAAGATACGTGGTGTATTTTGTCATTTAGTGGTTATCTTTTGCGTAAAATTATCTAAACACGGTAAAACCTTCAGGGTTAGGATTAGGGTTAGCGTTAGGGTTGGTTTGCATCTACATGAGAACAGTACAAACTCAGACTGGCATCAGAGTCCTAATGTCTCGTCTAGCAACCAACATGAAGTCAGACTGGTCTGAGTTCATTGTAAGGCTGGTCTCATGTAAACGCAAAAAAAAATGTATAGAGGCCGATACAAACTCATGCCAATCTGAGTTCACCCCATTCTCATCAGGTGTTTTATTAGAAGCAGGTACCCGGGTACTAGCACCCGTCTACGCTGAGTGCAGTACCCGCCTTTGCTCAAAGCAGGTCTCAAGATCAAATGACAGACTATATATAGGGGTGCCCACTTTAATACTCTTTCACAAGGACCCTTCTACTTTAAAACTAATTATTTAGCCAGAGAATTCTACAAGCACTGATGTCTAAAGAACACCCTGCTCAACAACACCGCTGCAAACCATTTTCTCACCTTGCACGTTCCTCTCGTTCTCTTTCCAGTTGTCCTGTTAAGCGATTTTGTTCACTTTTAAGGTTTCTCACTGCCTGCCTGAGTTGTTCAACCTAAGCAGAAAAAAAGGGGACATCATTAATCACATTATTACTATTCATAGTTTTCATACGACTATTTAAAGATAGCTACCGTAAACACCCGCATATATTA
The DNA here is from genome assembly GCA_949126865.1 of Montipora capitata. NCBI lineage: Eukaryota > Metazoa > Cnidaria > Anthozoa > Scleractinia > Acroporidae > Montipora > Montipora capitata. The sequence continues at coordinate 27,446,152 of OX421458.1, read as the reverse complement.
TTATAAACTGCACTTGTCCCCAATCATCGCTAGAAATCGGGGGTGTGGCTTTATCTGAGGGAACATTTGAAAAAAGTGTCCAGTTTTCCACCTTCATGTCCGATCTACATTGTAATGTCTGGTTACTTAGCTACGAAATAATGTTCTGCTCACAATCTTGTTGTAATGGAAAATCTATGGAAAAACTGTGTTGAATGAAGAAATTCCTGTCAACAAATACCAGAAAAAGATCAATCACATCTCAAAGTTGGTAGGAACAATGTTCATTAAATAAAGTGCTAAAGTTGTGGTTAAGACTAAATGAAGTATTTTCCGTTTCAATGTTAATAGCGAGTTTACGTTCGATGAACAGTGGATGAAGAAGACTTCTACAGAATCAACTTTGTATTTCTTTCGATTTCTTTCTTTTTTTTTCAAAATATGAGCTGCTAGATTCAGGGTGCAGCTTATCTGCAGGCGTTTACAGTATGTCAAGGAACGACCTTAATTAGATACTGATTACGTGAATTAAGACAAAAAAGCACTGCATTATTAAATATCATAAAAGACATCACTGAATTCATTGTGCTAACATGAACAATGCTCGGTTGCTCCATCACTTACATCAGATCGAACATCTTCATCAAACCGCACAGGACCTCTTTTCATTGCTGGTCTACCACGCTCATCTTCAGATACGGACTATTTAAAAGAAAAATTGTGGTCTGACAATAGTTTACATTTTGTTTTGAAAATTCTCCATACCCTGGTACCAGAATGGTAATGAGAATATCTGGATTGATAATGAGCTAGAGGCTAAGAGTGCTTTGTGTGGCAAAGGGTTGAAGGGGCAAAATTATACAAATGGTAGTACACTAAATAAAGGTGTAATGATATGGGGATGAAGGAGTATACTCTAACAGCAAATTTGAAATCTAAACCCTTGTAAATTTATAACCAATTTCAGCTCTGAAGATGATATTTTCCCAAATCAATTTCAATTTTAATTTCACTTAGCAAGACAATGTGCTTAAAATCAAGTTTAAAGTGTTAAAATCAAAAGGTGTTGCTGCTGGCTCCTTGCTTTTAATATTTATCACTGTACTGCAGAACTGTTGACCCCACTTCTTGGGGGAAGTTCTTTCACTAGGTATTTTTCAGGCATAATATTTTCTTGAGGAAAACAAACACTGAACATATTTTGTGAAGTTTTTCTGAAAATAGAAAGATATAGTTTCAACAAGAAATAAGGCATGATTTGAAATCTCTGACTACAAATGGCACAAGAATGATGATCTCTAACTTTGCGCCAATCAAGTAAATAATTTGCATCAATCACTGCTCAGCTGCCAATTTGACCAGTTGAGAAAGATGCCCCTTTCATGTGACTAACAACTGAAGGTTGAGTTTTGTGTTAAAATTCATTGTTTCAAGTTAGAAATCATGGTGGTTAGAAAAATATTGACAAAGGGATTCAGTTTTCATATCCTTTATATACATGTACCTTTAACAATTGCATCACTAAGTGGAGGCTGGGTGCCTGAGACATCCTGGAGCTTCCACTATTGGCAGCCAGCTCCAAGATGGAGACTGCAGCAATGGCTGGAAAAACCTGACAAACCAGACATGAGCCCCCACACCCCCGAGAAGACAGGCACCCATCACACTGATAAGCAGTGGAAACTAGAGGGGGAAGGGAGGGAGGGAAGGAAAAAAACCGCCAAACGCTCCACGCAAAGTACTCTTTCTTCTGGCCACACTGATGAATAAGCTGTACGTACCACACAAATCATGAGGAATCCAAGACATGCGCAAATATAACAAAACCACTGACAACAATTATTGACTGCAGTCGCTCCTAGTTGTTAACTCAGTTAAACTGCATTTAACCTCATTAATTAACAGTTACCTGAGTGACTTAAACATCTTACCGATTGCATCATTCACTGATGAAAAAAAATTCTTTGGCGTCATTCTGACAGGGCAGAACAATTCAGATTTGACACCAAAGATGAAGAAAGCATGCTTTGAAATGTTTTGGAAAAGCTAAAATGCAGAATAATACTAGTTGTTCTAAGGTTCTGATGAAAGAAGTTGTTTTTGAGAAAAGTCATCTGACCGAAAAGCATAAAAAGCTTCACCAGAACAGGTAATAAAACACTGCGTCACTTTTGCATTTCTCACATTGCTTTGCATCATTGTATACGTTTAAGATTTAATGTTAGCAGTAACGATTTTGTAAATTTCAATTCTAATGAATTGGTACTAAGAAACAGGATGGAGAACTAGCAAAAGGAAAAGTATTATTGCCATACATGTAAGCATACCTGGGATGATGGAGGAGTAGCAGGAAGGCGCCTTCGTCGAGAAACTCTTTCTCTTCTAAGAATATCAGCCGACTTTTCTAGTTCTGCCCTAAGCTAAAAACAGAAGCAACAAGTTGCTGCCAGCTTTAAATGTAAGTTCAGCCCCTTCTATTTTAAACTAAGGGAGGAGAAAGTGGGGGTTACGATAGGTAACTCCTTCATTAAAACGATGTGATCAAGAGTATTTGTAGTTGCTGCCCCCTTTGGCACTCTACAAAATTGGTTTTATCAAATTCAAATAGCTGGCTTTTTATCATCATTCTGTGTTTAGTTCTTACTTAAGAGCCACAGATAAAAGTAGAGATGATAAGATAGAGACAGCACAATTTATTGATGTATAAATTAAACTTATTACTTTCTCAACTCTGAACAAACCTTTGCAATTTCTTCATCTTGCTCTACATTGATATCTCTGTAATGCTCCAGCATGCGATCTGCGGTAGACAGAACCTCTGTTGTTGCTTGCAATGATGCCGCCAGGTCGTCAACTTTGTCTGCCACCACCCCGCCCATTCTTGACCTGCCTGTGGCTGTACGACTTGCATGCCGAGGGGGTGAGGCAGGTCTAGAATATGGTTGGTGTAGATGACTTACGCGAAGCGTGCTTCTTCTTGGAGGACGACTTGATACCACAGGGGCATCATAACTCGCACTGTCATCAGTTTCATCCCAAGGACCAGTGCTTGTTGCCATCCATGAAATGCTAATCACATCTCATCAAGAACAGCATGAGTAAAGTGTATCTGTACAGCAATACCTACAGATTAAATAAAAAATATCTTTACCTTTAAAAGCCTCCATCATGCTAATTAGAATCATAAGCCACTTCAGCTTGGTTGATTGTCATTCCATGACGGAATCGTTTATTTACAATGATCACATTTGAACAATGAAAAATGCAAAAAGGACCAGTTCTAAACAGAATCTCAAATGATGTTAAATGGTCTTATCAGAATAGAGTTCAACAGGTTTATTATACAAAGATGGTTTCACATCAATGGAACTCCTGCTGTTTTTTAGTTTTTTTTGCAGATGTCAATTTAAATTGTCCACAAAAATTGCTAGGAGATGAAGTGCTTCATTTTCCCTAATACATGTCAAAGTCATGCACATAGTAAATTTGACCTGAGTACAGTTTTAACTTGTCAAAACTGTGATTTCAAGGTAAATATATAGCAACCTCTCCATAACAGTTTTAACAGCACAAAACAACAAAACAATACAATATTTAATTTATTTACCATGTATATACAACATTTTACATCTCAAGATGGAATTGAAATGAAATTAAGGAAAAAATAAATGGCGAGAAAACCGGAAAGAAACCACAAGGCTTACAATGAGTCAGGTTTCATCAATGAAAATAAACTAGTCTATCTGATATAATATTACAATATGGACTTACTGTAGATAACTTTGACCATGCATGTGTACACACACACACGCATACACACACAAACAGATATTAAAGGGGCTAGGTCACGCAATTTTAGGCAATTTCAGCACTGATCGAATGGTCATAGAATTACCTAAAATATTAAAATAACTGTTCAAAACTATAGAAGAACTCTAACAAAACACAAGGAAGCCAAGTAGGGCCATGGATGGACAAAACTGGAGAGGATTGAAATGGATTGAATTTAAGTAAATTTGAAAAACGTCGGCCCACCTTTTTTCAAATTTGTATCAGTCTATATCAAAATGTCATTTACAAAGCTGGAAAATCATTCTCAGTTGTTCTGTGGCCGTGATTTTGCAAATGAAAGACTCTTACTCTGTCAATTTGACGTTAAGAGCTCATAATTAACAAAATTAAACAAAATTACCTAGAATAGCGTGACCTAGCCCCTTTAAATGATTTAGTTAAGCTAATTACAGCCTTACTGAAGTTAATACTTAGTGAGAAGAAATTCTTTAAGCTTGCTTTTAAAAGAAGCAGAAGCGGAAGAACTAGTTAAATCTCAGAATTCAGCAAATTATAAAACTTTTGACCTTGCAAGTAAATTGAAAACTTCCTGGAGTTGGTTCTGCACAGTGGCAAGTGAAAAGACTGAGCATTCCTAGTATTATAATCATGGATTTGACTATTCATTAAAAAAAGGTTATTGAACAACAAAAACAAAGGTGTATTTTAATACTATTTTTAATTTAATTCAATGAGATCATATCAAAGTGAAGAGTAAAGCATAGACAGTTTTGTTATTGGTATGAAGGAAAAACAATGGAGAGATGACATACAGGCAAATTCTTTTCATTGCTATTCTGTGAGGCTTCTCAGGTTAAAGCAAAG
>OX421458.1:27416517-27436517 GCA_949126865.1 Montipora capitata | reverse complement strand
CAGTCCTCGCGGGCGGAAAGGATTCTAAACTAATTTTTTGCTGAAAACACAAAACTCCGTGGCCGAGTGATTTAACGCGCTTCTTCCATTTCTTTTCATTTCACCAGCTGCAGAGGACTCGGGTTCGAACTCACGAAGAAGGAATTACTGTACGGAGATGTGATTATTCCCCCGGATCCCCAGTTTGTGGGTAAACTCAATTTCCGCGGCGTATGCACACTTGTGACCACGATGAAGAAAAAAAAAAGAAAGAAAAAGGAATGGGCCCGAATTGTTACCGTGGCTGCCTTTGGCATCCCACTGAATGAGAAAGCGTGGAAAATTATCATTGGTAGCACTAATAAATTTATTAAATACAGCAGACTCCCGATAACTCGAACCCGAACCAAAGTCGATTTCCCCTGGATTTCCGTATACATTTACTGCAATTTTACCCTCGATAACTCGAACCACCGCGCACCGGTGCTCAGTTGGTTGAGCACCGAGCTGCCATTCGGGAGGTCGTGAGTTCGACTCCGGCCGGACCAACACTCAAGGTCTTAAAATAACCGAGGAGAAAGTGCTGCCTTTCTAATTACATCTGCAAATGGTTAGGCTTTCAAGTCTTCTCGGATAAGGACGATAAGCCGGAGGTTTCGTCTCACAAATAACTTCCATGTTCATTAGTTCCCTGTGAGACGTTTAATAAAGAACCCACACACTATTCGAGAAGACTAGGGGATGAAGTTCCCAGTGTTGTGGCTGTCCTCTGTGTGTATATGGGTGCGTGGGTATAGCAGGTTCACATCAGCTGAATAGCTGCCAAAACTTCAACCTGCTCAAAAAAAATAACAAACTAACCTCTCGCTAACTCGAAGCAATTTTCGTTGTCTTAGAGGTCATCCTGTATATATTTTTACCCTCGGTAACTCGAACCACATCTGTCAACACGTGACAAATCAAAGCAAACAGTGTGCTGTAGTTCATAGCATTTAATTTATTTTGAAGCAGCGGTGTAATCTATGTTCTTTTTTGCCTTTCACAAAAACGTGTCAGTCCAGTTCAGGTTTAGCTAGTGTACTGTATCTTCATAAAGAGTTGCTGCTTAACTCTTAACTATGAAATGATATATGAAATGAATAATATATGAACTGCGGATATGAAATTAAGTGAAGCTATCGGGCGTCCACCGTGCAGCGTTTCCAGCGTTCTATTTAGCCTACCACGCAGAGTTTCTGATTCCAGCTGGCTGTAAACTGTGCTCTAAAGTCAAACATGGACAGTATAACGGTAGCCATAGGCGCCAACGCGCCATAGTGTGCTTTTGAATCGACCTTTTTGAGCTGCGTCGTTGCTGTACTTGCGACGACGATTAGCGTTGACAGCTGTTGTTATTGTTATCAGGCTCATTTGCATTATAGTTTTCCAAGAAAACGAGTTACCCTTCAGGGCCCGGTTGTTCGAAAGCCGATTAACTTAATCCAGGATTAGCGTAAACATTCGTTTCGTGTTTTCAACTTTTGGGTGAAAGTTTCTGTTGCTTCTTCTTGTATTTCAAGATTGACTTCTTCTAATGTAAAGTTTTGCCCAGTATCACCGTTGAACAACAGTTGGGAGTAGAGAAATAAAACTCCTTGGTTAATTTTTAATCTGAGATTAGCGTTAATCGGCTTTTGAACAACCGGGCCAAGAGCAGTTTGTGACATACAACACAGAGATTGAACCATCCCTCTAACTAGTTCGGCCAAGGGACAGACGACTCCTGGTTTTGTTTCGTGATACATCGCATCAATAGAAAAGAAAATAGTTATATGTTTGCTGTAGGTAACTCTAGAGATACATCTCAGAAGAGTACAATGTTTAAGGTTAGGGGCACTTATCATTTTCTTTCTGTTTGATTTTCTTCCAACAGAAAATCGTACAGAAACGCTTGCTATGCTTGCCGAGAGTGTTGGAATAACGCCCGCTGGAAAGAAGCTTTGTATCAAGCTGTAACTGAACGTGGCATAGCTATCGTGAAGTTGGTAACTTTTGAGCTCGATTTTCGGCTGTGTTTCAAGTGATTTAGACTCTCATCAACTATGTACTTAAGTATGCCTAGTAAGCAAGCGAGTTAATTAATTATTCTTGGGTTTCACTCACGTGATCAACAGCCATGTTTTTCAACGAAAACAAAAGAAGACGTTAGCATAATAATAGCTTTCAATTCCCGGAGGATTGGATCGGGACACCAACACGCCAGCCATTTCATTGTTTGGGGACACCAACATGGCGAAGTGGTGAGAATTGACATTCCCACAAATGTGGCCCGAGTTAAATTCCCGGCCGAGTTAATTTACTCGGGTGCTATGCATCGTTTTCCCCTTTTCAAAAAGACCACTGTATAATTTGAATTGAGTTAAATTGATTTGATCTCCACGTGCAGTGTCCTTAAGTAAGTACTAGGGAGTTTAAGATGTACGACGCGACGGCAACGAAAACGTCACAAATTATGCATATTTAATGAGCAAAAACAATAACTTTGCACGCTCCTCACGTGCATTTTTCATTTTTGTTCATTTCTTTCACGTTTTCTGCAAATCTACGACGTGAAATTACCAATTCCCAGTGAGAGAACGTGAACACAAGCGAATTTGAATTTTCTGTCGTAGCTTCAACACCGCACCTCCTAATTCAGTTCCTGGAAAGTTACACTAGTTTTTAGAAGTTGAACAAGCCGAGATTAATTGACCTGAAGTTGAAATTTTAAATGACGTTTTCGTTACCGTCGCGTCACAGATCTTAAACTCCGTAATGCCAGCGCTACTTTAAGAGGTCTTGATACTTAAAGGGAGAGTATCACGTCTCTGCGCATGGGCAAACTGTCACGACAGACCATTTAATTCCATTGTTATTGAAACAATCGAAAGCACTGATAAAGAGAACGGAAACAATGCCATATAAGTGGAGTTACTCATTGCATCATTTCCTATATGTTATGGACCCACTGCATATTGAGTGCTTGTGGTATCGTGTCGATTTTTATCGAGTCCTCTTTCCTTAGTTTACCTCAAAACTTGAGTGATCCACGGCAGAGCCCATAAATGTCTACAGGTTCTTCGGCACATCACCATCCTCATCATTATTTGATAACGCTTTCTGGCCATTTGCGTCTGCCTCAACTGAACAGACGAAGAGGAACTAGACTGCGAGCAGGCCCTCGATCTTTCAGTTCCTTCGTTGCTCTTGCGACAAAGCTTTTGTGTCTGTTTACTCATTGTGACGGTTGTTTCAGAGTTTCGGTCTGTCGGAAATAACGGTTTGCCGCATTCGCATATATTGCGGTTGGTCTTAAAAAAGTGACAAAAAAAATTAGGATGTTATTACAGTTAAAAAACTATTCGCTTGATGTTGTTTTCCTTTTTTAAATTTAAAGGTTTCGTTTATATAGTGGAACCCCGTCATACGACCACCCCGTTAATACAACCACCCCTTTATCACGACCAATTTTTTATGCCACCAACAAAAGCCCATACATATTCTTAACTGAAAAACCCGTTAGTCCGATCACCCCGTCATTACGACCAACGACCACATTTTGTTGTCCTCACTCCTTATTTTATTGATAAAATTACACCGTTAATTCGACAGGTTAAATTGACTGGTCAGGAAGCTTAATAAAAACAGACACAGAAAGAGTGTTTCATCAGATATCCAACCACCTCGAAATCGGTTTAAAAACTCGGCCTCATTTTTCAACTCGCTTCTCGGTGTTTCATATATTACTTCACGTATTTGTGAGACGTGATGTTTTTTCGCATTACATGTACTCGGTTTTCTTCAGAGTCGATGAATTGCGGTTCTAAGGTTGTGACCCCAACTCGTTAATACGACTTCCTTTCCATGGCCCGAAGTAGTCGGATTAACGGGGTTCCACTGTAGTTGGTATGAACATTACAGAGTAATTGCTTTTATGTACTCACGTTTGCCTGTAACTTTCAAACATGCGATGTCTTGTCTGTTATTCAGGGCTGTGAATGGAAGCCGGCAACCGGACAACATCGAGCCGGGAAAGGTGCAGATATTGTCATTAGAAGATAGAACTCATCTATAGCTATCTTCTATTTTAGAGTTATTTTAAAAAGACTGAGGGCATGTCTCTAAAGTCTAGAAATCTACAGCTAAAAGGTTCAAGAACCTCTAAAATCAGTACGCGATGTAGAATGCTAGAACGGAAGAGGGGTTCTAAAATCTCTAAAACTTCTAAAGTTCTAGAATATCTATGGTCCATGTTGTGAGTCTAAAATTTCTAAAGCACTAGAATATGTAAGGTCTTTTGGGGCTTCTAAAATCTCTAAAATCTCTAAAGTTCTAGAATATCAAACGATCCCTTGCTCTTCTAACTAGAACAGTTCTAGAATGCTATAGAAAAAATCATCGGCTATTCCGAATAAATTTCCATGTTTTCAAGTAATTTGAGTTTTTGGGATTTCGTCATCTATTTTATAATTTGTGAAGAAAAAAAAGAACTACACACTCACACTCTACTGACGGAGACTGGCTGTAGAAAAGTCCCAAATGTTGACTCAAAAAAAAGTCTAAACAACGATAGCGAACACCCGAAAATTGTGTATCTCCTAGTTATGTTATTGCTCGTGGCAGCGAGGTTTGGAAGCGACAGGATTTGAATTATAGTTTTCCAAGAAAACGAGTTACCCTTCAGAGCAGTTTGTGACATACAACACAGAGATTGAACCATCCCTTTAAGTAGTTCGGCCATGGGACAGACGACTTCTGGTTTTGTTTCGTGATACAGCGCATCAATAGAAAAGAAAATAGTTATATGTTTGCTGTAGGTAACTCTAGAGATACATCACAGAAGAGTACAATGTTTAAGGTTAGGGGCACTTATCGTTTTCTTTCTGTTTGATTTTCCTCCAACAGAAAATCGTACAGAAACGCTTGCTACGCATGCCGAGAGTGTTAAAATAACGCCCGCTGGAAAGAAGCTTTGTATCAAGCTGTAACTGAACGTGGCATAGCTATCGTGAAGTTGGTAACTTTTGAGCTCGATTTTCGGCTGTGTTTCAAGTGATTTAGACTCTCATCAACTATGTACTTAAGTATGCCTAGTAAGCAAGCGAGTTAATTAATTACTCTTGGGTTTCACTCACGTGATCAACAGCCACGTTTTTCAACGAAAACAAAAGAAGACGTTAGCATAATAATAGCTTTCAATTCCCGGAGGATTGGATAGGGACACCAACATGCCAGCCATTTCATTGTTTGGGGACACCAACATGGCGAAGTGGTGAGAATTGACATTCCCACAAATGTGGCCCGAGTTAAATTCCCGGCAGGTTTTTACTCGGGTGCTGCGCATCGTTTTCCCCTTTTCAAAAAGACCACTGTATAATTTGAATTGAGTTGAATTGATTTGATCTCTACGTGCAGTGTCCTTAAGTAAGTACTAGGGAGTTTAAGATCTACGACGCGACGGCAACGAAAACGTCACAAATTATGCATATTTAATGAGCAAAAACAATAACTTTGCACGCTCCTCACGTGCATTTTTCATTTTTGTACATTTCTTTCACGTTTTCTGCACATCTACGACGTGAAATTACCAATTCCCAAGTTTTTCAGAGAACGTGAACACAAGCGAATTTGAATTTCTGTCGTAGCTTCAACACCGCACCTCCTAATTCAGTTCCTGGAAAGTTACACTAGTTTTTAGAAGTTAGACAAACCGAGATTAATTGACCTGAAGTTGCAATTTTAAATGACGTTTTCGTTACCGTCGCGTCACAGATCTTAAACTCCGTAATGCCAGCGCTACTTTAAGAGGTCTTGATACTTAAAGGGAGAGTATCACGTCTCTGCGCATGGGCAAACTGTCACGACAGCCCATTTAATTCCATTGTTATTGAAACAATCGAAAGCACTGATGAAGAAAACGGAAACAATGCCATATAAGTGGAGTTACTCATTGCATCATTTCCTTGATGTTATGGACACACTGCATGCGAATAGATAACTCGTGCGTTGTGACAACTCGTGCGTAGAATAGAATGTTCGACCCGTACAATAAATTCGACGGACAAAACTATATTTGACCAAATTTCATACTTTCTGTGTAAAACCCGCAGTATCTTCCACCTAATTTGGGCCTCAGTCATTCAGTGCGTTTGCTTTAATACTCTCTGCGATTAAAGAACATCTGGTTCAGTGCGAAACCGTAAAATTTACAACTGCTAGCACCAAAGCTTAGACATGCGCAAAAACGTGAAACTGCCCCTTTAAATATAGATCATCATCATCAATATTCAAGGACAGACAGGTCCTTCCGGATTAGGGAATAAGAAATTTCAAGAAGAAACGCGGCCAGCTTGATTAGTATTTTAAACTTGACAAGGATCATACCAGTTTATCTCTTTGTTACTCAATGGGTGGTGCCTCCGGCTCTGCACTTTCACATACAGGCAATCAACGAGTTCGTTGTCATAATTGAAATCAATCTTTTGAATAAACAGCATGTTCTCTAATTTTGGCTCGAATAACCAGCTCAAGTCGGCCAAACCAAGAACACATATATCTCGAAGCCAATGCCCGTAGCAGCGATCTTCGGGCCTTTTGGCTTTGTACCACCTGACCGCACCGCGAGTTATAAACTCTGCTTGTCGCCCATCTGGTGCTCCTCCTGAAATACCCGGATATCGGTAAAGCGAAGCAAAGAACGACTCGTCGGCACACCTGGTATCATTCAGCCATTCAAGGAAAGCCTTTGCAGGTTCTCCATAAGCCGCAAATCTACAGAATACCCTAGATCCTGCAATATAAGATGACCCTTTGAAGATTTTTATTCCGTATGGAGCGGGGGTTTTGTCTTTCCCTGTTCTAGCCAAGAGGTAGGCCTCGTGTCCCGCCTGGCCTGTCCCAGTCACGCGTTTTAATTCATGAACATATTTCGTTCGCTTTTTTTCTTCATTGCTTTTCACTTCGCAACTTTCAGCATTTGTTCTACCCTTCAAAGCTTTCAGTGCTTCTACAATACCTCGATTACTGTACAAAGGGAAATCTTGACCACATAAATTCAATAGATATCGCCAGGGAACGGGATTCTCCAAAAGATCTTCTATACAGTTCAGCTGCGCTCGAACAGTAGACACATGGAGGTAAATCACTTTGACTCTCCGTTTCGTGATAAACACGTTAGGCAAACATCGAACAACGCTCTCGACGGCGTTCACAAATTTTAAAGAAGCAGATGTGTCAATGTGAATGCAGTAGATATTTTGAGGCATGTAAATAAATTGAAGCTGTTTCACCAATAACCCCGCGCCTTTGTAAAGCAGCAGAACATAGGCGAGAGGAAAATGAGTTTCCTGTTCAGTTGGCTGCGAGCTGGCAATTAGCGCAACTATCTCTTGACAACTTAGCTGAGAAAGTGTTTTAAAGACCTCGTAGTCAGAAAGTTTTCGTGCCGAGGAAGGAGGTGGGGAACGACCTGTGAGGTTATAAAACAACACATTCTCTTCCATACGACGACTGCAATACTCCAAAGAAGGAAGCTGGATAAAAAATATTAGAATATCAACAATTAACATCGTGAAAGTTTCAACATCTTAATAATAGTCACAGGAACCAACGACAAAGAAACAAAGCCCCTCAATCTATGATTTGCAACATGTCAGCAATACTTGGGGGTGGAAGCGGAATAAGTGGATCTCAATTATTCATTTTTCCGTCCATGTTTTTTTTAAGTTATTCATTAATGAATTTTTTTCGATATTCTTTTTTCTGTATTCGTTGACGGAACCGTAAAATTCTTTATTCCGAATGTTTTAGCACTAAATATTCCTTAGTCATGTTCTCTTTTAAGCCGTTATTCAATATCCATTATTCCGCTTTATTCCGCCGCATGAGAAGCCTCCGGCCTTCAATTTCATGCTCCAATTCAATGCTGGGCTCCCCTGCTACTTGGCAATTGCCGGTTTTCACTGTCACACCATCATCAAAACCATTCAACAAATTAAGTCAAGAATCAAAGAGATAAAAGAAGATGAATATTCAGACAGTCTCACAAAGGTTCAGGTCTGTGCGATGTTTCGTGCGGGAAATATTCGAAGAAATGTTTTACTCAAATTTTTAAGGCTTTGTATGGAGACGCCATGTTTGTGTCCCTCTCAGGAGCACAAATATGGCAGACGGAAGCTGACAAAAACATATGTCATCGAGTTTTGCTATAAAAAGCCAGTAGTCGTCTTCTGAGGGCTCATAAACATCTATGTGAGTACTTATTCTCATACAAGGACTGTTCAGATTGCAAAATTTCAGGGGCACCCAACGTCAAATTTCGGAAAATATCTGTTCGAAAGACAATTTGAGATCTAGAATTCTCGGAACATTTGTTGTAAAATTTCTTGCTTGCCTGCCTGTCCTAGGATTTTCGAACATCTAAAAATGGTATAATTGATCATTTTTAACGGATTGCTACCCTAAAAAGATCAGCTAGAATTTTCGGGCGCCTTTTTTCTGGCTGAAATTTTTGAAAAGGTAAGTTTCGATCCCTCTTATTTTCGGATCACTAGACTTTCAGCTAGGGAATCCGAACAGATGAAAACTTTTTAGGGGATAAAAATATGCCTATATCTACCGTTTAAATACTAAAATACGTTTAACAATGCTATGTTTAAGTGGTTTTGAACTATATTCTCGTTGGGTCCCCTGAAATTTTAACGTACGTGATAGCATTCTCGACCGCAATTTTTAATTTAAATGTATAGAAATTCAACCTTGCTTTATCACAAGACGAAAAACCCTATCAAACTGAAAATTTGTGAAAAGACAAGTCTTCAGCTGTTCTAATAACTAACTAAGCTAGAATCTCAAAAGGATTGATAATTCCTTATTTTTTAGTTTTGATGACGTCACGTGAAAACCAAAGAACTGAACTGATTAGTGGAAACCATGAAGAAGTATTCAGTTTCATTTAGTTTGTTCTGGACTTCACCTCCCGCCTTTCATTGTCGTTGTCAAAAACACCTGCCAGCACTTTTCGCGGCATTTTATTTCCACCGAATTAGGATACCAAGCGTATGTTCCAAAATGTGCGCTTAAAATAAAATTGCGAAACCTTATGCGAGGGTAAATGAGTTTCATCATTTCCGACAAAAACTGTCAACGTTTACCAACTATAAAAAAATGTAACTTGATTCAACAGTTATGAACTGTTTTTCGGAGTTCCAAAGTTTTAATGAAATTTTATGTTCTTAATGTTCGTAACTCACTTTTGTATGCCAGGGTGACACAAATTCCTTAGGCAGCGAAAAACCGTTTGAAGGTGGCAAGAATTCATCGACTGGAGTGACATTGAAGAAGACCAGGAAGAGTATCATCGTCAGTAACACCAACAATGTGAACAACGGCAGAGCCCCTAAATGTCTACAGGTTCTTCGGCACATCACCATCCTCATCATTATTTGATAACGCTTTCTGGCCATTTGCGTCTGCCTCAACTGAACAGACGAAGAGGAACTAGAGTGCGAGCAGGCCCTCGATCTTTCAGTTCCTTCGTTGCTCTTGCGACAAAGCTTTTGTGTCTGTGTACTCATTGTGACGGTTGTTTCAGAGTTTCGGTCTGTCGGAAATAACGGTTTGCCGCATTCGCATATATTGCGGTTGGTCTTAAAAAAGTGACAAAAAAAATTAGGATGTTATTACAGTTAAAAAACTATTCGCTTGATGTTGTTTTCCTTTTTTAAATTTAAAGGTTTCGTTTATATAGTGGAACCCCGTCATACGACCACCCCGTTAATACAACCACCCCTTTATCACGACCAATTTTTTATGCCACCAACAAAAGCCCATACATATTCTTAACTGAAAAACCCGTTAGTCCGATCACCCCGTCATTACGACCAACGACCACATTTTGTTGTCCTCACTCCTTATTTTATTGATAAAATTACACCGTTAATTCGACAGGTTAAATTGACTGGTCAGGAAGCTTAATAAAAACAGACACAGAAAGAGTGTTTCATCAGATATCCAACCACCTCGAAATCGGTTTAAAAACTCGGCCTCATTTTTCAACTCGCTTCTCGGTGTTTCATATATTACTTCACGTCTTTGTGAGACGTGATGTTTTTTCGCATTACATAAACTCGGTTTTGTTCAGAGTCAATGAAATTGCGGTTCTAAGGTTTTGACCCCAACTCGTTAATACGACTTCCTTTCCATGGCCCGAAGTAGTCGGATTAAAGGGGTTCCACTATAGTTGGTATGAACATTACAGAGTAATTGCTTTTATGTACTCACGTTTGCCTGTAACTTTCAATCATGCGATGTCTTGTCTGTTATTCATATAAAAGTAACTCCGGGCTGTGAATGGAAGCCGGCAACCCGTAAAAATCGAGCCGGGAAAGGTGCAGATATTGTCACTAGAAGATAGAACTCATCTATAGCTATCTTCTATTTTAGAGTTATTTTAAAAAGACTGAGGGCATGTCTCTAAAGTCTAGAAATCTACAGCTAAAAGGTTCAAGAACCTCTAAAATCAGTACGCGATGTAGAATGCTACAACGGAAGAGGGGTTCTAAAATCTCTAAAAGTTCTAAAGTTCTAGAATATCTATGGTCCATGTTGTGAGTCTAAAATTTCTAAAGCTCTAGAATATGTAAGGTCTTTTTGGGCTTCTAAAATCTCTAAAATCTCTAAAATCTCTAAAGTTCTAGAATATCAAAGGATCCCTTGCTCTTCTAACTAGAACAGTTCTAGAATGCTATAGAAAAAATCATCGGCTATTCCGAATAAATTTCCATGTTTTTAAGTAATTTGAGTTTTTGGGATTTCGTCATCTATTTTATAATTTGTGAAGAAAAAAGGTACTACACACTCACACTCTACTGAAGGAGACTGGCTGTAGAAAAGTCCCAAAGGTTGAGTCAAAAAAAAGTCTAAACAATAAAGATCGCCCAACATCTTTCGTGATGTTTGCTAATTTGTTTCCCTTTTGCTTCACCCATATTCTTTTAATTACACTTCCAAATCTGAAATATCACATTTAGCGAGAGGTACGTAAAAGCAAAACTTTCAATAGACAAAAAATATTTGAGACCATTTTGTTTCATTAGGAATATCTTATTCATTACGACGGTAAAACGTGATCTAAATCTAATTATGCGAGACCAAACAAAGCTGTCTGCAAATCATTGTCACTTCGGGATTTTTTTAGACGAAAGTTAATATTAACTATGTTTAGACAATCGATTATTTGGCATATTTCCACAATTATGTAAATCTGCGTCTAAAAACATACTTGTGTATCTCCTAGTTATGTTATTGCTCGTGGCAGCGAGGTTTGGAAGCGACAGGATTTGAATTATAGTTTTCCAAGAAAACGAGTTACCCTTCAGAGCAGTTTGTGACATACAACACAGAGATTGAACCATCCCTCTAAGTAGTTCGGCCAAGGGACAGACGACTTCTGGTTTTGTTTCGTGATACAGCGCATCAAATCGTTTTCCCCTTTTCAAAAAGACCACTGTATAATTTGAATTGAGTTGAATTGATTTGATCTCTACGTGCAGTGTCCTTAAGTAAGTACTAGGGAGTTTAAGATCTACGACGCGACGGCAACGAAAACGTCACAAATTGTGCATATTTAATGAGCAAAAACAATAACTTTGCACGCTCTGCACGTGCATTTTTCATTTTTGTACATTTCTTTCACGTTTTCTGCAAATCTACGACGTGAAATTACCAATTCCCAGTGAGAGAACGTGAACACAAGCGAATTTGAATTTTCTGTCGTAGCTTCAACACCCCACCTCCTAATTCAGTTCCTGGAAAGTTACACTAGTTTTTAGAAGTTAGACAAGCCGACATAATGGTGAAAAAGATTACTTGACCTGAAGTTGCAATTTTAAATGACGTTTTCGTTACCGTCGCGTCACAGATCTTAAACTCCGTAATGCCAGCGCTACTTTAAGAGGTCTTGATACTGTCACGACAGCCCATTTAATTCCATTGTTATTGAAACAATCGAAAGCACTGATGAAGAAAACGGAAACAATGCCATATAAGTGGAGTTACTCATTGCATCATTTCCTATATGTTATGGACACACTGCATGTGACAACTCGTGCGTAGAATAGAATGTTCGACCCGTACAATAAATTCGATGGACAAAACTATATTTGACCAAATTTCATACTTTCTGTGTAAAACCCGCAGTATCTTCCACCAAATTTGGGCCTCAGTCATTCAGTGCGTTTGCTTTAATACTCTCTGTGATTAAAGAACATTATCTGGTTCAGTGAGAAACCGTAAAATTCACAACTGCTAGCACCAAAGCTTGGACATGCGCAAAAACGTGAAACTGCCCCTTTAAATATAGATCATCAATATTCAAGGACAGACAGGTCCTTCCGGATTAGGGAATAAGAAATAAGAAGAAGAAACGCAGCCAGCTTGATTAGTATTTTAAACTTCACAAGGATCATACCAGTTTATCTCTTTGTTACTCAATGGGTGTTGCCTCCGGCTCTGTACCTTCACATACAGGCAATCAACGAGTTCGTTGTCATAATCGAAATCAATCTTTTGCATAAACAGCATGTTCTCTAATTTTGGCTCGAATAACCAGCTCAAGTCGGCCAAACTAAGAACACATATATCTCGAAGCCAATGCCCGTAGCAGCGATCTTCGGGCCTTTTGGCTTTGTACCACCTGACCGCACCGCGAGTTATAAACTCTGCTTGTCGCCCATCTGGTGCTCCTCCTGAAATACCCGGATATCGGTAAAGCGAAGCAAAGAACGACTCGTCGGCACACCTGGTATCATTCAGCCATTCAAGAAAAGCCTTTGCAGGTTCTCCATAAGCCGCAAATCTACAGAATACCCTAGATCCTGCAATATAAGATGACCCTTTGAAGATTTTTATTCCGTATGGAGCGGGGGTTTTGTCCTTCCCTGTTCTAGCCAAGAGGTAGGCCTCGTGTCCCGCCTGGCCCGTCCCAGTCACGCGTTTTAATTCATGAACATATTTCGTTCGCTTTTTTTCTTCATTGCTTTTCACTTCGCAACTTTCAGCATTTGTTCTACCCTTCAAAGCTTTTAGTGCTTCTACAATACCTCGATTACTGTACAAAGGGAAATCTTGACCACATAAATTCAATAGATATCGCCAGGGAACGGGATTCTCCAAAAGATCTTCTATACAGTTCAGCTGCGCTCGAACAGTAGACACATGGAGGTAAATCACTTTGACTCTCCGTTTCGTGATAAACACGTTAGGCAAACATCGAACAACGCTCTCGACAGCGTTCACAAATTCCAAAGAAGCAGATGTGTCAATGTGAATGCAGTAGATATTTTGAGGCATGTAAATAAATTGAAGCTGTTTCACCAATAACCCCGCGCCTTTGTAAAGCAGCAGCACATAGGCGAGAGGAAAATGAGTTTCCTGTTCAGTTGGCTGCGAGCTGGCAATTAGCGCAACCATCTCCTGACAACTTAGCTGGGAAAGTGTTTTAAAGACCTCGTAGTCAGAAAGTTTTCGTGCCGAGGAAGGAGGTGGGGAACGACCTGTGAGGTTATAAAACAACACATTCTCTTCTATACGACGACTGCAATACTCCAAAGAAGGAAGCTGAGTGAAAAAAATATTAGAATATCAACAATTAACATCGTGAAAGTTTCAGATTAGTATTTTAAACTTCACAAGGATCATACCAGTTTATCTCTTTGTTACTCAATGGGTGGTGCCTCCGGCTCTGTACCTTCACATACAAGCAATCATCGAGTTCGTTTTCATAATCGAAATCAATCTTTTGCATAAACAGCATGTTCTCTAATTTTGGCTCGAATAACCAGCTCAAGTCGGCCAAACTAAGAACACATATAGAAACATTCATTTAGTCTGTTTTGGACTTCACCGCCCGCCTTTCATTAGGGCCGTTTATACGAGAGAAAATAAGCCGCGGCTTACTCTGACCGCGACGTACATAATACGCGAAAGGAACTATTTACATGAGTATAAACTCCCAGGCCGGGATAAGCCGCGGCTTGAGAAAACCGTGAACGTGGATTTTGTACCATTTATACGGGGTGTTCGTGTCTTATGTAAGCCATTTCCACCGAGTTAGGATACCAAGGGTATGTTTCAAAATGTGCGTCGAGATCTTTCGCGTACTTAATTATGCGATGGTAAATGAGTTTCATCATTTCCGAAAAAAATGTGTCCATTTTTGGCAACTATAAAAAACATGTAGTAACCTACTTTTGTATGCGAGGGTGACACAAATAAGAATTCATGGACTGGAGTGACGGTGAAGAAGGCGTGGAAGAGTATCACCACCAGTATCACCGACAATGCGAACAACGACGGAGCTCCTAACTTCCCAAAGGGTCTTTGGCATTTCAGCTTTCGTATTATTCGATAACAGTTTCTGGCTATTTCCTTCTGCTTCAATTAAACAGATACTCTGGTTCCAGAGGTTTTTTTCCTTCTTCTTCTCGGATTAAATATGGCCGCGAAGGGGCGACAGCGAACTTGTCTGGTTTCGGTCCCTTTGAGTCCAATTTTCATGCAGACGCCAATTGTCAAACGCTTCAAAATCATAATTAAAAAACACCCAATGACAATCACGCTATCCTCACCTTTCATTCGGCTGTTTTAAAGCGTGTTGCATCATGTGACCCCACCTCGTCAATACGACTTCCTTTCCATGGCCCGAAGGTAGTCGGATTAACGGGGTTCCACTGTAGTTGGTATAAGCATTACAGAGTAATTGGGTGCTTACCATTTAGCCAAATAATCCGGATGGAATGATCGTTGCATAAAGGTAAGCGATTTTCCGAATTTAACGACCAACCGGATGAGAATGGCGCTTGCCATTAAAGGGGCTAGGTCACGCTATTTTAGGTATATTCGTTTAATTTTGTTAATTATGACCTCTAAACGTCAAATTGGCAGAGCAAGAGTCTTTCATTTGCAAAATTACGGCCACATAACAACTGAGAATGATTTTCCAGCTATGTAAATGACATTTTTATATAGCCTGATATAAATTTGAAAAAAGGTGTGCCGACGTTTTTCAAATTTACCCAAATTCAATCCATTTCAATCCTCTCCAGTTTTTTCCCTTCTTGGCCTCCCTGTGTTTTGTTTCTATAGTTTTGAACAGTTATTTTGATATTTTAGTTAATTTTATGACCATTCGATCAGTGCTGAAATTGCCTAAAATTGCGTGACCTAGCTCCTTTAATGTATGTACTACACAGCATCCCATCCCGCATATTTTACTCGATCTGGTGAGAAAGGGCCTGGAAACGGAAGGATTCTCGCAAATGGTAAGAGCATTTCGCGAATTCCGTTCCGAACGGAAAAAGAGGACTACCTCTGGAGGTTGTCCACAATTTCCGACTGATTTTGCCAGTTTAAACTGTCACACCATCATCAAAACCATTCAACAAATTAAGTCAAGAATCAAAGAGATAAAAGAAGATGAATATTCAGACAGTCTCACAAAGGTTCAGGTCTGTGCGATGTTTCGTGCGGGAAATATTCGAAGAAATGTTTTACTCAAATTTATAAGGCTTTGTATAGAGCCGCCATGTTTGTGTCCCTCTCAGGGGCACAAATATGGCAGCCGGAAGCTGACAAAAACATATGTCATCGAGCTTTGCTATAAAAAGCTAGTAGTCGTCTTCTGAGGCCTCATAAACATCTATGTGAGTACTTATTCTCATAGAAGGACAGTTCAGATTGCAGAATTTTAACGTACTTGATAGCATTCTCGACCGCAATTTTTAATTATAAAAGCTCAGAAATTCAACCTTGCTTTATCACAAGACGAAAAACCCTATCAAACTGAAAATTTGTGAAAAGACAATTCTTCAGCTGTTGTAATAACTAACTAAGCTAAAATCTCGAAAGGATTGATAATTCCTTATTTTTTAGTTTTGATGACGTCACGTGAAAACCAAAGAACTGAACTGATTAGTGGAAACCGTGAGGAAGTATTCAGTTTCATTTAGTTTGTTTTGGACTCCACCTCCCGCCTTTCATTGTCGTTGTCAAAAACACATGCCAGCACTTTTCGCGGCATTTTATTTCCACCGAATTAGGATACCAAGCGTACCGTTTGTTCCAAAATGTGCGCTTAAAATAAAATTGCGAAACCTTATGCGAGGGTAAATGAGTTTCATCATTTCCGACAAAAATTGTCAACGTTTAGCAACTATAAAAAAAATGTAACTTGATTCAACAGTTATGAACTGTTTTTCGGAGTTCCAAAGTGTTAATGAAATTTATGTTCTTAATGCTCGTAACTCACTTTTGTATGCGAGGGTGACACAAATTCCTTAGGCAGCGGAAAAGGGTTTGAAGGCGGCAAGAATTCATGGACTGGAGTGGCAGTGAAAAAGAAGTGGAAGAGTATCATCATCAGTAACACCAACAATGTGAACAACGGCAGAGCCTTTAACTGCCAACAGGTTCTTCGGCACATCACCATTTTTTTTTAAAACGGTTTCCAGTGGCCCTTTGCGTCTGAGGAACTAGACGAAGAGGAACTAGACTGCGACCAGTCCCAATTTCTTTGTGAGAAAAGCTTTTGTGTCTGTGTACTCATTGTGACGGTTGCCTCAGAGTTTCGGTTTGCCGCATTCGCATATATTACGTTTGCAAAAATTTGGTTTTATCAACGGAGTTGATAATGTAAATTGGCCACCGTACAGAGATTCTAAAAGCTGACGTTTCGAGCGTTAGCCCTTCGTCAGAGCGTCGCTCTGACGAAGGGCTAACGCTCGAAACGTCAGCTTTTAGAATCTCTGTACGGTGGCCAATTTACATTATCAACTCCGTTGATAAAACCAAATTTTTGTATACTACTTCCCCACCGACGCAGCACCACAGTTTCTTTAGAAACTACCCCTTCATTCATTTATATTACGTTTGGTTGTAAACAAAGTGACAAAAAAATTGGATTATTATTACATTTACGCTTGCTGTTGTTTCCTTTTTGACACTCTCACAAATGTGGCCCGAGTTCGATTCGTTGACTTTGCGTCATAAGTTGGTTCAGTTTGTTGGTTCTCCACTCAGCTCCGGCAGGTTTTTATCCGGCTGCTCTGGTTTTTCTCTTTCCACAAAAACCAATAAATAATTTGATTTCAGTTAAATTGATTTGATTTCTACGTGCAGTCTACGCAAATTAGTGCCCCAAGTTCCCCCAACGCATCGTCATCAATATTTAACGGCATGCAAACAGGTCCTTCTGGATGAGGAAATACAAAATATGTCCTTTTAAAGTTTTATTTTAGTGTAATATTACCTTCTGTGAAGTATGGTATTGTTTTATGGGGTTCGTGTACAAATTCGGATCTTCTGTGCTCAATTGAGAAATGACACTGTAGAGCAGCAAAAATTGTCTATAACTTATCTAAAGATACGGCGTTTAGTGAAACTCTCAACGTTTCGGGATGGGATACGATTAGTTTAGCTTACAAATTTCAAATATTTAAACTTTTATATAGAGCGAGTAAAGTCTCACTACCTGAGTGTCTAATTAACAACATTTTCAAATGGCGGGAATGCAGCTATTCATTAAGAGACCAAGAAGCAATCACGATACCCAGATTCAATACTAGATTGTTAAAGAACTCACTAGCATATCGAGGTTCAGTGCTTTGGAACTTTGTCAACCATTATGTCAAAAATGTAGGTAGTATCGACTCCAAGAAACTTCGTAGTCTACTCAGGAGAAATGATCACTTCAGGAGTTTTACCTTTACTGGTTTATTAGGTTCAACAGTTGGGAATAGATTAACTGATTATACGTATTTTTAAGTTGAGATGTAAAAATTTGAAAATTTGAATGTTACATATAATGTTTTACTGTATTATAGCTTCTTACTTAGGATGTTTTTAGAAATGTAATTACTTTGTTAAGTACACGACCCCACAAGCTTTTTAGCTTTACCTCCTATCGTGGATAAATAAAGATTCTATTCTATTCTATTGCTGGATTAGTAATTTAAATTTGACAAGGATCATACCAGATAAACCACCCACCGCCCTTCACATACAAGCAATCAACGAGTTCATTTTCATAATCGAAATCAATCTTTTGCATAAACAGCATGTTCTCTAATTTTTGCTCGAATAACCAGCTCAAGTCGGCCAAACTAAGAACACATATAGAAGCATTCATTTAGTCTGTTTTGGACTTCACCGCCCGCCTTTCATTAGGGCCGTTTATACGAGAGAAAATAAGCCGCGGCTTACTCTGGCCGCGGTGACGTACATAATACGCGAAGGGAACTATTTATATGAGTATAAACTCCCAGGCCGGGATAAGCCACGGCTTGAGAAAACCGTGAACGTGGATTTTGTACCATTTATACGGGGTATTCGTGTCTTATGTAAGCCATTTCCACCGAGTTAGGATACCAAGTGTATGTTTCAAAATGTGCGTCGAGATCTTACGCGTACTTAATTATGCGATGGTAAATGAGTTTCATCATTTCCGAAAAAAATGTGTCCATTTTTAGCAACTATAAAAAAAATGTAGTAACCCACTTTTGTATGCGAGGGTGACACAAATTCCTTAGGCAGCAAATGTGGCAAGAATTCATGGTCTGGAGTGACAGTGAAGAAGGCGTGGAAGAGTATCACCACCAGTATCACCGAGTACGCGAACAACGACAGAGCTCCTAACTTCCCAAAGGGTCTTTGGCAGTTCAGCTTTCGTATTATTCGATAACAGTTTCTGGCCATTTGCTTCTGCCTCAATTGAACATATACTCAGGTTCCAGAGGTTTTTTTTCCTTCTTCTTCTCGGATTAAATATGGCCGCGAAGGGGCGACAGCGAACTTGTCTGGTTTCGGTCTCTTTGAGTCCAATTTTCATGCAGACGCCAATTGTCAAACGCTTCAAAATCATAATTAAAAAACACCCAATGACAATCACGCTATCCTCACAATCAGTGTCCGCTTCCGGCAATTCTACTTTTCAATAAAACCGGGATCTAGAAACTGGAAAATCCCATTCAAATCACCTTTTTGATTTGTGATCTACACGCAAAATGAAAAATACGATACCTTTTTTCTCGATTTCATTCGCGTTTATGAAACCTGAAATAAGTGCCACATTTTTCTCACATAAGGTGGAGTTTTTTTTAGGATTTCTCCCAGATATTACTCAAGTCAATTTCCTCAAGTTATTGTTCTATTTCACTTCTCACGAAAAAGTCAAAATAAGAAATTTCTCGAGTTTTTTCAGCTTTTCGCCGCTTTTATCGAAATAGAAAAATGTCGACTTTTTTTCGCCTTTCTTCGTTTGGCCTGCTTGATTGACAGGTTATTTATCACCTTATAACATAAAGAGGATTTTACTGAATGCTGATTGGTGAAAACAGAGGATATTTTTTTTCTTAATTCTCCTTTCAACGAGGGCAAAATGAATTAAACTTGTATTTTCTCTTAATGACATGTATATAACAATCAATTTTTGTCGTTTTCTCTTTTTTGTACTCTAAGAAAGAGATAAGTTATTTGTTTGTTTCGCTTATGGGTGACCATTCTTACGCCGGGCCGGGGCTGACTGTTTTACGAAGTGCCTCGATAGTTTAAAGAGAATTTTTGCCCTCTATGGTACCATACGCACTAGGTTGACAAAATTTATTTGGTTCTGCCAAATATCTCGACAAATTTAAATTTGTCTCCACCAAAATATTTGATAACCACACACCACAAAGTGTCAATCACGATGCCACGATTTGGTTTTGATCTGTAGCGGTACTTGTATACTCGCCGGGCAGTTTGGATACAGTGTCGAACTACGATTACTTGTTCTTGAAGTGCAACTGGAACAAAGAGCCGTAGTAGTTGTATGGAGTCGCATTCAACATTTCTAGGTCAGAATAATGGTCGTTAAAGTCTTCGCCTTTCTCCAGCTTCACAGCTCGATTGCCGCGCATAAATTAAATATTTTGGCGGGTTTCTGCCTGAATAGACTCTTTGAAAGCACG